>CM064485.1:27105059-27369957 GCA_032716605.1 Paralithodes platypus | reverse complement strand
GAATTGATTAAGTTAAATGTTTCTAAGTGGTTTCTCATTTTCCTAGCAATAATTGACTCTAGTAGCTTTCCTATGATTGAAGTGGGACTAATGGGACGGTAATTGGATGCTATTGATTTATCACCTTTTTTGAAAATCGGAACTACATTTGCAAGCTTCCAAGCTTCTGGAACTATACCTGTTTCTAATGAATTGTTAAAAAGAAATGTTAATGGGTAACTTAACTCATCTCTGCATTCTTTTAATACTCTGGCATATACCTCATCGGGACCAGGCGATTTCTGAGGTTTCAGTCTGTCAATTTCCTTAAGCACATCATTTCTACTTATAGTAACCGTACTTAACCTATTTTCTATACTATCGCTATATACCTTACGGACTTCTGGAATCTGTGCCAAATTTGCATTAGTGAAAACGGATAGAAACTGACTATTTAATGTACTGCACATTTCTAAATAATTTTCTGTCATTTCTCCTATCGAAGTTTTAAGGGGGCCTATTTTATCTCTAACTTTAGATTTATATAGCTGGTAAAAAGCCTTAGGTTATTTTTTGAGTCATTGGCTATCCTGATTTCATAATTTCTTTTGTCTGTCCTTATACATTTTTTAACCTCTCTTGATAGATTCTGATAGTAAGCAAGTAGGTGAATTTCGCCTTTCTTAATTTTTCGATATATTCCTCTCTTTTTTCCTAGAAGGTCTAATAGTCTATTATTCATCCATTTGGGTTGGTTCTGTGTTGATCTAAATTTTCTTTTGGAGGTATATTTATTTTGCGCATTGTGGAGTGAAGAAATAAAATGATTATATGTAGCTGTCAAATTATCCTGAGTTAAGACAGGTATCGGAGAGAGAGTATGTTCATTAGCGCACCTGGGTCCACTTAATAGTTTAACCATAGGATCGACTCTTAAGGCTCGTCTTAATCCACCATAATTGGCTTTTCTGAAATCTGGGATAAGTGTCGTATTCTCTTTAGCCTTTCCTGTCCATTGTATGTTAAAATAAATTGATTTATTATCACTATTTCCTAGTTGGTCTCCTATCTCTACATTATTTATCATTTGTTCATTATTACTGAGAACTAAATCGAGGATATTATTACCTCTAGTAGGCGAGTCTATGAATTGAAATAAAAAACTATCCTGTACCGCCTCAATAAACTCTTTTGAATCTGAGTCGCCGATTTGATGCTGCCAATCAATATTCGGAAAATAAAAAATCCCCCATAATACACACATTGCTAAACCTTGATGCTAGTTTCACTTCCTGCCATAAAGCTGTACCTTCGTTTCTACTCATATTTGGTGGTCTATAAATAACTCCAATAATTATGGTCTCACTACCTTCGCTAACCTCAACCCAAACACTTTCGTTATCAGTATTTAGTCTAATACCTGATTTAATACAGCTTTTTAAAGAACTCCTGACAAACACTGCTATTCCGCCGCCCGTCCTACTTGTTCGGTCGCATTTAAACAAACTATATCCTGGTATATGGAATTCTGCTAAAAAATGTCTTGATTCTGTATTAATCCATGTTTCAGTCAGTGCTATAATATCTATATTTTCGTTGCTAACAAGTGCTCTAAGTTCATCCATTTTGTTACATAAACTCCTACAGTTTGTATAATATAATCGCAATGAATTTATTTTACTGGTATCGGATTTACCTTTATTTCTAACTGAATTCCCATCTTCTGTTACACCTTCAATATTTCTACTAGCAGTACAATTACAATCCTGTGACTGATATTTTGTATTCCTATCTGATGTACCAGTACGACAATTTACCCTATCTAGACAATTATTCTTACTCATATTCTCAGGCTTTATTTTCAGCGAAACCCCGCGACAATCCTATCTATTGACCTAGCTAAATTTGCCACCCCTAGCCGAGAAAGATGAACCCCGTCCTGTGCGTACAACTGATTTTTACCATAGAAACGGGTCCAGTTATCAAGGAATGGTATTGCATTTGCATTACAGTATTTTTCCAGCCGACAATTGATACCAATTGCCCTAGATGACCATTCCTTGCTGACCCCTCTCCGTGGCAAGATACTGTGTACTACAGGTATGCCTCCCTTCCTCCTAACTTTATCTAACACCTCCCTGTACTTCCGTCCTACCTTTACCAACATCATTGCTCCCTGTACTGAGACAGATAATGGGGCTATCTCCAATATCTTTCATGATGTAATCAATTTCCTCTAACACCTTCCCAACCCCGGCACCAGGCAGACAGACAAGCTTCCTAATATCAGTACAGGTGGACCTAGCTAAGTGTCTGACCATGGAGTCCCCAACAATTGAGAAGGACTTGCCTCTCCTTGTCGATGACTTGGTAGCAGCTGCGGCAGCGGCAGGAACTCCTGGGGCAGCAGTTGAAGGTACTCCTGGGGGGGCAGCAGTCACAGCATTCCCTGTTGGAGGCAACTTACTTACCTTTCTCCTGGTTTCCTCGCCGAAGGAAGCACTCGCAGCCTCACCATCACATTTCGTCATCCAAGGTGATGAACTTGTTGCTGAGGGCAACTGGCTGCCGTAGAAATTTGCAGGTTGTTGCACTTGTTGGAACAACTGTCCAGGGAGCATCACGATCCCTAACAGCAGTTGCACTATCCTCACTTTTCTTGTCAGCCAAAGTCAGCTTTAAGGCCAAATTCTCGTCTTTGAGAGACTGCACCTCTCTCTCCACATTTTGCAGCCTTTCTTGCAAAGCAAGACAAAGCTGGAGAATATGAGAGGAGGTAGCAATCTCGTCAACACCAGCCATTTTAAGAAAGCGTTAATACTATCACCACACTATGGGCAAAGATAATTCACTGGGAGTCACTAGGGACAGGTCCTCACTCAGCAAAGGTCAGGCAGGTACTCAGAATAAGGGAATAACAGGGAAAATAGGTGATAACTGAAGGAGAGGAGGAAAGTGGGGAGGTAGAGGACAGATTTTGCATGGCCCAGGGACCAAAAAAGAATATTTTTTTTTTTTTTTTTTTTTTATGTCAAAAGTTGATTTTTTTTTCTCTGACTCTTAAGAGTCTTCCCGCAGTCCGCCGGGATAATAGGAAAAATCACAACCATTATAATTTTCAGCCGATGGTGATTAGCATATTTCCCATTTTTATAGAAATCAGTTACTTTGCAAATAGAGTAGCGAAATATGGAGTGATCATGAAAACGTGACATTACGGTACCCCTTGAGGTTTATGTCGCCTTTTTTATTAATTCCGGCTGTCATTAGACGATCTCATACAGCTTAGGAAGGATCTGTAAGTGTTGAAATGCTGAAGACTGTCTAGAATAACCGTCTGTCTTCCATATTGTTATGCCCGGTCCAAATTGGAACGCGAGATATTCTTTGTACAATGAGCAGCTCTCTAACTGGATAGGTATACCTTAAACTTTAAATAAAGAGACAACACGGCAGGATAATAAGCACACAGGTAACAAGTTAACATGGGTTTTATTCAGTTTAACACCTGGTTCATGGAGGAGCAAGACATATATTTTATACCTGTAACCTGGAGATCATCAACAACAATAAGAATAATTAAGACATACAATAATAAGGTTATCAAGTAAGCAATAGGAGTCGGACAATGGGTCCGGACTCAAGGTAATAATAATACTCCTAGGATACAATTATAAGGTATCCAAAATGGTGGAGGTACACCTCCTACCCAAATAGATCTCAGAGAGGATCTCAACAAAAGACAAGAGTGCAGTAATGGCAAATGCCGTCTGGATCATGCAATGATGTCCCCGGCATATAGTGACGTTAACTGACTCTAAAGCAATAATGGCCAAGTGGTCATCAACAATGAAGTGGGCTCGGAAAGGCTCACAAATGATATTAATACTATAGGTGTGCTAGATCTCACCTGGCAAAGATTAATCCTTAACTCTAATTGTGTACTAGCAAGGTGCTGAAGGCTGAGGCAACAATCGTCGGGAGCTGAGATAGAGTGAAATCTATTCGAGTTATGAACCTGACAGAATGTTAAATGAATTAGGCTAGAAGTTATACAAAGGAACTAGGTTACGTGGAAATATGTGTTGGTGTTTGATGCTATGGGTCTTATATAGGCATGCCCCCTCTGTCGGGCTATGGGAGACCAATAACCTGGGAAGGTGCGTATATAAGGATCCCCTGATAGGTATGTATAATGTGTCCCGGCAAGTGGGCTAATTAACGTCAATTTAAGTAGGGAGAAGAAAGACCTCTCGCAAGATGTAATGTTAATGAGAACCCCTGAAGATAACTTCTACCACAACCCTGAGTCAACTCTATACCCATAAACTATACAAAAGCACTTAAAGGAGAGCTGTAGTGAAGAGGAGGGCCCGTAGATCGAGGGAGGATCCAGTAGTCCGGAGGGCGGCTGGGCGTGATGACTCCGGAAGTTGGTCCAGGGGGCGGCGGCTGGGCGTGATGACTCCAGCTACTGGTCCAGGGTGAGTCACAAGATGATTCCTTAGACCTTGGCACCTACCACGGGACAACCGGGTTCCTCTTGCACTCCCACAGTGCAGTGATCCCCAAGGGATATGCTGGAGTTCTGCTACAAGGTTTGGGGGGTTAGGGTGACTAGCATAATGATCCACCTAGAGTTGCAAGCACTCTAGATAGTGACATTATAGGTAGTCTAAGGGGGGTCAGGGTAAGTGTCTTCCTTCCTTGCTAGTTCGTGGAACTATCAGAACCATGTAGTAAAAAGAGAATCCAGAAAGGGGAGCCCAAAGTGGGTTGCCCAAAATTAGTCCTCTTCCTGATGGGGGGAACCCGATCTGGTAGATCTAAAGTTACTACACTATCCTGATAATCCCTTGAACAAAACAAGGTAGGAATCCTTTGGTACTTGGTTTGTGCATCGCATCGAAGGCCAGAAAGGGCGAGCCCAAAGTGGGTTGCCCAAGCTAGTCCTCTTCCTGATGGGGGGAACCCGACCTGGTAGATCTTCGATCACAGCACACAACTGACACGTTGAACACCAGCTATCTCTGGCTGTTCTTACCCTGAACTAAAGAATACCAAATGGCAAGCTTAGTTACTGATGTCCAGGCTGGGTGAGTAAAAGGCAATCTTCTTGCCCCTACTGAAGGCGCCCAGCTTGAGAGGATCAAAGGCGCTGGGGTGGTGTTGGCGCGTGGTGGTTATGTCCTTGTAGCTCTGGGGGTGGCGCGCCTGGACTCTGGCTGTACCTTGTAGCTAGATGCCCCCGGGCAGATTCTGTTATAAGATGGGGGTGATCACTTCCCCTCTGACTTTTCTCTCTGGTGGTAGGGGCCATAGAAGCTGGCTGGGCAGGGTATGCTGGTGTAGTCCACTCAGGTCTTATGTGTCCCACCTGTCTCGTTGATATGCGGGCGATGCGGGCAGGAGCAGGGTGGCTGGCAGGAGTAGGGTTGGCTGCAGGTTTAGTGGCAGCTAGAGATGCGGTCTTATCATCCTGAGACTGCATCTCACTACCGTCTGGTAGAGAAAAGTCCCGACCCCGGGACTGGAGATGGTAATGTCTTGAAGTATTATCTTCGTAGACAGGGGTCAGGTGCTGGAGGAAGTGGTAATAAATGACTCCCTGGTTGTTAGGGGTGGCCATCTTGTCTCCGGTGAGGGTGAGGAGAGAAGAGGAGTCACAGTACCTCAAATGGTCCAGGAGTTGGTGAGGTGACTTGATTATTTTGGTGGAGTCCTTCCGCGCCAGGGTCATCATGTCAATCCGCATCTTGGTGGTGGTCGTCAGTGAGGGCGTTGTCGTGGCTGGAGGTGGTTGGAGAGTGATGACAGAGAGCCTGGCTTGGCCCAGGTCATGAGGTTGTGCGGACGCGGAAGTACCAGGCTGGGGGGAGGAGCTTGGTGCGGACGCCGAAGTACCAGGCTGGGGGGAGGAGCTTGAAGACGCTTGATCCTTAACCTTTCTCACTTTAGGCTGGGACAGGGCTGGTTCCCATCTGGTGGGTGGTTTCACAGGTCTTCCACAGTGGGTATGAGAAGGCAGTCTGGGAAATGGGGGAGATGGAGTTAGAGGTGACATTGAGCGAAATTTGGATATTGTTTTTCGCCTGGGAAGTTGAGAAGGAGGGGAAATAGATTGAGGAGAAGAAGGTAGGGTTTTAGAGATAGGAGGAGTAGGTGAGGGGTTTTTAGGACGGAAGCTGGGGGTGATAGGCAAAGTGGGGGGTATGTTGGTGAGTTGTGGTGGCGAGGGGGGAAGACTAGACGTGGCAAGGTTAATTAAAGGCGATGGTTGAGAAGGAGGTTGCGGAGGTGAAACGAGAGGAGAGGGAGAAGGAGAGGAGATGTGAGAAGATTTGGGCTTAGGAATGCGGGAAGGGGTGAAGGTGACAGGAGGTGAAAGAGAAGAGGGGGAAGTTTGGGTTTGAGTAGAGAGAACAGGAGGAGGTCGATGTTTAGGAAGGTGAGAAGGGGTGAACTGGGTGAGGCGAGTGGGAAGGGTGACAGGAGGTTGCAGTACAGGAGAGTGAAGTGCAGGCAAAGGAGAATTGAGAGGGGGAGTGGAAAGAGGTGGAGGGAGAGGGACAGCATGGTTGAGAGGGACAGGTCCGGAAAGACAGGAAGTTTGAGGGTGAAGATTTGAAACAGGGGTACAGTCAACATCCTGATCAGGATCAGCTACAACAGTAATATTCTTATTAATAGGTTGAAACCTTCTGACAAACCTATTCCTATAAGTGCGAGATTCCCCATGATAGTTAATTATGACCTGGAAACAGTTTGGGATCCTAAGGACCTCAAATGGACCCTTGTACCGTGGCTTCAGTTTGGAGGGTACAGGTAAGATGGCGACCATGACTAGGTCGCCTACTTGGTGAGGGTTGTTCTTGGGGGCTTCATCAGGCTGGAGATCTTGGGTAAACTGGAGCTGACGTAGGCGGTTCCTGAGGTGGACGAGGTTGGTATTTAGACCTGGTGAGGCCTCAGTAGGGGCAGCTAGGTGACATAGTGGTATGAGTAGAGGTGGGCTCCCAAAAACCATCTCATGAGGGGTGATCCCGTTGTCTCTGGGGCAGGTGTTTATTCCCCATTGTATGATGCGAATTTGGCTGGTCCAGTCCGATGAGTTCATCTGTTGGAGGCGTGTCCGGATTTGATTGGCGATGGTTCTATGAGATCGCTCGCAGATGGAGTTTCCTTTTGGCCAGTAGGGTGAAGAGTGGCTGATGTGAAATCCAAACATTTCGGAGATCTGCGTCCAAATTTGTCCGGTGAATTCAGGGGCATTGTCGGAGTGGATTGCCTGTGGCAATCCAAAATAGGGAAAGACATGTTGTAATAATGCCTCGGTGACGGCCATAGCAGTGTGTTCTCTGGCAGGGCAGGCGATCACGTATTTTGAGTACGTGTCCACGAAGGTGATGATGTAGCGGTATCCCCTGTCGTTTTGTAGAGGTCCCATGACGTCCACTGCCAAAAGTTGCCAGGGTTTAGAAGCGATGAGTTTGCCGGAAGGTCCTTGGGTGCGTGTTTGGTCTTTTCCCAGGGTGCAGGCACGGCAAGCTTCAGTGATTTTCTTGGCCGTGGTGTAGGGGCGAGGAGTCCAGTAGATGTCTTTGAACGTGTTCACCAACTTCTTTTGGCCTAGATGGATCCTGTTGTTGGTGTGCAAGGAAGACATCATTTGTTCAGCATCCTCAGGCCCTAGTACGATGTGGCCTTCTGGGGTAAAGAGGGCGTCACCCCTTCGTTGTAAGAGGCCAAAAAGTCGGGTGGAGATCCAAGTTGGTTTGTCGTTCCGGAGGTAGGCCTGGATGAGAGGGGGAGTGGTAGTAGGTGGTGGTCGAGGTTCTTGGATGGCGTTGAGTTGTTCTGGTGCCAGTGGGAGCCGGGATAAGGCGTCTGCATTGGTATGGAGTTTTCCCGGCCTGTAGGAAATCTCAAAATCAAACTCCTCAAGTGATTCTCGCCAATGGACTGTTAGGGCATTCTTAGAGTCAGATTTCCTGAGCCATTGTAAGGCTTGGTGGTCAGTGATGATGGTGATCTTGACGCCAGCTAGGTAGGCCCGGAAGTGTTGGAGGGCCCAAACGATGCCTAAGCATTCTCTTTTAGTTACCGGGTAGTTGGTTTCTGCCGGGGTTAAGGTCCGGCTGGCACAAGCAATGATGTGCTCTCGTCCTTCTCGATTTTGGGAGAGGACTGCACCGACGCCGAGAAGGGACACGTCGGTGTAGAGTCTAAAGGGTAGTTGGTAGTCCGGAAAAGAGACGACAGGGGAAGACACGAGTAGGTCCTTGAGGGAGGTGAAGGCTTGGAGACGGTCGGGGGTCCACACAAAAGGTTCTTCCTTCCTAGTTAAGTCGTGTAGAGGTCTGGCAATGGTGGCGAAATTCTTCACAAACCTCCGATAGTAGGAGGCAAGGCCTAGGAAAGCTCTTACTCCTTTTACTGACTTCGGGGGTTGGATCTCCTGGATGGCTTGGAGTTTCTTGGGGTCAGATGCAAGTCCTTCTTCTGACACCAGATGTCCTAAGAATTGGACCTGATGTCGAGCCATGGTGCATTTAGTAGGCTTCAGCTTTAATCCGGCTTGTCGGATCCTCTGGAAAACTTGGCGGAGGCGTTGGAGGTGTTCTGCCCAGGTACGACCAAATACTATGATGTCGTCCAAGTACGCCAGACATGTTTCCCAAGTTAATCCCTGAAGTACGGATTCCATCAGCCGGGAGAAGGTGGCGGGACCGTTACATAATCCGAATGGCAGCACTGAGAACTCGTAAAGCTTCCCTTGGCTGGTGGAGAAAGCTGTTTTGTTTTGGTCGGTGGGGGCGACGGGGACCTGCCAGTATCTGGATTGCAGGTCCAGTGTGGAGAACCATCTGGCCCCTAAGAGGGAGTCTAGGGAGTCGTCGATGCGTGGTAGTGGGGTGGCATCTTTGATGGTGACATCGTTGAGTTGTCGGTAGTCGATGCAGAATCGAGATGACCCATCCTTCTTCTTGACCAGTACCACTGGAGAGGACCAAGGGCTAGTTGAGGGGTTGACGATGCCAGCTTCTAACATCTCTGCAACTTGCTTCTGTTCTTCTTGGCGCTGAAGGGGGTTCTTTCTTCGTATAGCCTGTCTGACTGGGGGTCCAACAGTGTGAATGTGGTGTTCTAGGACATGGGTGTGGCCTACATCTTGGGAGTTGGTGGCAAAGATGTCCTGGTATTCGGCCATTAACTGGCACAGATCGTCCTTTTGTTGAGGGGTGAGGTGAGTAGGAACGTCTGGGAGTGATGGAGTTGATGCAGGAATGGAGGTGGTGGTGTCGGTTGAAGGCTGGTCATCATAAGTCTCTAGTTCTCCGATGGTGAGACCCCTGGGTAGGGTGATAGGGTGGTTGGAGATGTTGGCTATTCTTACTGCATTTTGTTTTAAAATGGCAGGAGCAGTGAGACAATCCCTGTCAAAAGGGCTCTGAAGAGAGGGAGTGTGAATGAGTTCTCCGTTGAGGGCTGGATGGATGGGTACCCAATGTTCATGATGTGGCAGCAAGGTGATGGGTTGAATGGTGATGGCCGATGCAACACGGATGGCTTTCAAGGTTTGAGGAGGGTCATGGAGCGGTGTGGCAATCTTCGGAGTGGTGAGTCCTGGGGGTTTGGTGGAAAATAACAATCTTCTTTCAACACACTGGATAGTAGTGCGAAGGGCCGTGAGAAGGTCGAATCCCAGGTATCTGTTGTAGGTGGTTTCTTGGGAGGGAAATACCATGAAAGCGTGGTGATGGCCGTGGTTAGGTTGAGGGATGGCCACATACAGTGGGGCCGTGATGCCAGTACTAGGAATAAGGTTGTCGTTGGCATCAATGAGGGTGGTGGACGAGTGTTGAATCGGTCCAAAAGTGTTGTGATGTCTCTGGTGGTAAGAGGAAAAAATACAGGATCTTGAAGCTCCGGTGTCGACAAGGAGTCGAGAGTTGACTCCCTGGATGGTCAGGTGGGTGTAAATGGGAGGCTTTATCATATCATAGCTGCCCCTATCTCGAGCCCCCGCCAGTTTGCAAGTTGGTGGGCGGGGCCGGTCTAAAAAACCCGGTTTGATGACTTCCGGCTCGACTGTACTGTGGTCGTCCGGGTCACCAACCTCTGCAGCTGTCTCGTCGTAATCCTCAGCTCCTGCGGTGCCGTCTTCTAGGATGGTGGCAACTCTTCTGGAGGGCTTCAGCCAGGGAATCTGTCCCCAGAACAGTGGAACCCTCGAGCGTTTGGCCAGCAACTCGGCAAAAGAACTCTTCAACCCATTAATAGGGCGCTGGGACCCGCAGGGCTTCCAGTCTCCAGGCTTGACTCTGGCCCATTCTTCCGGCTTGTCCTGGTTGCGGCTAGGGTGGTAGGTTGGTCCGGAATGAGCTCCTTGTGGCTTAGTGGGAGCTCGTTGGATACCCGCGATCTTTCCTTGCTCCTGGGACTTTTGCAGGGCCAGAATACGGCGTATGATAGGGAGGTCTGTATCATATCCGGCCGGTTCTGTGATGGCAAAGTGGTCCCGGACTGCACGCGGAAGGATCCTCATCAGGGTCCGGCGGACGTTCTCTTTCCTCTCTGCAGCTGTAGCCGTTGTGAATGCGGTGGAAGCCAGCCTGGTAAGCTTGCTGATGGTGGCGTCGAGGTCCCCGTCGTAGGTGATGGCGTGAAATTGCTGGTCGGCTATCACAGTACCTAAGACGGGGTTAATGGCAGTTTTAGTGTATGTTTCAAACTGTTCCCAGGTCATTCCGGGGTTCTCTTTTACATAACTGGAAACTAGGGCCATAGACCGCCCTAGCTTCATGACTACAGTATGTATTTTAGGGGCAACTTCATCTTTAAATATGATGTCAAGCACTGGCTTGACAACCTCTAAATAGGTGGCAATGTCAGTTTCCTCTGGTCTGAAAGGAATAATATCCAGTGCTTTCCCTGCCATCCTGACTACTTACCCCTGTCGTGATACTCTCAAAATATTTAAAGCAGGAAAAACCTGAGAGGCTACCTTCGAGAAAGAGACACCGCTGCCACCAGTGTTATGCCCGGTCCAAATTGGAACGCGAGATATTCTTTGTACAATGAGCAGCTCTCTAACTGGATAGGTATACCTTAAACTTTAAATAAAGAGACAACACGGCAGGATAATAAGCACACAGGTAACAAGTTAACATGGGTTTTATTCAGTTTAACACCTGGTTCATGGAGGAGCAAGACATATATTTTATACCTGTAACCTGGAGATCATCAACAACAATAAGAATAATTAAGACATACAATAATAAGGTTATCAAGTAAGCAATAGGAGTCGGACAATGGGTCCGGACTCAAGGTAATAATAATACTCCTAGGATACAATTATAAGGTATCCAAAATGGTGGAGGTACACCTCCTACCCAAATAGATCTCAGAGAGGATCTCAACAAAAGACAAGAGTGCAGTAATGGCAAATGCCGTCGGGATCATGCAATGATGTCCCCGGCATATAGTGACGTTAACTGACTCTAAAGCAATAATGGTCAAGTGGTCATCAACAATGAAGTGGGCTCGGAAAGGCTCACAAATGATATTAATATTATAGGTGTGCTAGATCTCACCTGGCAAAGATTAATCCTTAACTCTAATTGTGTACTAGCAAGGTGCTGAAGGCTGAGGCAACAATCGTCGGGAGCTGAGATAGAGTGAAATCTATTCGAGTTATGAACCTGACAGAATATTAAATGAATTAGGCTAGAAGTTATACAAAGGAACTAGATTACGTGTAAATATGTGTTGGTGTTTGATGCTATGGGTCTTATATAGGCACGCCCCCTCTGTCGGGCTATGGGAGACCAATAACCCGGGAAGGTGCGTATATAAGGATCCCCTGATAGGTATGTATAATGTGTCCCGGCAAGTGGGCTAATTAACGTCAATTTAAGTAGGGAGAAGAAAGACCTCTCGCAAGACGTAATGTTAATGAGAACCCCTGAAGATAACTTCTACCACAACCCTGAGTCAACTCTATACCCATAAACTATACAAAAGCACTTAAAGGAGAGCTGTAGTGAAGAGGAGGGCCCGTAGATCGAGGGAGGATCCAGTAGTCCGGAGGGCGGCTGGGCGTGATGACTCCGGAAGATGGTCCAGGGGGGGCGGCTGGGCGTGATGACTCCAGCTACTGGTCCAGGGTGAGTCACAAGATGATTCCTTAGACCTTGGCGCCTACCACGGGACAACCGGGTTCCTCTTGCACTCCCACAGTGCAGTGATTCCCAAAGGATATGCTGGAGTTCTGCTACAAGGTTTGAGGGGTTAGGGTGACTAGCATAATGATCTACCTAGAGTTGCAAGCAGTCTAGATAGTGACATTATAGGTAGTCTAAGGGGGGTCAGGGTAAGTGTCTTCCTTCCTTGCTAGTTCGTGGAACTATCAGAACCATGTAGTAAAAAGAGAATCCAGAAAGGGGAGCCCAAAGTGGGTTGCCCAGAATTAGTCCTCTTCCTGATGGGGGGAACCCGATCTGGTAGATCTAAAGTTACTACACTATCCTCATAATCCCTTGAACAAAACAAGGTAGGAATCCTTTGGTACTTGGTTTGTGCACCGCATCGAAGGCCAGAAAGGGGGAGCCCAAAGTGGGTTGCCCAAGCTAGTCCTCTTCCTGATGGGGGGAACCCGACCTGGTAGATCTTCGATCACAGCACACAACTGACAAGTTGAACACCAGCTATCTCTGGCTGTTCTTACCCTGAACTAAAGAATACCAAATGGCAAGCTTAGTTACTGATGTCCAGGCTGGGTGAGTATAAGGCAATCTTCTTGCCCCTACTAAAGGTGCCCGGCTTGAGAGGATCAAAGGCGCTGGGGTGGTGTTGGCGCGTGGTGGTTATGTCCTTGTAGCTCTGGGGGTGGCGCGCCTGGACTCTGGCTGTACCTTGTAGCTAGATGCCCCCGGGCAGATTCTGTTATAAGATGGGGGTGATCACTTCCCCTCTCTGGTGGTAGGGGCCATAGAAGCTGGCTGGGCAGGGTATGCTGGTGTAGTCCACTCAGGTCTTATGTGTCCCACCTGTCTCGTTGATATGCGGGCGATGCGGGCAGGAGCAGGGTGGCTGGCAGGAGTAGGGTTGGCTGCAGGTTTAGTGGCAGCTAGAGAAGCGGTCTTATCATCCTGAGACCGCATCTGTTATAATTGTGTAGCCTATGTACTTTTGTTTAATATGTACATAATATATCCGTAGTGATACTACATATTAAATGTCGAGTGGGGTAATTTCCAATATTACTATTTTTTGTTCTATGTGAGTGAGGGAGACAAAAGGCAGAATTGCCTGTAGCGAGTGCCTCCCCCATAGTTGAAAGAGTAACTGGGCCAAAACCAAGGGACGTTCGAGTCAAAATGCCTGGCCACACAGAGTTTGAAGTAATTTAAGCCATAGGAGAAGGGAAAGACTGATTCTGGGAGAGAGTTCCAGAGCTCAGCTGTTGAATAGAAGAAAGACAGAGTAACATTTCACTCTTTGGTTGGAGAGTTGCACAGAGTAGGGGTGGGTGGGATTGTGTTGCAAGACGGGTTACTCAGTTATTACTTCAATTTTGTACCAAAATGTGTTAACTATGAAAACTTGGCGTTAGTACAACGCAGATGCATTAAATTCATATTTGTCCATTAAATATCGAGAAATCAGTTGATAAGAGATTAATTTGATCATCAGCTGAAATAAAATCGACTATAATAACGCACAACAAAGCCACTCGCCACTAGACAGCTTCCTCTCTCCAACACCCCTTCTCTCCTCTCAATACTCTTCGGTAAGTAGATGCGAGGTGCCGTTGCAAAGGCTTATCCCCCAATACCCTTCAGCTGACCTATAGATTTTTCGGGTGTACTATGATTGTAATATGAAAATGTAGCATTCTGGAAAAGACTGAATGTTCCACTTGTGGCAGAATAATGCGATACCTTTAAAATAGGCCTATATTATGATTTGAATTACTGAATTACTTCGATCTTATTACTCATACTAAACACAATACATTCTAATACTAATGTGTTATCTTTTTAACTATTTGTTTAGAATATATGTTTATGAAACCACGGTTAATAATAATCCTTGATATGTCAGGTCAGGTGAAGGTATTGAGGGATAAGCCTCAAATGAATAATAACAATATAAGTAGATAACCACTCTTTAAATACAGACAAACAGTAAGCAGAGATTATAATTACGAGAAACGTAAAGTTAAAAATACTTTATTTTTATTTATATCTAATTTAAGAATAGTCACAATAATTGACCTTGATAAAACTAAATTATGCAACAATACCTTGCATCATTATTAAGATATGATACATTTACTCACATATAAAACTATTTTGTATGTTTTAATACTTACTACTACTACTACTATTACTAATAATAATAATATTAATAATAATAATAATAATAATTTCATGACACTGAGATAGGGTGGGTGTTAAAGGGATCTGCTGTGTTTGGGCCAGTCGGCTCTCTGCAGTCTCCCGTTTTCTTATGTTCTAATATTATGAGACGGTCCTTTGAGGGGAGTCTGGCGAAACAGCCGCAAAGTAAATTCAAAATAATAAGAAAATATAGGCTAGTAGGCTACAGTATAACTAAATATTAATAACAAGCAAAGGTAATGATATTTTGAAACGGAATCTCTCACCTCTAATTCATTAAAAATAAGAAAAAATTACATTGGAAACAAATAATATGATTACTTATTAGACTACGATGCAATTCATCAACGGTTTTCATCATTGTAAAGTTTTTAAAGTAGTGTTACCATCCAATTGTATATGTTAAATTATTTATCTATATTTCAAAGATAATCCTCGAAATAGAGTTATTATATATTATTTTCATGTTAAATGTAACGTATTTGTAATATGTATCTAATTATCGATGAAATCAAATCTGATGGTAATAGGTTTTTGAAAGAGAAAAAAAGTAACCGAACAAATAATATGAATAATTACATATAAGAACATAAGAAAACGGGGTCTGCAGAGAGCCGATTGGCCCACACAAGGCATATCCCTTTCAAACCCAACCCCTCTCGTCCATATGCCTATTTAATGTTAACATAAGAACATAATAAAACGGGAGTCTGCAGAAAGCCGATTGGCCCAAACAAGACAGATCCTTCTCACACTCAACCCCAATTATAGTGGTTGTGGCCACGTGGTGACGGTGGCTCACAGACATGTGATTTAGACTACTTAAAATTTAAGGTAGTGGGTGGGGTGAGAGTTCATTAGGATTCCAAGGGAGGGCAGCCCAAATGTTAGTCCCATCCCACCCCATCTTATACTAATACACTACAGCTGTTGGTGCATTACACACACACACACACACACATATATAGGCCTATATACACACATATATATATATATATATATATATATATATATATATATATATTAGTATTGTCAATAATTGCTTACTATTTTACAATAGAACATACTTATAGATAATTTACACTTAACCTAAGAAGTGCGCATGGGGGTAATTAGACACCTCTGCCTGTGCTGATGTATTTGAGCTGTTTCCATCACTAAAATATTAATTTTACCATAAATAGCATTAACCCGTGGAGCCCCGGCTAGTTTTGTAATGTTTGTTCACCAGAACCCGGCCGGTTTTCAAAAAATGTTTTTATTCCAGAAACAATAGCGAATGGGTTAGGAATGAAGGAAAAACCACGAAAAACCGCTCAAAAAGCTTAAAGAATGGTCCTACAGAGCCCCCGAAAACGTATTTTACAAGAGTAAAAAATTGAAGGCAATTCCCCAAAAAAACCAGGTTATTGCGCGCTCACGCGCACGCACGTGGACTTTGAGAGTTTTCAACCATCGGCACGGTTGCGTGGGATACGTACACAGTTCCCATACAAATCTGAGCCCTCTTGAGTGGCTACACCTGAGGTTACGGTCGGCGCAATTAGGGTGACGCGCCAGACGCGTCTCTGGGGCTGTGCGTTACATACATCGCCGACGCGTCAGACGCGTCGCTGGGGCTGTACGGGTTAATACTTATCCATACGCGCCTATTATGGGTTGGTTATAAAGGTATTAACCTGTTACAACAATAAAACGAGTGAAAACAGCGTTTGGATGGTCAAAATCGGAGATACAGGCCGCGAGTTGCATAATGTATGGGTGAGGCAACCTGCTTTCCCGCCAATTTCCCCCAAGGCCACTGAGACACAGTCGATCGATACTCTCTCTCTCTCTCTCTTTGCACTAGCTTGCTAACAGTGATGGCAATGCCCTGCTTGCAACTCGCTAATGTTAGCACGAAAATATACCTCAGAATAAGGGAATAACAGGGAAAATAGGTGATAACTAAAGGAGGGGAGGAAAGTGGGGAAGGAGGGGAGGTAGAGGAGTGATATTTTGCATGGCCCAGGGGCAATTTTTTTTTTCGATGTTTAAAGTTGATTTTTTTTTTCTCTGACTCTTAAGAGTCTTCCCGCAGTCCGCCGGGGGAACTCTTAAGAGTCTTCCCGCAGTTCCCGGGTTAAAGAATTTGATTGTGATTGGGCATTAAGTTGTTGTTGTTGTTGTTGTTGTTCCCCAGGCTGCCTGGCCGAACAGCCCCAAGGTCCTGAGCAAGGCCAAGGCCATAAAAGAGCGCCCCCACAAAACCCTCCCTGCTTACCACTAATAAAGCCTGGGTGACCGAAGCCACTCTAAGGCAGGGAACCGAGGAGGGCGCGGAAACGCCCGGGAAACCAAAGCTTCACCCAAAGCCCTGTGCCCCTCAGCAATTATGAAGGGAAAGTTGAGGGGCAAGGGAAAAATGTGACGCTTTGGCTCCCAATCTGCCAACTTTTAGGTTGGCAGTAGGGAGGTCAATCCACGGAAAAGACGCCGTCACTTGAGATCTAGAAGATATATAAGTAAAAGGAACAGTCAGAGTAAGCTATGGGTATGGCAGAGATCGCTCAGCTCTCACTCTGATAGACCAGCCCATCACCAGCATTAAGTTATCTGTTCTGGCTATCTAATTCTATCCTTTTCAATATTTAATCAACTTTATTTGCATTTTATAAAAACAAACATAGACTATCTCTTTTTCTCAAGCTGAGTCAAGGAGAAATATACCCACTCACTTACGACATAGGCCTACAGTAATATAGAAATTTACATAATTTATCAACCAAGTTAAGTTAGCCCGAATTTCATAAGCAACAAATATAGCTATTTCTTAAAGGTAATCGGTTAAGTAAATCATGTAATGCCCTCGAAAATATCCCGCAACCCCAATAATGTACTACCCAAGTTGACGTCAGGTATAGTGTAAAATAGTCGTGGATGGTAAGTCCAATAAACTCATCACGTGAATCTCACCACGAGACTATCACCTGGTTCTTAAAAATCGGACTAAGGTTGCTATACTTTTAGTACGTCCGTGGTAGTACAGTGGGTTAGCGTGCGGGCCTGGTGGTGATGGTTAGGTCACTAACCAGGGTTCGAACCCCACCCAAGGCATCTCAAAACCTGTGGGTTTTTAGGAGGGTTAAACTCCCTTCAGAGGTTCGTGCCCCGCGCCAGGTACCAGGAAAGGTTGATCCTAAAGTGGGCCTGGGGATATTTCAGGACAGAAAAACTCCCTTAACACCTAGCATTTCATTGGTGGCAGTAAAGGAACGTGACCTGGTAGCTACATAGAGCACCCGTCACGCGGACCCTAAACCATATTGAGATTGCTAAGGTGATACAGCTACGATACCTTACGACCTTAGAGAGGCTAGGGACTAGCCTAAATAAAAAGGAATGTGGTGTAATGCCCTCGAAAATGTCCCGCAACCCCAATAATGTACTACCCGAGTTGATGTCAGGTATAGTGTAAAATAGTCGTGGATGGTAAGTCCAATAAACTCATCACGTGAATCTCACCACGAGACTATCACCTGGTTCTTAGGTGTAATGCCCTCGAAAATGTCCCGCAACCCCAATAATGTACTACCCGAGTTGACGTCAGGTATAGTGTAAAATAGTCGTGGATGGTAAGTCCAATAAACTCATCACATGAATCTCACCACGAGACTATCACCTGGTTCTTAAAAATCGGACTAAGGTTGCTATACTTTTAGTACGTCCGTGGTAGTACAGTGGGTTAGCGCGCGGGCCTGGTGGTGATGGTTAGGTCACTAACCAGGGTTCGAACCCCACCCAAGGCATCTCAAAACCTGTGGTTTTTAGGAGGGTTAAACCCTTCAGAGGTTCGTGCCCCGCGCCAGGTACCAGGAAAGGTTGATCCTAAAGTGGGCCTGGGGATATTTCAGGACAGAAAAACTCCCTTAACACCTAGCATTTCATTGGTGGCAGTAAAGGAACGTGACCTGGTAGCTACATAGAGCACCCGTCACGCGGACCCTAAACCATATTGAGATTGCTAAGGTGATACAGCTACGATACCTTACGACCTTAGAGAGGCTAGGGACTAGCCTAAATAAAAAGGAATGTGGTGTAATGCCCTCGAAAATGTCCCGCAACCCCAATAATGTACTACCCGAGTTGATGTCAGGTATAGTGTAAAATAGTCGTGGATGGTAAGTCCAATAAACTCATCACGTGAATCTCACCACGAGACTATCACCTGGTTCTTAGGTGTAATGCCCTCGAAAATGTCCCGCAACCCCAATAATGTACTACCCGAGTTGACGTCAGGTATAGTGTAAAATAGTCGTGGATGGTAAGTCCAATAAACTCATCACATGAATCTCACCACGAGACTATCACCTGGTTCTTAAAAATCGGACTAAGGTTGCTATACTTTTAGTACGTCCGTGGTAGTACAGTGGGTTAGCGCGCGGGCCTGGTGGTGATGGTTAGGTCACTAACCAGGGTTCGAACCCCACCCAAGGCATCTCAAAACCTGTGGGTTTTTAGGAGGGTTAAACTCCCTTCAGAGGTTCGTGCCCCGTGCCAGGTACCAGGAAAGGTTGATCCTAAAGTGGGCCTGGGGATATTTCAGGACAGAAAAACTCCCTTAACACCTAGCATTTCATTGCAAGTTTGGAACAGCCAGAACACGATAACATCATGGCGCACCGTTCTCACATTCCCATCCCACATTATGATGGAGAAACTTACGAGATCGAAACGTTCATGGACATAGTGAAACCCGTACTTGACCTAGTTTATACCACGGATGCAGAAAAAATAGCTGTGACATTAACGCACCTGGGAAAAGCCGTTTCCCTGGTTGCCTATCAAGTGCACCCTGCTCTCACCTGGGCCGAATTTCGCCCAATAGTGATAGAAGCCATTAAGCCTTCGTTGGGCGTTTTCGTGGCCCACACCCGTATCCAAGACACTAAATTCGAAGGCGATCTCGATGCCACAGTGAATAAGATTGCCCAACACATAAAAGTTTCTTTCCCCACATTGACCAGAATCCAACAAGAGCAGCAGATTCTGGTCAACCTTGTATCTATATTGCCCTCAGCAGTAAAAGACCATTTCCGTGTGCACGATTTCGTCGGATACCAAAAAGATCTCATCACGATCCGACGTATTTTGGCCGTGCGCACAGAAGCACCCACCCAAATCGCTGTAATCAAGAGGTTTCCCACGCACCCGCAGCACCCCGACCACCAAAACTCCAAGAATGCCTACCCTGCCTCATCCTTCCACAACAGACCCACCTACCCTTCCGGCAAGCCCCAACCCAGTAGACCCCGGTTCCAACCTACCCAGCCACGCAGAATATTCAACCGGAACAAAACCTACAACACCTACCAAAGTAAAAACCCTACCTTAGTAATTATCAACCCCTATGATTTCCCTGCCTGTAATGCTCAGTATGCCTTCCATCAAATTCGTGACTCTGCCAAACCTCGCCCCTTTACTCCTCGCATTTCTGTAAATGAAGAGGAGTTGGGACAAGAGGAAGATATGGAGGAAAGACACACTGGGGAAATAGCCCCTATCATGACCTCAGAGGATACCGAGGAAACCCTGGAGGAGGTAGATACCGATCCCCAGGATTTTTAAAGTACCCCCCGCCCAAGATGGCCTCGGCGGGGGACGCCATAACTGACCGCACTGCCCCCATTTATTACATGGCCAAAATCAAGGACATTCCTGTCCGCTTGTTAATCGACATGGGAGCTGCCAAGTCATGTTTATTCAAGTCTTATTATGATCAACACCACCGACTATTTGGCCCGTTGTTAACCACCAAAGCAGAACTAATCTCAGCTGCTGATACTTACTTAAATCTTCTAGGAGACACTTTGCCCCTATCAGTAACTACTCCTGCCCCCCATGCTCGTTGTTATCACACGTTCACAGTATTCTCCCACTGTAAACATTACGATGGTTTCCTTGGACTTGACCTCCTTCAAAAACTCCAGGCCCAGGTTGACGGCGGCCAGAGGCTGATCTCATTCAAAAACAAATTCCAACCCAAAGCCTCTGACAAACCCACCACGCAGAAACCCATTCATAAAAAGAAAAAACACCTTCCCCCTCAACAAACCCTGAGTCAGGGTTACCAAGTTGCAGCTAGCACTAAGGTGACTCCTAAAAACCCCCCTTGCCCCGAGTTCTCTCAAAATATCACCCAATTCAGTAAAAAAATGCCTCAACAAACGAAAGAAGACAAGTCCAAGCAACTCCCTCTCGGTAATCCCCTCAATTCTCGTAACTCTGTCCAGGATAAATCCTCCCATGTTTTCAGGACAGACTCTGCTATATGTAACCATAATTCTATCAAATGTTTATGTACACATGTTTCCAGAGAAATGCCGACCGATGTACCCAACAATGTTTTCCCCATGCCCCCAGAAATGTTCAGCTATCCCACAACCAACAACAATTCCCTTGTGACAGTTTTCTGTCAGTAGCTCCCTTTCCCCCCCACACAATTCACACCCCTAGAAAATTTCACAACCCCACACTTGACTCGCCCTCTCATGACCAACAAACTCACCAGTCCCACATAACCTCTAACCAGACCGTTACTGCCACCAAGAAAATTCCCCACATTCGTCCTGTTAACAACCCCACATCAATACACCAGTCCTCCACCAATAACCCATGTTCTACACCTAACTCTTTCCCCACCAACCCTCCGCAGTCCCCCCAACAAATCCCGTTTTCTAACTCGCTCACCTCTCACCACCCTGACCCACCCGCACGCGCCGTTAATCCCCCCCTCACGCGTGCCGACCGAGGGACACAACCATGTTCCCACCATGCCCCCAGAGATGTCCAGCTATTCCACACACACCCCAATCCCCCTTGTGACAGTTTTCCGTCAGTAGCTCCCTTCCACCCCCACACAATTCACACCCCTAGAAAACTTCACAACCCCACACTTGACTCGCCCTCTCATGACAAACAAACTCACCAGTCTCAGATAACCTCTAACCAGACCGTGACTGCCACCAAGAAAATTCCCCACATTCGTCCTGCTGGCAACCCCAAATCAATACATCAGTCCTCCACCAATAACCCAGATTCTACACCTCACCTTTCCCCCACCAACCCTCCACAGTCCCTCCAACAGATTCCGTTTTCTAACTCCCTCACACCGCGCCCCACTGATCCTCCCACACGCGCCGTTAATTCCCCCCTCACGCGTGACCCCCACCAAAGTGACCTTTCCCCCCTTAGGCGTACCAATCACCTGCTCGCCAGTCAATCCCCCACCATCATTAGCCCAGCTGTAGTTCAGGATAAATGCCAAATTCCCCCCCGCAATCAAAAATTGGTGAACCTTCGACCCATACCCCAAACTCACATGATATTTTCCCCCACTACCACGTCCACCAACCCCAATCGTTGCCTCTTACAACCCGCCATCATTTCCGCTCGCATCAACCACATTCTCGTGGCAAATATCTCCGAGGAATCCCTGACATTACCAAAAGGTCTCATTATAGGAGACCTCGAAACTTTTGATGACCTCCCCATAGATTTTAATGACACCCCTACCAGCTTCCAATTACCCCCTCTCCCGGACACATTATCCGACCACCAAAAAAATGGCATGTACGACCTATTGCTAGAGTTCAGTGACGTGTTTGCCCAACAACCCACCGAAATCGGACAGACCGATGTAGAACAACACATCATTAACACCACAGGCCCCCCCATACGACAACCATCCCGTAGAAAAAATCCCATACAACGTCAAGAAGAGGAACGCCAAGTCCAAGAGATGTTAGAGGCCGGTATTGCCACCCCGTCCATTAGTCCCTGGTCTTCCCCTGTTGTCCTAGTCAAAAAGAAAGATGGGTCAACCCGTTTTTGCGTCGATTACAGAAGGTTGAATGACGTAACCATTAAAGACGCTACGCCCTTACCCCGGATAGACGATTCCCTTACTCCCTACACGGATCCAGATGGTTCACTACCCTCGACTTGCAAGCAGGGTATTGGCAAGTGCCTATCAAGGCCGAGGACCAAGAGAAAACAGCATTTTCCACTAGTGGTGGCCACCACTACGAATTTAACGTCCTACCTTTTGGCCTCTGTAATGGACCCGCCATTTTCTCTCGTTTGATGGAAGCAGTACTACATGGCCTAACCTGGGAAACCTGCCTAGCCTATCTAGACGATATTATTGTGTACTCACCAACCTGGGAAGAACACCTCCTCAGGTTGAGACAAGTCCTTCAAAGAATCCGAGCCGCCGGGTTGAAATTAAAACCCTCAAAGTGCGAGATTGCCCGAAATAAGGTAGACTTCCTCGGCCACGTAATATCTGAACACGGTATTGCACCAGACCCAAAGAAACTGCAAGTCATACAAAACCAACCCCCACCCACCACCGTTAAAGGAGTACGTTCGTTTCTAGGTTTAGCCACATACTACAGACGTTTCGTCCCCCATTTTGCCACCATAGCCAGACCCCTCCACCAACTCACCCACAAAGACACCCCGTTCACCTGGACGCCTGAAAGAGACCTCGCGTTTAACACTTTGAAACAAAAGCTAGTCCAAGCCCCTATTATCGCTTTCCCTGATTACCATAACCCGTTCCGTCTTTATACCGACGTATCTCTGTACGCCATTGGTGCAGTTTTAGCCCAAGTCAGAGACGGAGAGGAACATGTTATAGCGTATGCCAGCTCCACCCTCAACCAAGCACAACAGAACTATGCAGCCACCAAGAGAGAGTGCTTAGGGATCATTTGGGCACTCAGCCACTTCCGGTCATTTGTGTTGGGCGCAAAACTCGATATAATAACCGACCATCAATCTTTACAATGGCTGCGTAAGTGCGAAACCAACTCAGCCATTTTGGTACGTTGGAGGGAGACCACTAGAGGACTACGACTTTACAATACAGTATCGTCCAGGCAAACTTCACACCAATGCAGACGCCCTGTCACGTTTGCCAGTACCAAAAGACCCCCTCACCAACCTAGCTGCCTTACAAAACACTGAGCTTTTATCTACCCCCATCCCCCAACATAATGCCCCCTCAGCCCCCTCCCTGATTCAATCTTGGGAAACAAGAATCAGACCACCCTGGATACCGTTGAATGTCTTCCGGAAACTGACTCGCTGGGGAGATCAACTTGCCACAGACTCTGGTCACATAATCTTAGACCCCACCATTGCCCACGACTACATGATTGCCATCCACGAGGGAAACGGCATACACCTTGGACTAAAGAAGATGTTAAAAATCTTCACAGACCAATACTGGAACCCCCAACCCCTCCAAAATTGCACAACGAGTGACAGAATCCTGCAAACCGTGTTTATTGGGGAAGGATAGATCACGCACCCCAGGCCCAGCTGGTACCATGTCTGCTACCAAACCGTTCCAAGTCCTATTCCTCGTCATCATGGGCCCGTTTCCTTCTTACGCTGGCAAACGCTATATCGTCACATTTGTCGACGTATACTCAACATTTTTAATAGCCTGCCCAGTTAAAGACCACACAGCCACCACCGTAGCCACACTGCTTGCCACAGAAGTATTCCCTATATTCGGCCTTCCCCTTGCTCTTCTATCCGACAATGCCCCCGAGTTTAGTGAACACGTTTGGCAACAGTTCACCCAACAATGTGGTATTAAAATTAAACACTCATCCCCGTACTGGCCTCAAGGAAATGCTATATGCGAACGCAGCCATCGCACCATCAACAATCAGTTACGGACAAAAATTATTGCTTTTAACACCACAGACTGGCCATCACAACTAAAGATGATACAATGGGGCATGAACACCTGTCCCTGAGAAGACGGTATTTCCCCTCATGAACGTGTTTACGGCGTACCCCCCCTGTTACTGCCGTTCCACCATCACGCTCACCTCCCCTCCACCCCCTCCACAATTGACCCATTGCAACATCTACAAAACACCCTCCATACCGCCCAAACCTGTCAAGACACCAAAACTGATAACCCCAATGACAAAAACCCTTTCGCCATCCATGACACCGTAATGGTAGCCAACCTCCCGGTAACCAACAAATTAGGCCCTCGCTATGTCGGGCCCTACACCATCACACAAGTCCCAAACGCCTATCAAGTCACCATCGATTATCACGGCGTGACTCGCACGTTCCGAACTAGATTCGTCCGAGCGTTTAAACCGCTCAAACCACAAGACAATACCCCACCCCACACGTCTGAACCAGAATTAAACACCCCTACTAACCCTTCCACTCAGGCTATGAATATTCCCACACAAACCCCTAAGGACCTAAGCCCTCCGACACCGAACAGACAAATCATTCCTCAACATAACCCCCTTACTAACCTCTATTTACCCACAATAACCCATTCACCTTTCTTGCATACTCGGATAATCAAATTAGCACCTCAGCTATACCATAGAATGAAGACTGAACAATATAAGAGAGACGCCCCTATCACAGCTGTCCCAGTCCTCCCCGCAAAGTAGATCCAGTCTCCCTCCCCTCAATACTTCCAGTATAGCCAAAATAGTACCTCTTACTAAGGCTCAGTTATATTGAAATATGAAGGCTTCCTATAGCCATGTGCCACAACAGTAATCACCACCTTACCTAGTCCCCATAGCTATTGAGAGCTCAAATAATTCCATAAGACTCGAGATCCCTATGGCATACAGGGTCCAAAAACCGAGCCTATAAACCCAGCTCCAGCCCCCAGTAAAATCAGTTGAAAGCTAGACACCAACCAGTGGCTAACCCCCCTGAAGTTAACCTCTAGCTCTGCCCTTGTGTTGTTCCTGAGTTGTGAGATTCAGAGCCGTCCGTGGCAGAGATAAAATAGAAGCATCTGTCCACGTACAAGTATCTACGTGCACCTTATAACCTTCACACACACTAGTGGGTATATTTTTTATTTTTTTATTTTTTTTCTATGTGATTGAGGGAGGCAAAAGGCATAACTGCCTATAGCGCCCCCATAGTTGAAAGAGTGACAGGGCCAAAATCAAGGGACGTTCGAGCCAAAATGCCTGGACACACAGAGTTTGAAGCAATTTAAGTCATAGGAAGAGGGAAAGACTGATTCTGGGAGAGAGTTCCAGAGCTCAGCTGTTGAGTAGAAGAAAGTTTGAGAGTAACGTTTCACTCTTGGGTTGGAGAGTTGCACAGAGTAGGGGTGGGATTGAGTTGCAAGACGGGTACCACGTGCCCTACGTAAAGGAGGTGGTATGCACTGGGATAGCTCTGAGGAACACTGATTATTATAGTAGCGATAGAATAGCGAGAGAGATGCAACATTGCGGCGGAGAGACGAGAGATTGCAGAGAGTTGGTGAGTGGACGGGAGTTAATGATACGAAAGGCCTTCAACTTTGTCTAGGAGAGCGGTGTAGAGGGAACCTCCCCACACATGTGAACAATACTCAATACAAGGGCGCACTATGCCCCTGTACAGAGCAAGAAGCTGTGCAGGGGAAAAGAACCCCCTAAGGCGGTTGAGCACACCCAGCTTCTGGAGCTGCCTTAGCTAGACTGGTAATATGGTCCTCCCAAATGAGAGCAGAAGAAAAAGAGACACAAGAATATTGAGAGAAGATGAAGGGTTGATTTTTTGTATTGTTGAAGAATAAGGGATAGTCCTGGGAGATCCTGACGGGTAGATAGATGGAGAAATTGGGTTTTGGAGCATTAAAGTTAACAAGGTTTTCTCTGCCCAAATTGGAAATAGTATTTAGATCAGAATTTAAGACTTCTATGGCTTCATTACGTTTGTCGTTGAGGGATTGCTGGCTGGGGCGTTCTGAAAACTAATGAGTAGTGTAAGGTTGAGTCGTCTGCGTATGAATGGATGGGAATTAAGGTACAGTTAAGGAGATCATTTATAAAAATTAGAAAGAGAATAGGAGATAGGACAGAGCCCTGAGGAACACCAGAGTTTATAGGGTGAGGAAGTGAACAATGGCCGTCCACAACCGCGGCTATGGAACGGCCGGAAAGGAAATTAGAGACAAAGGCACAGATGGAGGGATAGAAACCGAAGGAGGGTAGTTTAGAAATTAAAGATTTATGCCAGACTCTATCGAAGGCTTTCGATATGTCTAGTGCAATAGAAAAAAAAGTCTCGCCGAAGTCCCGAAAGGAGGATGACCAAGAGTTAGTAAGATATGAAAGAAGATCACCAGTAGAGCGACCCTTAAGGAAGCCATACTGGCGATCTGAGAGCAGATTATGAGAAGAGAAATGCTTAAGAAATTTGGAAGCAAGAATAGTTTCAAAACTTTAGAAAGACAAGAGATAAGAGCAATTGGACGATAGTTGGAGGGTTGAGAGCGGTCACCCTTCTTTGGGACAGGTTGAATGTGAGCAAACTTCCAGCATGAAGGGAAGACGTTAGAGGATAGACAGAGACAAAAGAGTTTGCCTAGGCAGGGAGTCAGCACGAAAGCACAGTTTTTGAGAAGAACAAACACCGTCCGACCGTACGCCTATTAGTGTTAAGCCCAGAGGGTAGAAAGTACATCTTTAGAAGAGATTAGGATATTAGGCATAAGTAAGAGAGAGGAGGGCGGAGAGGGAGGAATAGCACCGGAATCATCCAAGGTGGAGTTTCTAGCAAAAGTTTGAGCGAAGAGTTTAGCTTTGTCAGAGGAAGAAGTGATGGTTGTGCCATCAGAGTGGGAAAGGGGAGGGAAAGACGAGGAAGAGAAATTGTTGGAGAGGTTTTTTGGCTAGATGCCAGAAAGCTTGGGAAGAGCTAGAGTTGGATAGTTCAGTGCATTTTTATTGAGAAAGAGTGTTGGCAAGTCGAAGAACAGATTTGGCTTGATTCCGGGCAGAAACATATGAAGATGAGAGTCTTGAGTTTTAAGGCGTCGGTACCGTTTGAATGCTTCCTCTTATTGCGGACAGCAGTAGAACAGGCGTGAGTAAACCATGATTTTTTAGCATTAGTCTGAGAGAAAGAGAATGGAATGTATGCTTCCATGCCCGATAGGATTACCTCGGTAATGCGTTCAGCACTCTCCGAGGGTCCTCGGCCATGGAAGCAGAAATCATTCCATGGGAAATCAAAGAAGTACTGCCGAAGAGCCTCCCAGTCGGCAGCGCCAAAGTGCCACAAGCGCCGCCGTTAGGAGGAACGGGTGGCCGTACTGGAGAGATAGGACAGGTGACAGAGATAAGTTTATGGACGGAGCCCAGAGGAGAGAAAGATCGACAGTATAAGAAGAAGGGTTAGAAGTTAGAAACAAGTCAAGAATGTTGGGCCACCCGCCGATGCGATCCGGGATACGGGTGGGTTGACTAACTGCTCTAGGTCATTTAGGATAGAAAAGACGTAGGCTTGTTCACAGGTGGATCAGTAGTGTGAGAGGAGAGCCAATCGGTGTGGTGAACGTTGAAATCTCCTAAGATGGAGATTTCTGAGAAAGGAGAAATGGATAGAATGTGTTCCACTGTAGAGTTTAGATAGTCAAAGAATTTCGGAAAGTTGGTAGAGTTAGGGGAAAGATAGACAGCACAGAAATATTTAGTAAGAGAATGAGAGGAAAGTTTGAGCCATAAAGTTGAGATTACAGAGGAGTCGAAATCGGAACACGAGAGCAAGTGAGTTTGTTGTGCACATATGCACAACATCCGCCTTTGGCTTTGAAACTAGGATAGAGAAAGTAGGAGGATACAGAGAAGGGTTGCTGGAGTTGCTACAGGAACTGAGTTTCGGTGAGGAAGAGAAGATCAGGTTTGTAGGAGGAGAGATGGTGCTCAACAGAGTGAAAGTTAGAGGAAAGTCCGCGAATGTTGCAGAAATTAATAGAAAGAGTAACAGGCCGAGGTCCAGGTAATTGTGTGGGGTCGTCAGGGGATGGTCGGTCGGGTGAGGAGGCATTTATGGTCCCCCCCCCTGGGGACTCCGAGGCTGGGCTACAATTCATCATTTTTTTTTTTAAATTTTGGTGTGGAGGAATGAAGTGTGGTGTGCATGTTTAATATAAGCGTGTAGCCAGCACCGATCGCCAAGAGATCCGACTTGAGAACTTCCTACATTTGGACCACCTGGACGGCCGAGGAACCAGTCGTTAGCCCCCAACATCACGGACGCAAGATAACCAGGACCAGACCAACAAAATACTATCCAAGATTCACTTATTAGTACTAACGTGTTATAGTACTAATTCGAAATTCACTTATTAATCTTTCTATGAAGTGGCTATAACTTTGCCCAGTGTAATTCATATATAACCATTCCATTTGGGAAGTACTAAGCGTATCAGTGTTCATTAATTAACAGGCGACATTAACTCTCGTAATTACCTTTATCCAGATATTAAAACCCTAGTGATATCTAACATTCGCCCACTGATTTGTGTTCTACATATTTCTGCCATAAGAATATAAAACTTAGATCAGTACCCCCCCTGAGGTTACTAGAATTCCCGTATTGTACAACATACGCGTGTCTAATTCTAGCTGTGAACTACTACTTGTGCACCAGAACTGCCAGTGATAAATCTAATTAGTGAAATTGAATCCATAAGTAACATTGAGGTCTTCCAGTATATACACTTTCGAACCAAACCAGTGATCAGAAGAGTATACCTGAACGTTGGAAGTGGGAGACTAGGCTCCATCCAGATCCACTAATGCTAGCGGTTCATTTCTATCATTTGTCTTGTACAAGTATTCCTATTTTCCTATGCTCCCTATTCATCTACTTAAATAAACGTGATCGTGTGTCTTGTTACCGTGTGTTTATTTTGTGTTCTCTATTCCTCATACCTTGTATTGTGCATGCAGCCTTATATACCCAGTCAGTTAGAGCCCACATTACCCAAGTTAATCCTGTAGAAAAACAGGGCATAACAAATCAATTAATTTGAATTTTCATTTACACTATCTAATTGTTGAATTTAAAATAGGCTACTGTTTATTTTGAACTTAAATGAACCTGTTATCATTATATGTTTTCAAATAATATTATTTGTAATATATCTTACACGAAACTTTTGCAATTATTGATTTACAATCAACACCCCCAGTACTTTCTTACTCATAGTGTTATGCCCTGTTTTTCTACAGGATTAACTTGGGTAATGTGAGTTCTAACTGACTGGGTATATAAGGCTGCATGCACAATACAAGGTATGAGGAATAGAGAACACAAAATAAACACACGGTAACAAGACACACGATCACGTTTATTGAAGATGATTAATAGGAAGCATAAGAAGGTATGAATACTCGTACAAGACAAATGATAGTAATGAACAACTAGCATTAGTGGATCTGGATGGAGCCTAGTCTCCCACTTCCAACGTTCAGGTATACTCTTCTGATCACTGGCTTGGTTCGCAAGTTTATATACTGGAAGACATCAATGTTACTTATAGATTCAATTTCACTAATTAGATTTATTACTGGCAGTTCTGGTGCACAAGTAGTAGTTCACAGACTAGAATTAGACACGCATATTTTTAGAGCACGGGAATTTTAGTAACCTCAGGGGGGTACTGATCTAAGTTTTATATTCTTATAGCAGAAATACGTAGAACACAAATCAGTGGGCGAACGTTAGATATCACTAGGGTTTTACTTCTATGTAATAATATCTGAATAGGGGTAATTACGAGAGTTAATGTCGCCTGTTAATTAATGAACACTGATACGCTTAGCACTTCCCAATAGAATGGTTATATATGAATTATCTTGGGGCAAAGATATAGCCACTTCATAGAAAGATTAATAAGTGAGTCTCTAATTAGTACTGTAACACAGTAGTACTAATAAAGTGAATCTTGGGTAGTATTTGGTTGGTCTGGTCCTGGTTATCTTGCGTCCGTGATGTTGGGGGCTACCGACTGGTTCCGCGGCCGTCCAGGGGGTCCATATGTAGGAAGTTCTCAAGACGGATCTCTTGGCGATCGTTGCTGGCTACACGCTTATACCATGGTGTGTGAAGGTTATAAGGTGCACGTAGATTTCTTGTACGTGGACAGATGCTTCTATCTCAAATCTGCCACGGAATCTGCCGGCTCTGGAACTCAAATCTCAGGAACAACACAAGGGCAGAGCTAGAGGTCAACTTAAGGGGGCCAGCCACTGGTTGGTGTCTATCTTTCAACTGATTTTACTGGGGGCTGGAGCTGGGTTTATAGGCTCGGTTTTAGACCCGGTAGGCCATAGGGATCTCGAGTCTTATGGAATTATTTGAGCTCTCAATAGATACGGGGACTAGGTAAGGTGGTGATTACTGTTGTGGCACATGGCTATAGGGAGCCTTCATAATGTGATATAACTGAGCCTTAGTAAGAGGTACTATTTTGGCTATACTGGAAGTATTGAGGGAAGGGAGACTGGATCTACTTTGCGAGGAGGACTGGGACAGTTGTGATAGGAGGATCTCTCTTATATTGCTCAGTATTCATTCTATGGTATAGCTGAGGTGCTAATTTGATTATCCGAGTATGCAAGAAAGGTGAATGGGTTATGAGGGAATAAATGGCATGCAAAGGGTTAGTAAAGTTCTAATGTTGTTCCGTCCTACTAAGGGAAGGTAGGCTGGATAGGAGTATATATATAAAAGGTTGGAGAACGTTAGCAACGGAAAAATCAAGGATCTTCAGGAGGTATGATGGAGAGGCTAGGTCGGAAAGGAGTCGAGGAGCGTGGGGGGTTAATGAGAGGGAGAGGGTTCAGGGGGCTACGTGGAAGTTTGACCCTAAGTTCTTCGGGCGTAGGGGTGGCATTAGACTACAGTTAATATTGGAGTTTGGGGGTTAATGACAGGGAAAGTATGTTAGCCAAATGCTATCGGGGGATGAGCAATACGGGGTGGTATATGAGTCGGGAAAGGATAGAATCATGTGGACTGTGGGGCTGTGGGGAAGAGGAGGTTAACGGTAGGTGTGTGCTTGACTGTGGATAAAAGTAGGGAAAAACATTGTGTATTATTACTCGTCAATACGATGGTTATGGATACTGTTAATCTGACACTATTTCTTGCTAATCTAGTTGTTCCTGGGAACTGCATTTTCTATGATATATACACCAAAGAAAACGACAGTTCGTAGGGTTAACTTCGGTATTGTTTCGTGGTGAAAATGCGTCGAGACAATGGTAACAGAGGGTTGTATATACAATCTCTGGTTGGGGTAAGAATTAAAGTTACTGCATGGTGGCTAACATCTTCAGTCATTGCTGTCTAGGTCTTACAGGAACAATGGTTCTATATACACTGGTGTACCAGTGGGTATCATAGTTTCTTATCAATTAGGACATGGTGTTTTAACATACTACTTCTCGGATGGAAGAACATACATAGATTTATGGGGGCGGTTGGTCTTCAGAAACTTAGTCTGGCAAGACAAGGTATTTTAAGGGGTGAACATATTACTTCTCGGATGGAAGAACATACATAGATTTATGGCTGTCTGAACTGGTTGGCATTGGCTCAACCTAGGGACAGGGCATGGGTTTATTAACTTTAAGGTGTATTTATGTTCATCATCATGTAGGTAGAGGTGTAGGACACGAGGGGTAGTGTATACGCGAGGTGTGGGAAAGGTCAGTGTTTAGAAGGGGTAGGCAGGTGTGGTTTGGAGCTGCTTAGCCCTGCGGGCTTCGGCCTGTCTGAACTGGTTGGCTCGGTCACCTGGTCCTTTCGTTCTGTGGGCCTTTCTTTCGGGTGTTTCTGTGTGGTGTTCGCTCGTGGCTTCTGTGGTGGGCTTCTCGTTCTGGGGCATTTTACTTCCCTCTACTTCATTGTAGGCTCGTCCCCGAGCCTCAAGGGTGAAGTAAAAAGAAGCATAGTCATGGTGGGTCATTTTGAGTGTATTGAGAAGGTCCCACCAAGCAAGAGAGAGAGGGTCAGGTTTCTTTTGCAGGTCAATGTAGACCTGTAGGAATGTGTCCTCTGTGTTGTGGAGGGCGGTTGCCCGGGCTTGGTGTTGGCGTTGTAGACGGGCTAAGCGTCCTGTGGACGTTTTTACTTTAACCTTTCGTATGAATGGTTTGTAGTTTTCCCCCGTGGGGTAGGGACGGGGGCGACGAAGGGTGTGGATTGGTTCATGGTGGAGGTCATGTATCGAGTGAGGTGTGTGGGACTGACAGGAGGCCTCTTCAGTGTGGTGAATGGGTTACTAACTGAAGGGGAGGGATTAACGCGTGAAAACGGAGCTGGGGGTGAAGGGGGGATATGAGTCTGGGGTTTTGGGGTTTTCTTGGGTGGTGTTGTAGGCTGGGAAAATATATTGAGGCAATGTGCAATATCGGTTTAGGTAAGGTGCGTGAGGGAGGTGTGTGAGAAAGAGGGGGTGTGTGTGTTGTGTGGCTTGGGTCTTTATTGTAAGAACGGGGTGTTGTTTTTGTATAACTGTCTTTAAATCTGATGGGTCTGTTGATTATTCTACCTTTGGAGGTCCTGGTGGGAAGGTAGATGTTTGTCGTGGGACTTGAGTCGCTCGACGATGTTTTATATTGAGGGGAAGAACGCTTTACAGGTGGAGGGTATTTAGTGGGGGTGAGGTCAGGGGTTATTTGAGAGGTAGATGCGTGTGGAGGTTTTTGTCGAGTGAGGGTGGTAGGCGGAATGGAAGAGGATTTGGTGGGGGTCTGTATGGGGGTTCTCTCAGGGGCGACTTTGTGGGGGGATTCAAGTGGGCGTGTGGAGGTCGGGCCGTCAATTTGGAGGGGCTTTGGTGAGGAGTTAGTTGCGTGTTAGACGTGGTGTGAGAGGAGGGGTTGGTCGTTGGCATAGTGTATATTTTAGGGGTTGGTTGGTTGGGGGTTCGATGAGATGAGGAGGTTGGTTGATGTGTGGGTGGGGTCGCAGGGATAGTGGAGGGGAAAGGGGTGATTGCGGGGGGGGCTAGACGGGTGGGTAGGGAATGGAGATTTAATTTGGAGGGTTGGGGATAGGAACGTGTGTGGGGTGTGTTCTTTGGTGGGGTCGGTGATTTGCTGGTGGTGGAAGTAGGCGGTTTTATGGGAGTTTGGTGGGGGGGTAGATCTAGCAGGTCATTCGGGGTGATGAGGTGGGGGTTGAGAGGGGATGAGGTTGAAGAGGAAGGTATGTGTTTTCGTGGGAGGGTGGGGGTTGTTATTTTTGGAATATAGTTAGAGGGTTTATGGTGTTTACTTGTGATTATTCGTCTTCTTTCCCTTTGTGGAGGAGAATTCGACGAAGAAGAAGAGGAGGAGGAGGATAGTGGTCTGGCAGCCCTACGGAACTAGGTTAGCAGGGTGTGTTTTCTGGAGGTTTTAAAAATTTTTAGTCGTGGGCGTAAGTTGTAGCGTGAGGTTACTGAGGTAGATTGTATGGTGCGGTTGGGTGTGTACTTGGTTTTGGGTGGGGGTGGTGGTTTTCTCACTGTGGTGCCTGGTGGAGGTATGTCAGGGCTAGGCGGGAGTGTTTCCGTTGTGGTCGGGGTTGTGGGTGGAGGTTTTCGTACTTGGATAAGTTGGGGAGGTACTTAACTATCAGAAGTGAAGGAAGGTGTCATGGTGGAGGAAGGTGTGATAGTGGGGGCTTGGGGTTTGTGGAGGTTAGTTTGGGGGGTATGTTGAGGAATGATTGGTCGGTTCGGTGCTGGAGGGCTTAGGCCCTTAGGGGTTTGTATGGGAATATTCATAGCCTGAGTGGAAGGGTTAGTAGGGGTGTTTAATTCAGGGTCGGACGTGTGGGGTGGGATAATGTCTTGTGGTTTTAGAGCTTTAAACGCTCGGACGAATCTAGTTCGGAACGTGCGAGTCACGCCGTGAAAATCGATGGTGACTTGATAGGCATTTGGGACTTGTATGATGGTGTAGGGCCCGACATAGCGAGGGCCTAATTTGTTGGTGACAGGGAGGTTGGCTACCATTACGGTGTCATGGATGGCGAAAGGGTTTTTATCATCGGGGCTATCAGTTTTGGTGTCTTGACAGGTTTGGGCGGTATGGAGGGTGTTTTGCAGATGTTGCAATGGGTCAATTGTGGAGGTGTTGGAGGGGAGGTGAGCGTGATGGTGGAACGGCAGTAACAGGGGGGGTACGCCGTAAACACGTTCATGAGGGGAAATACCGTCTTCTCGGGGACAGGCGTTCATGCCCCATTGTATCATCTTTAGTTGTGATGGCCAGTCTGAGGTGTTAAGAGCAATCATTTTTGTACGTAACTGGTTGTTGATGGTGCGATGGCTGCGTTCGCATATAGCATTTCCTTGAGGCCAGTACGGGGATGAGTGTTTGATCTTAATACCGCATTGTTGGGTGAACTGGTGCCAAACGTGTCCACTAAACTCGGGGGCATTGTCGGATAGAAGAGCAAGGGGAAGGCCGAATATAGGGAACACTTCTGTGGCAAGCAGTGTGGCGACTGTGGTGGCTGTGTGGTCTTTAACTGGGCAGGCTATTAACAATTTTGAATATATGTCAACAAATGTGACGATATAGCGGTTGCCAGCGTAAGAAGGAAACGGGCCCATGATGTCGAGGGATAGGACTTGGAACGGTTTGTTGGCAGAAATGGTACCAGCTGGGCCTGGGGTGCGTGATCTATCCTTCCCCAATAAACAAGGTTTGCAGGATTCTGTCACACGTTGTGCAATTTTGGAGGGGTTGGGGGTCCAGTATTGATCTGCGAAGATCTTTAACATCTTCTTTTGTCCCAGGTGTATGCCGTTTCCCTCGTGGATGGCAATCATGTAGTCGTGGGCAATTGTGGGGTCTAAGACTATGTGACCGGAGTCTGTGGCAAGTTGATCTCCCCAGCGAGTCAGTTTCCTGGAGACATTTAACGGTATCCAGGGTGGTCTGATTCTTGTTTCCCAAGATTGAATTAGTGAGGGGGCTGAGGGGGAATTATGTTGGTGGATGGGGGTAGATAAAAGCTCAGTGTTTTGTAAGGCGGCTAGGTTGGTGGGGGGGTCTTTTGGTACTGGCAAACGTGACAGGGCGTCTGCATTGGTGTGAAGTTTGCCTGGACGATACTGTATTGTAAAATCGTAGTCCTCTAGTGGCTCCCTCCAACGTACCAAAATGGCTGAGTTGGTTTCGCAGTTACGCAACCATTGCAAAGATTGATGGTCGGTTATTATATCGAGTTTTGCGCCCAACACAAATGACCGGAAGTGGCTGAGTGCCCAAATGATCCCTAAACACTCTCTCTTGGTGGCTGCATAATTCTGTTGTGCTTGGTTGAGGGTGGAGCTGCCATACGCTATCACATGTTCCTCTCCGTCTCTGACTTGAGCTAAAACTGCACCAATGGTGTACAGAGATACGTCGGTATAAAGACGGAAAGGTTTATGGTAATCAGGGAAAGCGACAATAGGGGCATGGATTAGCTTTTGTTTCAAAGTGTTAAAAGCGAGGTCTCTTTCAGGTGTCCAGGAGAATGGGGTGTCTTTGTGGGTGAGTTGGTGGAGGGGTCTGGCTATGGTGGCAAAGTGGGGGACGAAACGTCTGTAGTATGTGGCTAAACCTAGAAAAGAACGTACTCCTTTAACGGTGGTGGGTGGGGGTTGGTTTTGTATGGCTTGAAGTTTCTTTGGGTCTGGTGCAATACCATGTTCAGAGATTACGTGGCCGAGGAAATCTACCTTATTTCGGGCAATCTCGCACTTTGAGGGTTTTAATTTCAACCCGGTGCCTCGGATTCTTTGAAGGACTTGTCTCAACCTGAGGAGGTGTTCTTCCCAGGTTGGTGAGTACACAATAATATCGTCTAGATAGGCTAGGCAGGTTTCCCAGGTTAGGCCATGTAATACCGCTTCCATCAAACGGGAGAAAGTGGCGGGTCCTGCCAAAAGGTAGGACGTTAAATTCGTAGTGGTGGCCACCACTAGTGGAAAATGCTGTTTTTTCTTGGTCCTCTGCCTTGATAGGCACTTGCCAATACCCTGCTTGCAAGTCGAGGGTAGTGAACCATCTGGATCCGTATAGGGAGTCAAGGGAATCGTCTATCCTGGGTAATGGCGTAGCGTCCTTAATGGTTACGTCATTCAATCTCCTGTAATCGACGCAAAAACGGGTTGACCCATCTTTCTTTTTTACTAGGACAACAGGGGAAGACCAGGGGCTAATGGACGGGGTGGCAATACCGGCCTCTAACATCTCTTGGACTTGGCGTTCCTCTTCCTGACGTTGTATGGGATTTTTTCTACGGGATGGTTGTCTTATGGGGGGGCCTGTGGTGTTAATGATGTGTTGTTCTACATCGGTCTGTCCGATTTCAGTAGGTTGTTGGGCAAACACGTCACTGAACTCTAGCAATAGGTCGTACATGCTGTGTTTTTGGTGGTCGGATAATGTGTCCGGGAGAGGGGGCAATTGGAGGCTGGTAGGGGTGTCATTAAAATCTATGGGGAGGTCATCAAAAGTTTTGAGGTCTCCTATAATGAGACCTTTTGGTAATGTCAGGGATTCCTCAGAGATATTTGCCACGAGAATGTGGTTGATGCGAGCGGAAATGATGGCGGGTTGTAAGAGGCAACGATTGGGGTTGGTGGACGTGGTAGTGGGGGAAAATATCATGTGAGTTTGGGGTATGGGTCGAAGGTTAACCCATTTTTGATGGCGGGGGGGAATTTGGCATTTATCTTGAACTACAGCTGGGCTAATGATGGTGGGGGATCGACTGGCGAGCAGGTGCTCGGGACGCATAAGGGGGGAAAGGTCACTTTGGTGGGGGTCACGCGTGAGGGGGGGATTAACGGCGTGTGTGGGAGGATCAGCGGGGCGAGGTGTGAGGGATTTAGAAAACGGAATTTGTTGGAGGGACTGCGGAGGGTTGGTGGGGGAAGAGTTAGGTGTAGAACATGGGTTATTGGTGGAGGACTGATGTATTGATTTGTGGTTGTTAACAGGACGAATTTGGGGAATTTTCTTGGTGGCAGTCACGGTCTGGTTAGAGGTTATCTGGGACTGGTGAGTTTGTTTGTCATGAGAGGGCGAGTCAAGTGTGGGGTTGTGAAGTTTTCTAGGGGTGTGAATTGTGTGGGGGTGGAAGGGAGCTACCGACGGAAAACTGTCACAAGGGGAATTTTGTTGGTTGTGGAATAGCTGAACATTTCTGGGGGCATGGGGAAAACATTGTTGGGTACATAGGTCGGCATTTTCCCTGGAAACATGTGTACATAAATATTTGATAGAATTGTGGTTACATATATCAGAGTCTGTCCTGGGAACATGGGAGGATTTATCCTGGACAGAGTTACGAGAATTGAGGGGATTACCGAGAGGGAGTTGCTTGGACTTGTCTTCTTTCGTTTGTTGAGGCATTTTTTCAACGAATTGAGTGATATTTTGAGAGAACTCGGGGCAAGGGGAGGGGTTAGAGGTTACCTTAGTGCTAGCTGCAACTTGGTAACCCTGACTCAGAGTTTGTTGAGGGGGAAGGTGTTTTTTCTTTTTGTGAATAGGTTTCTGCGTGATTGGTTTGTCAGAGGCTTTGGGTTGGATTTTTTTTTTAATGAGATCAGCCTCTGGCCGCAGTCAACCTGGGCCTGGAGTTTTTGAAGGAGGTCAAGTCCAAGGAAACCATTGTAATGTTTACAGTGGGAGGAAAATACTGTGAATGTGTGATAACAACGAGCATGGGGGGCAGGAGTAGTTACTGACAGGGGCAAAGTGTCTCCTAGGAGATTTAAGTAGGTATCAGCAGCTGAGATTAGTTCTGCTTTGGTGGTTAACAAGGGGCCAAATAGTCGGTGGTGTTGATCATAATAAGGCTTGAACAAACATGACTTGGCCGCTCCCGTGTCGATTAACAAGCGGACAGGAATGTCCTTGATTTTGGCCATGTAATAAATGGGGGCAGTGCGGTCAGTTATGGCGTCCCCCGCCGAGGCCATCTTGGGCGGGGGGTACTTTAAAAATCCTGGGAGTCGGTATCTACCTCCTCCAGGGTTTCCTCGGTATCATCTGAGGTCATAATAGGGGCTATTTCTCCGGTGTGCATTTCCTCCATTTCTTCCTCTTGTCCCAACTCCTCTTCATTTACAGAAATGCGAGAGTAAAGGGGCGAGGTTTGGCAGAGTCACGAATTTGATGGAGGGCACACTGAGCACTACAGGCAGGGAAATCATAGGGGTTGATAATTACTAATGTAGGGTTTTTACTTTGGTAGGTGTTGTAGGTTTTGTTCCGGTTGAAGATTCTGCGTGGCTGGGTAGGTTGGAACCGGGGCCTACTGGGTTGGGGCTTGCCGGAATGGTAGGTGGGTCTGTTGTGGAAGGATGAGGATGGGTAGGCATTCTTGGAGTTTTGGTGGTCAGGGTGCTGCGGGTGCGTGGGAAACCTCTTTATTACAGCAATTTGGGTGGGTGCTTCTGTGCGCACGGCCAAAATACGTCGGATCGTGATGAGATCTTTTTGATATCCGACGAAATCGTGCACACGGAAATTATCTTTTACTGCTGAGGGCAATATTGATACAAGGTTGACCAGAATATGCTGCTCTTGTTGGATTCTGGTCAATGTGGGGAAAGAAACTTTTATGTGTTGGGCGATCTTATTCACTGTGGCATCTAGATCGCCTTCGAATTTAGTGTCTTGGATACGGGTGTGGGCCACGAAAACGCCCAACGAAGGCTTAATGGCTTCTATTACTATTGGGCGAAACTCGTCCCATGTGAGAGCAGGGTGCACTTGGTAGGCAACCAGGGAAACGGCTTTTCCCAGGTGCGTTAATGTCACGGCTATTTTTTCTGCGTCCGTGGTATAAACTAGGTCAAGTACGGGTTTCACTATGTCCATGAACGTTTCGATCTCGTAAGTTTCTCCATCATAATGTGGGATGGGAATGTGAGAACGGTGCGCCATGATGTTATCGTGTTCTGGCTGTTCCAAACTTGCAATGTAATGCAACCTTTTATCCGAATCAAGAACCACCGCTGCCGCCAATGTTATGCCCTGTTTTTCTACAGGATTAACTTGGGTAATGTGAGTTCTAACTGACTGGGTATATAAGGCTGCATGCACAATACAAGGTATGAGGAATAGAGAACACAAAATAAACACACGGTAACAAGACACACGATCACGTTTATGGAAGATGATTAATAGGAAGCATAAGAAGGTATGAATACTCGTACAAGACAAATGATAGAAATGAACAACTAGCATTAGTGGATCTGGATGGAGCCTAGTCTCCCACTTCCAACGTTCAGGTATACTCTTCTGATCACTGGCTTGGTTCGCAAGTTTATATACTGGAAGACATCAATGTTACTTATAGATTCAATTTCACTAATTAGATTTATTACTGGCAGTTCTGGTGCACAAGTAGTAGTTCACAGACTAGAATTAGACACATGTATTTTTAGAGCACGGGAATTCTAGTAACCTCAGGGGGGTACTGATCTAAGTTTTATATTCTTATAGCAGAAATACGTAGAACACAAATCAGTGGGCGAACGTTAGATATCACTAGGGTTTTACTTCTATGTAATAATATCTGAATAGGGGTAATTACGAGAGTTAATGTCGCCTGTTAATTAATGAACACTGATACGCTTAGCACTTCCCAATAGAATGGTTATATATGAATTATCTTGGGGCAAAGATATAGCCACTTCATAGAAAGATTAATAAGTGAGTCTCTAATTAGTACTGTAACACAGTAGTACTAATAAAGTGAATCTTGGGTAGTATTTGGTTGGTCTGGTCCTGGTTATCTTGCGTCCGTGATGTTGGGGGCTACCGACTGGTTCCGCGGCCGTCCAGGGGGTCCATATGTAGGAAGTTCTCAAGACGGATCTCTTGGCGATCGTTGCTGGCTACACGCTTATATACCCACTGGTGTGTGAAGGTTATAAGGTGCACGTAGATTTCTTGTACGTGGACAGATGCTTCTATCTCAAATCTGCCACGGAGTCTGCCGGCTCTGGAACTCAAATCTCAGGAACAACACAAGGGCAGAGCTAGAGGTCAACTTAAGGGGGCCAGCCACTGGTTGGTGTCTATCTTTCAACTAATTTTACTGGGGGCTGGAGCTGGGTTTATAGGCTCGGTTTTGGACCCGGTAGGCCATAGGGATCTCGAGTCTTATGGAATTATTTGAGCTCTCAATAGATACGGGGACTAGGTAAGGTGGTGATTACTGTTGTGGCACATGGCTATAGGGAGCCTTCATAATGTGATATAACCGAGCCTTAGTAAGAGGTACTATTTTGGCTATACTGGAAGTATTGAGGGGAGGGAGACTGGATCTACTTTGCGAGGAGGACTGGGACAGCTGTGATAGGAGCGTCTCTCTTATATTGCTCAGTATTCATTCTATGGTATAGCTGAGGTGCTAATTTGATTATCCGAGTATGCAAGAAAGGTGAATGGGTTATGAGGGAATAGATGGCATGCAAAGGGTTAGTAAAGTTCTAATGTTGTTCCGTCCTACTAAGGGAAGGTAGGCTGGATAGGAGTATATAATTATATAAAAGGTTGGAGAACGTTAGCAACGGAAAAATCAAGGATCTTCAGGAGGTATGATGGAGAGGCTAGGTCGGAAAGGAGTCGAGGAGAGTGGGGGGTTAATGAGAGGGAGAGGGTTCAGGGGGCTACGTGGAAGTTTGACCCTAAGTTCTCCGGGCGTAGGGGTGGCATTAGACTACAGTTGATATTGGAGTTTGGGGGTTAATGACAGGGAAAGTATGTTAGCCAAATGCTACCGGGGGATGAGCAATACGGGGTGGTATATGAGTCGGGAAAGGATAGAATCATGTGGACTGTGGGGAAGAGGAGGTTAACGGTAGGTGTGTGCTTGACTGTGGATAAAAGTAGGGAAAAACATGGTGTATTATTACTTGTCAATACGATGGTTATGGATACTGTTAATCTGACACTATTTCTTGCTGATCTAGTTGTTCCTGGGAACTGCGTTTTCTATGATATATACACCAAAGAAAACGACAGTTCGTAGGGTTAACTTCGGTATTGTTTCGTGGTGAAAATGCGTCGAGACAATGGTAACAGAGGGTTGTATATACAATCTCTGGTTGGGGTAAGAATTAAAGTTACTGCATGGTGGCTAACATCTTCAGTCATTGCTGTCTAGGTCTTACAGGAACAATGGTTCTATATACACTGGCGTACCCGTGGGTATCATAGTTTCTTATCAATTAGTACATGGGGTTTTAACATACTACTTCTCGGATGGAAGAACATACATAGATTTATGGGGGCGGTTGGTCTTCAGAAACTTAGTCTGGCAAGACAAGGTATTTTAAGGGGGTGAACATATTACTTCTCGGATGGAAGAACATACATAGATTTATGGCTGTCTGAACTGGTTGGCATTGGTTCAACCTAGGGACAGGGCATGGGTGTATTAACTTTAAGGTGTATTTATGTTCATCATGTAGGTAGAGGTGTAGGACACGAGGGGTAGTGTATACGCGAGGTGTGGGATAGGTCAGTGTTTAGAAGGGGTAGGCAGGTGTGGTTTGGAGCTGCTTAGCCCTGCGGGCTTCGGCCTGTCTGAACTGGTTGGCTCGGTCACCTGGTCCTTTCGTTCTGTGGGCCTTTCTTTCGGGTGTTTCTGTGTGGTGTTCGCTCGTGGCTTCTGTGGTGGGCTTCTCGTTCTGGGGCATTTTACATAGTAGACCTAATCTGCCCGTAGATATTAATTTTGTATATCTTAAAACTAGAGTCTGTCTCTTGAGAGAGAGAGAGAGAGAGTAAATTGCTCCGAAATATATTTATATGAATTTATTATTTATTGTAGGCCTATTTGTTGTAAATCAAAGATATGTATAGCTATAGATATGCAGAAAGAAAGTATGAATATTAGGACCAAGATCTAGATATCTTGGTATAGATACTATATAATTACACTATAATTACACTATATTTACATTTAACCTAACTTAACTCAATCTTTCTTCTATTCAACAGCTGAGCTCTGGAACTCTCTCACAGAATCAGTCTTTCCCTCTTCATATGACTTCAATTGCTTCAAACTCTGTGTCCAGGCATTTTGGCTCGAACGTTCCTTGATTTTGGCCATGTCTCTCTTTCAACTCTGGGGGAGGCACTCGCCACAGGCAGTTCTGCCTTTTGTCTCCCCCACTCACATGGGCGAAAATACCAATATTTGGGCGAACGAACTTCATTGATTGGGCGAATGGACCTTCTCGTTTGGGCGAACGGACTGCAAAGTGTGGGCGGATGAACTTTAGGCGAAAAGACTCGTGAGCGAAATGACTGTAAACCCTTGAAACCATTTGAGCAGGTTATGTCGCCGTTCTTTAGCTTTAATACCTCATCTCTATCGCCCTTATTTATACCTATTATCCATTTAAATACTTCTATCATGTATCCCCTACATCTTCATCTCTCTCTCTCTCTCTCTATATATATAATAATAATAATAATAATAATAATAATAATAATAAATGGGATGTTTACGAGGGTCAGTTTACGCAAACTCTTCTAGACGCACGAAATGATGTCTGTTGCACATGCCCTATTCAATCGTAGGCTATACATGGGGAGATTGTATGCATTGATTGAGCCAATGCCGTCTCTAGAGAAGGCATTGATTGAGCAGGGCAGTACCCAGGGGAGGCCATATAGGCATATAAAGATTTGATGGAACTCCTATTACATTTGCCGGGCTTCTCATAAGAACAACAGTGTATAAGTGTTAGGAATAGGGCAAATAGAATTCTAGGATTCATATCTAGGAGTGTTAGCAACAGGACTGCTGAAGTTTTCTTAAAAACTATACTTAGCTCTAGTAAGACCCCATTTAGACTATGCTGTTCAATTTTGGTGCCCTTATTATAGAATGGATATCGACCCTTTAGAGGCAGTCCAAAGAAGAATGACCAAAAAGATACATAATATTAGAAATTTATCGTATGAGGAGAGGTTGAAAGTCTTAGGCCTGCACTCACTAGAGAGACGAAGATGTAGAGGAGACATGATAGAGGTATTTAAATGGATAAAAGTTTTAAATAAGGGCGATATAGATGAGGTATTAAAGCTAAAGAATGGCGACATAACCCGCTCAAATGGTTTCAAGTTAGATAAGTTTAGATTTAGGAAAGATATAGGAAAGCACTGGTTTGGAAATAGAGTTGTTAACATGTGGAATGCACTGCCCAGAACAGTAATTAGCTCAGAAACAGTTGAAAGCTTTAAGCATAAGTTGGATTCCCATATGGGTGATATGGGCTGGGTGTGAATGGGAGCTGCTTCATGTGGGCCGCATGGCCATATGCAGTTTCCCGCGATCTTATGACCTTATGTTGTTATGTAATTGGGGTTGGGTGTGACAGGGATCTGCCTTGTGTGGGCCGATCGGCTTTTTGCAGACTCCCATTTTCTTATGTTCTTATAAGAAAATGGGAATCTGCAGAAAGCCGATCGGCCCATACAAGGCAGATCCCTGTCACACCCAACCCTAATTACAAGGCCTAATTATAGACCCAACTTTTTTATTGTTAGTGTTGATTTCTGTTATGCCCTGTTTTTCTACAGGATTAACTTGGGTAATGTGGGCTCTATCTGACTGGGTATATAAGGCTCCATGCACAATACAAGGTATGAGGAATAGAGAACACAAAATAAACACACGGTAACACGACACACGATCACTTTTATTTAGATAGGTGAATAAAGAGCATAGAAAGATAGTAAGACTCGTACAAAACAAATAATAGAAGGGAACTGCTAGCATTAGCGGATCTGGATGGAGCCTAGTCTCCCACTTCCAACGTTCAGGTATACTCTTCTGATCACGGATTTAGTTAGCAAGGTTTATTATACTGGAAGACCTCAACGTATTTATGTATTCAATTTCACTAATTAGATTTCTTTCTGGCAGGTCGCGTGCCCAAGTAGCAGCTCACAGTTAGAATTAGATACGCGTATATTTCTGAACACGGCAATTCTAGTAACCTCAAGATCTAAGATTTATATTCCAATGACAGAAATACGTAGAACACAAATCAGTGGGCGAACGTTAGATATCACTAGGGTTTTAATATCTGAATAAGGTAATTACGAGAGTCAATGTCGCCTGTTAATTAATGAACACTGATACGCTTAGTACGTCCCAAATGGAATGGTTAAATATGAGTTACACTGGGTAAGTTATAGCCACTTCATAGAAAAGTTAATAAGTGAATGTCGAACTGGTACTATAACATTTAGTACTAGTAACATGAATCTTGAATAGTATTTGTGGGTCTGGTCCTGGTTATCTTGCTTCCGGTGATGCTGGGGGCTAACGACTGGTTCCTCGGCCGTCCAGTTGGTCCAAAATGTAGGAAGTTCTCAAGTCGGATCTCTTGACGATCGGTGCTGGCTACACACTTATATACCCACTAATTTGTGTGAAGGTTATAAGGTGCACGTTGGGACTTGTACATGGACAGCTCTTCTATTTAACTTCTGCCATGGAGTCTGCCGGCTCGGGAATCTCTCAACTCAGGAACAACACAAGGGCAGAGCTAGAGGTTAACTTCAGGGTAGTGACCACTGGTTGGTGTCTAACTTTCAACTGATTTGACTGGGGGCGGGAGCTAGGTTTATAGGCTCGGTTCTGGACCCTGTAGACAATAGGGATCTCGAGTCTTATGGACTTATTTGAGTTCTCAATAGATATGGGGACTAGGTAAGATGGTGATTACTGTTGTAGCACATGGCTATAGGAAGCCTTCAATTTGTGATATAACTGAGCCTTAGTAATAGGTACTATTTTGGCTATACTGGAAGTATTTATGGGAGGGAGACTGGATCTACTTTGCGGGGAGGACTGGGACAGCTGTCAGAGGGGCGTCTCTCTTATATTGCTCAGTCTTCGTTCTATTGCCTAGCTGAGGTGCTAATTTGACTATCCGAGTATGCAAAACAGGTGAATGGGTTATTGTGGGTACAGAGAGGTGAGTAAGGGGGTTAGACATGCATGGTTAGTTCATGGATAGGAAGAATTCCTAGGCTACCTGGCAATGACCCGGAAGTCAAAACAGGGGTCCGGTATACCTCCGCGGGGGTGGGGGTCTCCCTCCTCGGGTGGGTAAAAAAGGGGTAGCCGGGCGCTCTCTCTCTGGGATGGTCGTCCGGCGGCTGTGGCTAGGGACTTGCCATATCACCAGTGTTTGTAATAACCCTCTGTTTATGAGACAGATGTGGGTCTTCTTAATATCCAAACCGAAGGTGCCTTGGCTAGCTGGTTTTAATCGGTTGGTTGTTAATCGTATGGTTTGCTGGATGTGGTGGAGACTGGTTGCTAACTCTGCCACATTTATCTGGAAGTATGGCAATAGAAGTTAGTTACTGGTGAGGCGGCTAGCCTCGCACCGACGACCATTGGGTGCAGAGTTGTGAATAGGTTGTAAGAGAATAGATGGCATGCAAGGGGTTAGTAAAGTTCTAATGTTGTTCTGGCCTGCTAAGGGAAGGTAGGCTGGATAGGAGTATATATATAAAAGGTTGGAGAGCGTTAGCAACGGAAAAATCAAGGATCTTCAAGAGGTATGAGAGAGAGGCTAGGTCGGACAAGAGTCGAGAAGTGCGGGGTATTTTAATGAGAGGGGAGGAGTTCAGGGGGGGCTATAGGGAAATTTGACCCTAAGGTCTCTGGGCGTCGGGATGGCATTAGGCTGCAGTTGATATTGGAGTTTGAAAAGGCAGTGAAAGTACGTTAGCCAAATGCTACCGGGGAGTGCAACTATGGGGTGGTATATGAGTCTGGAAAAGATAGAATTATGTGGACTGTGGGGCTGGGGGGGAAGAAGGAGGTGAACTGTAGGTGTGTGCTTGACTGTGGGGAAAAACATGGTGTATTATTCTTCGTCAGTACGAGGGGTTATGGATACTATTAGTTGGCACGAGCTTTTGCACGTCTAGTTGTCCCTGGGAACTGCGTTTTCTATGAAATATATACCAAGAAAAGCGGCAGTTCGTAGGGGTACTTCGTTATTGTTTTGAGGTACTTATGACAGATACTGGTACTAGGGTTATCTATACAATCTCTAGTTGGGGTAAGAGGTGTAGGACACGAAGCAAATTGGCGTAGTGTGGACTGTGAATACGAAGGAGGTGATTGGAAGACGTATAACACTTGTGGAGAAGTAACTGGAAAAAGGTGAACACAATGGCGGATAAAGATACTTAACCTAAGGATTGAATACATAGATTTTATGGGCGATGATTCTTCAGAAACTTAGTCTGGCAAGACAAGATATGTTAGGGAATGTTAACATGTGTACATAAACTAAGGATTGAATACATAGATGAACGACAACATTATAGTCGTCGTCCTAATAAGGTGATGAAAACTGGTTGATCTGCACTTGGCACAATACGACATTAGGACAGTGCCGCTATGTCGTATCAATACTGGTGGCAGTTAATATTATAGAGACACTTAGTTACTAGAGGAACAATGCAAAGGGCGACTGAGCACGGGTTACATATATCTATACTCGTCATGGAAATTGATATACGAGGTCTAGGGACAGGCGTGGGTGTTTTAACTTCTAAGATATATAACATCTACTTCTCGGATGTAAGAACATACATAGATATGGCTGTCTGCTTTGTTGGCATTGGCTCAACCTGGGGACAGGGCATGGGTGTTTTTAATATGAATGTATATTCCTGTTCATCATCATTGTAGTTAGAAGTGTAGGACACAAGGGGGTAGTGTACGTGAGGTGTGGAAAAATTGTCAGTTTAGAAGGGGTAGGTAGGTGCGGCCTGGAGCTGCTTAGCCCTGCGGGCTTGGGCCTGTCTGAATTGGCTGGCTCGGTCAGCTGGTCCTTTCGTTCTGTGGACCTTTCTTTCGGGTGTTTCTGTGTGGTGTTCGTTCGTGGCTTCTGTGGTGGGCTTCTCGTTCTGGGGCATTTTACTTCCCTCTCCTTCATTATAGGCTCGTCCCCGAGCCTCAAGGGTGAAGTAAAAAGAAGCATAGTTATGGTGGGTCATTTTGAGGGTATTTAGAAGTTTCCACCAAACAAGAGAGCGACGGTCAGGTTTCTTTTGTAGGTCAATGTATACCTGTAAGAATGTGTCCTCTGTGTTGTGACGGGCGGTTGCCCGGGCTTGATGTGGGCGTTGTAGACGTAAGTGTCCAGTGGGGTTTTTTACTTTAAACTTTCGTATGAATGGTTTGTAGCTTTCCCCCGCGGGGGTCGGAGTGAGGTGTGTGGGACTGACAGGAGGTCTGTTTAGTGTGGTGAATGGGTTACTAACCGACGGGGGATTAACGTCTGACAACAGAGCTGGGGATGAAGGGGGAACATGAGTCTGGATTTCTTTTGGATTTCTTGGGCGGTGTTGTAGGCTGGCAAAATCTAGTGAGGCAATGCGCAAGATAGGTTTAGGTAAGGTGTGTGAGAAGGAAGGGGTGTGTGTGTTGTGTGGCTTGGGTCTTTAGTGTCGGAACGGGGTGTTATTTTTATCTCACCGTCTTTAAATCTGATGGGTCTGTTGATTATTCTACCTCGGGCAGTTCTGGTGGGAAGGTAGAAGTTTGTCGTGGGACTTGAGTCGCTCGACGATGTTTTATATTGAGGGGAGGAACGTTTTACAGGTAAAGGACATGTGGGGGTTCTCTCAGGTGTGACTTTGTGGGGGGATTCCTTGGGGGGGGGGGGGGTTCGGTGAGATGAGGAGGTTGGTCGATGTGTGGGTGGGGTGGTGGGGATCGTGGAGGGGAAAGGGGCGGATGCGGGGGGGGCTAGACGGGTGGGGAGGGAGTGTAGATTTAAGTTGGAGGGTTGGGGGTAGGGACGTGTGTGGGGTGTGTCGTTTGGTGAGGTTGGTGATTTGCTGGTGGTGGAAGTGGGCGGTTTTATGGGTGTTTGGTGTGGGTTGAGAGGGGATAAGGTTGAAGAGGAAGGTATGTGTTTTCTTGCAGGGGTGGGGGTTGTTACTTCTGGACTATAGTTAGAGGGTTTATGGTGTTTAGGGGTGATTATTCGTCTTCTTTCCCTTTGTGGAGAAGTCGACGAAGAAGAAGAGGAGGAGGTTAGTGGTCTGGCAGCCCTACGGAATTTGGTTAGCAGGGTGTGTTTCCTGGAGGTTTTAAAAAGTTTTTGTCGTGGGCATAGGTTGTAGCGTGAGGTTACTGAGGTAGATTGTGTAGTGTGTTTGGGTGTGTACTTGGTTTTGGGTAGGGTGTGTGGTTTTCTTAGTGTGGTGGCTGGGGAAGGTATGTCAGGGCTAGACGGCAGAGTTTCTGTTGTGGTCGGGGTTGTGGGGGGAGGCTTTCGTATTTGGATAAGCGGGGGAGGTACTTGATTATCAAAAGTGAACGAAGGTGTCATGGCGGAAGAGGGTGTGATAGTGGGGGCTTAGGGTTTGTGGAGGTTAGTTCGGGGGGTATGTTGAGGAATGATCTGTCTGTTCGGTGTCGGAGGGCTTAGGTCCTTAGGGGTTTGTGTGGGGATTTCATAGCTGGAGTGTATGGTGTAATAGGGGTGTTTAATTCTGGTTCAGCCGTGTGGGGTGGGGTATTGTCTTGTGGTTGGAGTGGTTTAAACGCTTGGACGAATCTAGTTCGGAACGTGCGAGTCACGCCGTGATAGTCGATGGTGACTTGATAGGCGTTTGGGACTTGTGTGATGGTGTAGGGCCCGACATAGCGAGGGCCTAACTTGTTGGTGATAGGGAGGTTGGCTACCATAACGGTGTCATGGATGGCGAAAGGGTTTTTGTCATTGGTGTTATCAGTTTTGGTGTCCTGACAGGTTTGGGCAGTATGGAGGGTGTTTTGCAGATGTTGCAATGGGTCAATTGTGGAGGTGGTGGAGGGAAGGTGAGCGTGGTGGTGGAACGGCAGTAACAGGGGGGTTACGCCGTAAACACGTTCATGAGGGGAAATACCGTCTTCTCGGGGACAGGTGTTCATGCCCCATTGTATCATTTTTAGTTGTGATGGCCAGTCTGTGGTGTTAAAAGCAATCATTTTTGTTCGCAACTGATTGTTGATGGTGCGATGGCTGCGTTCGCATATAGCATTTCCTTGAGGCCAGTATGGGGATGAGTGTTTAATCTTAATGCCACATTGTTGGGTGAACTGTTGCCAAACGTGTCCACTAAACTCGGGGGCATTGTCGGATAGAAGAGCAAGGGGCAGACCGAATATAGGGAATACTTCTGTGGCAAGCAGTGTGGCGACTGTGGTGGCTGTGTGATCTTTAGCTGGGCAGGCTATTAAATTTTTTGAATAGACGTCCACAAATGTGACGATATAGCGCTTGCCAGCGTAAGGAGGGAACGGGCCCATGATGTCGAGGGATAGGACTTGGAACGGTTTAGTAGCCGACAAGGTACCAGCTGGGCCTGGGGTGCGTGATCTATCCTTTCCCAATAAACACGGTTTGCAGGATTCTGTCACTCGTTGTGCAATTTTGGAGTGGTTGGGGGTCCAGTATTGGTCTGTGAAGATTTTTAACATCTTCTTTTGTCCAAGGTGTATGCCGTTTCCCTCGTGGATGGCAATCATGTAGTCATGAGCAATGGTGGGGTCCAAGATTATGTGACCAGTGTCTGTGGCAAGTTGATCTCCCCAGCGAGTCAGTCCCCTGAAGACATTTAACGGTATCCAGGGGGGTCTGATTCTTGCTTCCCAAGATTGAATTAGGGAGGGGGCTGAGGGGGCATTATGTTGGGGAGGGGGGGTAGATACCAACTCAGTGTTTTGTAAGGCGGCTAGGTTGGTGGGGGGGTCTTTTGGTACTGGCAAACGTGACAGGGCGTCTGCATTGGTATGGAGTTTGCCTGGACGATATTGTATGGTAAAGTCGTAGTCCTCTAGTGTCTCCCTCCAACGTACCAAAATGGCTGAGTTGGTTTCGCACCTACGCAGCCATTGTAAAGATTGATGGTCGGTAATTATGTCGAGTTTTGTGCCCAACACAAATGACCGGAAGTGGCTGAGTGCCCAAATGATCCCTAAGCACTCTCTCTAGGTGGCTGCGTAATTCTGTTGTGTTTGGGTGAGGGTGGAGCTGGCATACGCTATCACATGTTCCTCTCCGTCTCTGACTTGAGCTAAAACTGCACCTATGGCGTACAGAGATACGTCGGTATAAAGACGGAAAGGTTTTTGGTAGTCAGGGAAAGCGACAATCGGGGCTTGGATTAGCTTTTGCTTCAAAGTGTTAAACGCGAGGTCTCTTTCAGGTGTCCAGGTGAACGGGGTGTCTTTGTGGGTGAGTTGGTGGAGGGGTCTGGCTATGGTGGCAAAGTTGGGGACAAAACGTCTGTAGTATGTGGCTAAACCTAGAAACGAACGTACTCCTTTAACAGTGGTGGGTGGGGGTTGGTTTTGTATGGCTTCAAGTTTCTTTGGGTCTGGCGCAATACCATGTTCAGATATCACGTGTCCGAGGAAATCTACCTTATTCCGGGCAATCTCGCACTTTGAGGGTTTTAATTTCAACCCGGCGGCTCGGATTCTTTGAAGGATTTGTCTCAACCTGAGGAGGTGTTCTTCCCAGGTTGGTGAGTACACAATAATATCGTCCAGATAGGCTAGGCAGGTTTCCCAGGTTAGGCCATGTAATACCGCTTCCATCAAACGGGAGAAAGTGGCGGGTCCGTTACAGAGGCCAAAAGGTAGGACGTTAAATTCATAGTGATGGCCACCACTAGTGGAAAATGCTGTTTTCTTTTGGTCCTCGGCCTTGATAGGCACTTGCCAATACCCTGCTTGCAAGTCGAGGGTAGTGAACCATTTGGATCCGTGTAGGGAGTCAAGGGAATCGTCTATTCGGGGTAAGGGCGTAGCGTCTTTAATGGTTACGTCATTTAACCTCCTGTAATCGACGCAAAAACGGGTTGTCCCATCTTTCTTTTTGACTAAGACAACAGGGGAAGACCAGGGGCTAATGGACGGGGTGGCAATCCCGGCCTCTAACATTTCCTGGACTTGGCATTCCTCTTCCTGACGTTGTATGGGGTCTTTCTACGGGATGGTTGTCGTATGGGGGGGCCTGTGGTGTTAATGATGTGTTGTTCTACATCAGTCTGTCCGATTTCGGTGGGTTGTTGGGCAAACACGTCACTGAATTCCAGCAGTAGGTCGTACATGCCGTTCTTTTGGTGGTCAGATAATGTCTCAGGGAGAGGGGGCAATTGGAGGCTGGTAGGGGTGTCGTTAAAATCTATGGGGAGGTCATCGAAAGTTTCGAGGTCTCCTATAATGAGACCTTTTGGTAGTGTCAGGGATGCCTCTGAGATATTTGGCACGAGAATGTGGTTGATGCGAGCGGAAATGATGGCGGGTTGTAAGAGGCAACGATGGGGGTTGGGGGACGTGGTAGTGGGGGGAAATATCATGTGCGTTTGGGGTATGGGCCGCAGGTTCACCCATTTTTGATGGTGGGGGGGAATTTGGCATTTATCCTGAACTACAGCTGGGCTAATGATGGTGGGGGATTGACTGGCGAGCAGGTGCTTGCTACTTATAAGGGGGGCAAGGTCGCTTTGGTGGGGGTCACGCGTGAGGGGGGGATTAACGGCGCGTGTGGGAGGATCAGTGGGGCGTGGTGTGAGGGGGTTAGAAAACGGGAGTTGTTGGAGGGACTGCGGAGGGTTGGTGGGGGAAGCGTGAGATATAGAAGATGGGTTATTGTTGGAGGACTGATGTAAGGATATGTGGTGGTTAGAAGGAATTTGGGGAGCGTTGTCGGTGGCAGTGACGGTTTGTTTGGAGTTTATATGGATTTGGTGGTTTTGTTTGTCATGAGAGGGCGAGTCAAGTGTGGGGTTGTGAAGTTTTCTAGGGGTGTGAATTGTGTGGGGGTGGAAGGGAGCTACTGACGGAAAACTGTCACAAGGGGGATTGGGGTGGGTGTGGACTAGCTGGGCATTTCTGGGGGCATGGTGGGAACATGGTTGTGTCCCTCGGTCGGCACGCGTGAGGGGGGGATTAACGGCGCGTGCGGGCGGTTCAGAGTGGTGAGAGGTGAGCGAGTTAGAAAACGGAATTTGTTGGGGGGACTGCGGAGGGTTGGTGGGGAAAAAGTTAGGTGTAGAACATGGGTTATTGGTGGAGGACTGGTGAATTGATGTGGTGTTGTTAACAGGACGAACGTGGGGAACTTTCTTGGTGGCAGTCAAGGTCTGGTTAAAAGTGATGTGGGGCGGGTGGGTTTGTTTGTCATGAGAGGGTGAGTCAAGTGTGGGGTTGTGAATTTTTTTAGGGGTGTGAATTGTGTGGAGGGGCAAGGGAGCTACTGACGGAAAATTGTCACAAGGGAATTGTTGTGGGTTGTGGGATAGCTGAACATTTCTGGGGGCATGGGGGAAATTTTGTTGGGTACATTGATCGGCATTTTCCCTGGAAACATGTGTACATAAACATTGGATGGAATTATGGTTACATATATCAGAGTCTGTCCTGAAAACATGGGAGGATTTATCCGGGACAGAATGAAGAGAATGGAGGGGATTACCGAGAGGGAGTTGCTTGGACTTGTCTTCTTTCGTTTGTGGAGGCATTTGGTTACTGAATGGGGTGAGATTTTGAGGGGACTCAGGGCAATGGGGGTATTTAGGAGTCACCTTAGTGCTAGCTGCAACTTGGTAACCCTGACTCAGGGTTTGTTGAGGGGAATTTTTTTTTTTTTTTTGTGAATGGGTTTCTGCGTGATGGGTTTGTCAGAGGCTTTGGGTTGGAATTTTTTGAATGATATCAGCGTTTGGCCGCAGTCGACCTGGGCCTGGAGTTTTTGAAGGAGGTCAAGTCCAAGGAAACCATCATAATGTTTACAGTTGGAGGAAAATACTGTGAATGTGTGATAACAACGAGCATGGGGGGCAGGAGTAGTTACTGATAGGGGCAAAGTGTCTCCTAGGAGATTTAAGTAAGTATCATCAGCTGAGATTAGTTCTGCTTTGGTGGTTAACAACGGGCCAAATAGTCGGTGGTGTAGATCATAGTAATTTTTGAACAAACATGACTTGGCAGCTGCCGTGTCGATTAACAAGCGGACAGGAATGTCCTTGATTTTGGCCATGTAATAAATGGGGGCAGTGCGGTCAGTTATGGCGTCCCCCGCCGAGGCCATCTTGGGCGGGGGGTACTTTAAAAATCCTGGGAATCGGTATCTACCTCCTCCAGGGTTTCCTCGGTATCCTCTGAGGTCATGTTAGGGGCTATTTCTCCAGTGTGTCTTTCTTCCATCTCTTCCCTCTTGTCCCAACTCCTCTTCATTTACAGAAATGCGAGGAGTAAAGGGGCGAGGTTTGGCAGTCACGAATTTGATGGAAAGCACAGTGAGCATTACAGGCAGGGAAATCATAGGGGTTGATAATTACTAAGGTAGGTTTTTTACTTTGGTAGGTGTTGTAGTTCCTGTTCCGGTTGAAGATTCTGCGTGGCTGGGTAGGTTGGAACCGGGGTCTACTGGGTTGGGGCTTTCCGGAAGGGTAGGTGGGTCTGTTGTGGAAGGATGAGGCTGGATAGGCATTCTTGGAGTTTTGGTGGTCGGGTTGCTGCGGATGCGTGGGAAACCTCTTGATAGCAGCGATTGGGGTGGGTGCTTCTGTGCGCACAGCCAAAATACGTTGGATCGTGATGAGATCTTTTTGGTATCCGACGAAATCGTGCACACGGAAATGGTCTTTTACTGCTGAGGGCAATATAGACACAAGGTTGACCAGAATTTGCTGTTCTTGTTGGATTCTGGTCAACGTGGGGAAACAAACTTTTATGTGTTGGGCAATCTTATTCACTGTGGCATCTAAATCGCCTTCGAATTTAGTGTCTTGGATACAGGTGTGGGCCACGAAAACGCCCAACGAAGGCTTAATGGCTTCTATCACTATTGGGCGAAATTCGTCCCAGGTGAGAGCAGGGTGCACTTGATAGGCAACCAGGGAAACGGCTTTTCCCAGGTGCGTTAATGTTACGGCTATTTTTTCTGCGTCCGTGGTATAAACTAGGTCAAGTACGGGTTTCACTATGTCCATGAATGTTTCGAACTCATAAGTTTCTCCATCATAATGGGGGATGGGAATGTGAGAACGGTGCGCCATGATGTTATCGTGTTCTGGCTGTTCCAAACTTGCAATGTAATGCAACCTTTTATCCGAATCAAGAACCACCGCTGCCGCCAATGGTATGCCCTGTTTTTCTACAGGATTAACTTGGGTAATGTGGGCTCTATCAGACTGGGTATATAAGGCTGCATGCACAATATCATGCACAAGTATCGCTGAAAAGGGAGGGAATTGAGTGGAAGCTACCTATACTGCTGTTTGCGGATGATACAGTTCTGATGAGTGATAATGAATGGGAGTTGCAGGGTCTGGTAAATAAGTTTGGAACAGTGTGCGAAAAACGGAATTTGAAGGTAAATACGGGGAAGAGCAAGGTTATGGTCTTCGAAAGGGGTGAAGTCACAGAGTGTGAGGTGAAGCTGAACGGTCAGGCTATGGAGATCGTCAACTCTTTTAAGTATCTGGGCAGTGTGTTGAGTAAAGATGGGACTATGGATGAAGAGGTGCGGGAGAGGGTACAACAGGGGAAGAGGGTTGTAGGAACGCTAAAAGCAGTAACAAGAAATAGGGTGGTCAGTATGGAAGTGAAGAAGTCCTTGCATGACAGTGTGGTAATCCCGACACTGACTTACGGAAGCGAAGCATGGACGTTGGTTGAGAGACTCAGACCAAGAGTGAGAGCAGTGGAAATGAATTACTTAAGGAGTGCGTGCGGAGTTACATGGAGGGATAGACAGACTAATGAGGAAGTAAGGAGGAGGTGTGGTGTGGAGGTAGATGTGCTGGAAAGTGTGAAAAGGAACAACTTGAGATGGTTCGGCCATATGGAACGTATGGAAAGCGAGAGAATGACTAAGAGGGTGTACGAGAGCGAGGTGGAGGGACAGAGGGGGAGAGGTAGACCGAATATGAGGTGGAAGGATGGAGTGAGGAACTACATGAACGAAGGCGGTGCTGGTTGGGGGGAGGGGCGTCGACTGACTGGGGACAGAGGTGCATGGGGGCGGTTCGTTCGTGGCCACCCCTTCGGGGATCACGGCGTCAGGCAATAGATAGATAGATAGATAGATTATTATTTTTTTTTTTTTTTTTTTTTTTTTTTTTTTTTACATATGCAAACTTAATTAACTATAAAAAGAGTTAACATTAATATCTAAATTCGTAAAGATAGTATCTACATGTTTATGGAACTCGCATCCATCGCTTACTCTACTGTGGAAAGTGTTACTATTTACAAAACGGGTGTGATTGTGTGACCTCAACTTTGATCTGTAGTTATCATTATTTCTAGCCCTTTGCCTTGTGACATTCTCCTGAACAACTTCTAGTACATCAGGATTGGCTTCTGAGCCATCAGAATCATTCACAGGTACAAATCTACTTAACTTTTTTAAGTGGTCAACATGACACTCCCGTACTAGCTTAGTATAAATATGCTTTATCTCAAATTTATTACCTATTGTTCTTCTAACTACTCTGTATGGCCCTTCGAACTTGTTATCTAATTTCGACGATCTTTCAAAAAGCTTAACCATTACAATGTCGCTAGGGTTTATGGATATAGGGCATGCAGACTTATGTTGTCTCTTGACCAATTCTGCATTTGATTGGGCTAACTTTTCATGAATCCCTTGATAAATGTTCTGAAATTGCTGTAGTCTCACTGCAACAAAATCATCAACATTGTAACAAGGCTTAGGTCTTGAATGAAGTAGCTCATAAGGCAATTTCTTGTCTACTCCAAAGACAATAAAATGGGGGTTTCCCCTGTGGAACTATTAATTGCAGAATTGAGACATGCCTGTACCTGAGGTATCCATAAATCCCAACTCATACTTTCAGGCGAAACCAAGTGTCTCAGACATTCTAAAATCTTCCTATTCTGTCTCTCTACAAGGCCATTCGAGGCCGGATGTCGAACATGTGTATTTACTTTATTGACCCTCAATATTTCACAGAGTTTAGGTAATATAGAGTTGTTGAATTCAGTTCCGTTATCAGTAAGCAAAACCTGTGGAGTCGTGAAAGGACATATTACATGATTCAAGAATGTAGACGCAACTGTCTCGGCAGTCTTATTAGGAATCGGTCTTAAAACACAAAATCTAGAAAAAGAATCAATTGCTACAAATAGGTACTTATTACCGGCTTCAGTCATGGGTAATTCCATTAAATCTACAGAAACTTGACTCCAAGGTTCGTCACGAATGGGGTACGAAAGAATAGGGCAAGGTTGTGAAGTATGGCCTTTCACTCTTGCACAAGACTCGCAATTCTCGACATATCAAAAAATATCCTCTTTCATCCTGGGCCAGTAGTAATTTAGCTGGGCCTGTCTAAAACTCCTGTCTCGACCAGGATGCGAGGTATGGGGTGAATCGTGTATCAGTTTCATTACATCCTTGACACTTGTGCAAGGTATAATGATCTGATGCACTGGCCTGGAAGGCATTGATTTAGAATTGAAATGAGCTACTCTATGCAAAAGGCCATCCTGCAAAATTAAGTCTTTCGGTTTAACGGGTGTGGTAGGTGGTTTTCCTTTCTTCCCTGACTTCAACCAAGTTTTAAACAGTCCCCAAACAGGATCCTGGTCCTGACTCACGATGACATCGGCCATGTCGAGTGTGGCAAGGTTTACAGAGAAGACTGGGACATTACGTGAAAGTGCATCAGCAACTACGTTTTTCTTACCCGCAATATGCTCAAATGTGGGAGAATACTCCTGAATGCTAAGGAACCACCTAGCAAGACGTCCCTTTAATTCTTTATTCTTAAACAAGTTGACTACTGCCGTGTTATCGGAATAGACATGAACATTGTAACCCAAAATTATCTCCCTGAAATGTTTAAGAGCCCACACTACTGCTAAACCCTCTCTCTCGGCAGTGTCATAATTTTGCTCTGCAGAATTAAGTTTTCTAGAAGCGTACGCAATAACATTTCTCTTCCCATCAATTTTCTGCATCAAGACTGCTCCTATCCCAGTTAGTGACGCATCCGTGAGGAGCTCAAAATCATGACCGTAGTTAGGGAAAGCCAAAACGGGGGCTCTAATTAAATGATCTTTAAGTATATCGAATGCAACTTGATGATCAGCAGTCCATGCAAACTTGGAATCTTTCTTTAATAGATCCGTAAGGGGCGCAGCTTTTTCCGAGAATTTCCAAACAAACCGTCTATAATAACCCGCCAGTCCTATAAATGAACGGACTTGATCAGCATTAGTCGGTGTAGGGAATAACTTTACCGCTTGTATTTTATCATCAGAGGTACTTATTCCTGTCATCAACAACGTGACCCAAGAACGATATTTTCTTTTTAAGGAAATGACACTTTGTTAGCTTAAGCTTCAGACCCGCGGCTTGTAACCTAGTGAAGACTTGTGTTAATTTACGGAAGTGGTCATCAAGCGTTTTACTCGCAATGATGATGTCATCTAAATAGACAAAGACAGAAGTCCCTATAATGCCATTAAAAACTGAATTAACAAGTCTAGTGAAGGTTGGAGGGCTATTTCTAAGCCCCATGGGCATACGCTTATAGTGATAATGACCATTAGGAGTGCTGAAAGCAGTAAGCTCCTGACTGTCTTTCGCTAACGGTACTTGCAAAAAGCCACTTAAAAGATCAATCGTAGAAAATATCGTATTGCCTTCTCCAATGTTCTGCAGAAGGTCCTGCAGCATGGGGATAGGCTGTCGGTCCGGTATTGTCATTTCATTCAACTTTCTAAAGTCAATTACGGGCCTCCATGATCCATCTTTCTTTGCAACTAGAAACATCGGATAATTCCACGGGGAAATTGACTCTTCAATAACATCTTGGGCTAACATCTCAGTAATATACTTGTCCACCTCCGCTCTCTGCTTATGAGGAAGACGATATGCAGGAATATATTTCGGTTTCGCGCCTGGCTCTAACCGTATCTCATGCTCAATTAAATCTGTTTTACCCAAGGGATCATCTGGCAAAGCAACAATGTTGTTGTAGCGACTCAGAAATTCTACAAGATTACCGCGATAATTATCATAATCTACCGGGTTGAGGTGCGCATCCAAATCTCTCCCTCAACATTTTCATGCACTGTCGTTTGAAACACACGCCCACGAAACTCATGATTACCCTCACCAGACGTCTCAACTACCTTAACCGGGTGGGGGTAAGTCAAGAAATCCAGTAAGTGAAATCCTTCATCTAGTGGAATAGAGTAACCTTTCTTATTAAACACAAAAATGTCTACAGTCTTTCTATTTACGGTGTATAAGGCGGACTCAACATCAAGGTTCTGCGCACGAGAACTTTCAGGTAAAGCCATCACAACCGTTTCATGAGGAACATTCTTTAGTTTCACTGAGACTTTTGATATCGTATGACCTGGCAATATTGTGGACTTTATTACCGAACCATTCCGTATCACACTGTCTGCAAGCAAAATAGAAACGTCCTCGTTGTTCATAAATCTAGACTGAGGAATTATCTCTGTAGGTAAAGCCTTAGACCGCTCGGCAACGCTATTACCGCTACCATTAACCTCATCGTCTCTCGTATCATACAGCATTTGCACAACTCTAGGGACCATGTACGGCTCACCAAGAAAACGCCAAAAATTGCTCTTGTAAAAGACACCCCAGCGACTAGGGTCTATCAGAAACTTGTGCTCTCTCATGGTCTCTAAACCCAAAAGTAAGTTATCATTCAAATCTGAAGCATGAGACAATACTTGACAAGGTATTAAGACTGGAGAAATGTGTCTGTGAAACTTAACCTTTAAATGGATGACACCTACAGGCTTCATCTTTGAGCCCGTCACTCCAGTGATGACTACGTTAGAGGGGTATAAATGTTTCTCGTAAGGCTGTTGCAAACGGACGTACTTCAGTAAAGTGGGCAAATTGATCAAATTCACACTCGCACCAGTGTCAAATAAAACATTAAGAGGTTTACCTTGTAACTGCGCCTCAATCAATGGGCCTTGCTCGATACAATTGATAGTAACTACCTTAGGGGCTGGATTTACGTTAACTTCATAATCAGGTGCCTCTTCGATGGATCTTGCCTCTGCTACTATGTTAGGTATTCTGGGAGGGGGTCTAAATCTTCCCCCGAAGGATCAGAGTAGACTGCTCTAGCATAGGAAGGTTGCCTACCTGTCTCTACACTATTCCCTGTCTGTTGGCTCTGATAGCCCTGAGGTGGCTGTGAGTGTGTACGTTGACTACACGTATTTGGTTGGCTTTGAGAGCCCTGGAATCTCTGCCGGCTTGGATATCTCTGCGTGGCATTTACATTCCCTGCACTAGATCTACATTCCCCATAGCTATGCAAGTTGGTCTTGTGAGTTGGACAATATGAAGTGTTCCTACATCTGATTTGTGTGTGTCCTGGACTGCCACAATTAAAACATATTACCTGGGCATATGTTCCTGGATAACCATTCACATTCTGTGGACGGTTGTAAACTCTTGTTTGAGCATTCCTTGTCTGCTGTCCAGTGAAGGCTGGCTGTCTGGCATAAACCCATGAGGGCTGCGTGTTAGGTCTAGAGACTGTCACCCCCTGTGAGGGACCCGACTGACCTTGGGCAGACCCCCATTGTCTACCTGTGGCAACATTGCTCTGAACAACGTTAGTATTACCGTTAGCATTACCAGAACCTGAGCTGCGTGAGAAGCCTCCACTCTTGCCCGGAGAGTTAGACGCTGCCCTAAGCACAGGTAGACTGGATTGTGCAGGTGGTGTGTATTTAGTACCCTTTTTCTCAACTTCGTGACACTTCAACAGAAGCTCACCTAACTCCTGGTGAGGCTTAATCTTCTTATAGTCTAAGTGTTTGCGGGTAGCAGGATTAGCTTGTTGTAGGTACACTGACATGGCTATAATTTTGCCTACATGCCTGAGTTTGACCGTACCGTTTTCTGCCCAACCGTCGGAAACTAACATGGGGCCTAAATTCTCTGCAGCCCTGTCTAGCCTAGCTGTGAAGGTTTCAAGGTCCTCATTAACCTCCCGTTTAATCTGTGCTAGTTTCCCCGCTACACCGATAGCTGTATTATCGGAAATATCCTTAAAGTACTTCCTGAACATCTGCACGTAATCAGCATAATCTGTGATGAATTGCAGATGTGTGAGAGCCATAATTGACCTAGCTGTACCCTTATCAGAATTAATCTGACCTCTGAAGAAATTAATCTTATCTACATGATTTACTATTTTACGGTTAGCTATTTCCCCATCAAGGACATAGATGAACTGATCTAAAGACAAGGGGTCAGTGGGGTCTCCTGAAAATTTGGGAAGGTTGACCATATGGGTCCGAAGGTCGTAACTGGTAGGAATGTGAGAATATAGAGTCTGAGCGAAGGGTGTAGGGGTAAACATTGTCACGGGTGGTGCGCTGGGAACTGTAAAGGAACTTTGGGGCACATGGGCACCTTCGGGCACTTGATTAGTTGAGGGCGCCGAGGCATTTGTCTCGGCTTGAGACATGCATTGGGAGACACATTCCGCTATCATGCGCATAAAAGTCGGATTATTGGCAAAATGTTCTGGGGGAGAAGTGATACTAGGGGAATTATCTCGCGGCACCTCCTGTGGCCTTCCATTAGCAGGGTTAGGAGTGCAATTTGTCGCGTCGGCACGGTCGGTCGGCCTGTCAGGTTCGACTGCTACTGCTGTAGGTTGACTGTCTCCAACGAAAGGAGCTGTAGGCCTATTAATTACCGAGTCGGCCATGTTGTCATGAAAGACTTCGCGAGATTTATGACTTCTAGTAAAATTGTCATGCATGATTCACTAAGAAAACATGTTCCGCGTTTGAAAGGACACAACAAACTTATACTCACTAGGATTTCCACTGTTGAAATCCTTGCAGTTGACGATGTAATCCTCTGGCAGACAGAGAAGAGCTGTCCAGGGATACAGCCGTCTGCTACCGGAAGCACAAGTCCTCTCTTGTCAGGGTTGGTCTCCAGGTAGAGCTATTTGCCTACCTTCAACCTGAGAAATCGGGTCATATATGAGTTGCTATCCCCAGTTATATATATACTGTATATATTAATACCATAAATCACCAATAATCAAACTGAATCCAATCACTATGTCACTGACAAAAATGCTATATCACCTAATTCACAACAATATTGCAATGTTAATCACGTGAATCAATCAAAATCTCAAATCACAATAATTATGCAATTCAAAACTTCAAACACTGGCGTATTATAAAAATAAATAAGTAGCCCTTGAAATTATATTAGGTATAGAAAACGGATACAATCACCCAGAATTCTAGAAAATGTAATGTCAATGACAAAACATGAAATTATAATATTTTGATGAATTCAAAAAAATAATGTTAGATAAGAGGTATTTCCTAACTTAAAAAAAAATCAACTCCACAATTAGTGTTACACTTCAAAATCGTTAAGTTACAAGAATTAGTCTAAGTCAAAAGGTATCTCTAATTAAAATTCAAATTTTATCTTAATGCAAGATTGAATAAACTAAACCTCTTATCTCACTATTAGTGTACCAACTTCAGGCAAAACATATACTAAAACTGGATTTATACGATACTTCCATAAGATCGCGTTCCACACATCAGCTGACTAGTAGTCCTAGGTCCTCTCGCCGCCAGGTCCACTCGCCCTTCACAGATGAATCAGCTGATCCTCTCGCTCTCCCCAGCCGCGCTACACAATGGCGCGACCACGTTGGCAGGAAGCTCCCAGTAGATGGCGCTGCACCCCACGCTGCCGCCTCACGCTCCTGCCTTCGTCCCTCGCTTCCTTGTTAGGAAATTACGCGGGAACTCGTTGATTCTGCTCCCGTCGTTCTTCTCTCCTCCACGATGATCAAATATTCCTTGAAGATGCTGCTACAGGCTTCTCTCCACCGTCGTCACGTTGGCGGAATTCTCCTTGCGTACAGCTCTCTTTACAATGCCAGGGTGTGTGTGTGTGTGTGCGTCGGACGGGGTAGCGTATGTCCGTGCTGGTATCTCGTTGAGTTAAGATAGAGGGAATAGTTTATACCAGTATAATTACCGATGTGTAACAAGGCACGATTTGCAATTCGTGTCCCACCTGCTGCCACCATTTGTAACGATCTGTTTCTTACACTTCTTAGTTACATATATACACACATCGGTATTAGTTAAACTCCCAAATACTTTCTCTGTTCGTAGGTTTATTGATGTCCTTATTGTTACTTGCTTACAACAATAGTTATAACACACACACACCCTCACGACTAGACCCGTATGCGAAGGTCTATCGTCGTTCGTGGCTGGGCTAAGACTGGCTAGCTGAGGGGTACCATAGGGTGCCCCAAGCAGCCCTCAGATTCAAACGTGCTCACACGCACCTGACTGTACACACACACTCACGTGTGCGTACATACACATAGGCCTAGCTGGACAGAGGGGTCCTGTCTGCGGTTTACTGGTCGAGAAGGGGAGAGAGGGTTTCTTACCCAAAGTTCCCTCTCACTCCTAACATAATCTCATAGAATCCCAAAATCTCTAAATCTCCATAAGTCCAGTCTCTTAATGCACTCGCATTATTATTCATAAGACTACTATTACAGTCCTGATGGTCGGCGGTTCGAACCCCACTGAGAGATTAGAAACAATTAGTGGCTCACGTGTATTTGTGATATATACTCTCTCTATATATATATATATATATATATATATATATATATATATATATGTAATTTGTACATTATGAGAGATACTTATGCCTAGTACGATAGTAACCACTATTAAAAATCCAGTTAAAACTCGAATTTGTATGATCAAGGAAAAGAAGTACCTGTAGCCTAGTATGGAGTGGGAGGAGTAAATATTGTAATTAAGGGACCAAGGCGGTCCTCTAATTACAGAAAATACTCCTCTTTTACTTCTTTTCCTTGATCATACAAATTCGAGTTTTAACTGGATTTTTAATAGTGGTTACTATCGTACTAGGCATAAGTATCTCTCATAATGTACAATACATATATATATATATATATATATATATATATATATATATATATATATATATATATATATAGAGTATATATCACAAATACACGTGAGCCACTAAATGTTTCTAATCTCTCAGTGGGGTTCGAACCGCCGACCATCAGGACGATAGCCGACGCTTTACACCACTGCCGTGGTGTAGTTGATTAAAGCGTCGGCTATCGTCCTGACGGTCGGCGGTTCGAACCCCACTGAGAGATTAGAAACATATATACAGAGGTGGGCGCGCTCCGGTGGGACCGGTAATGCGGCAGCGCTCCGCGCTCATCAGACATAAGGTAATGCGGCAGCGCTCACGCGCTCCTTTTGTCAGCAGACCCGATGCGCTTCCCGCTCCACGCTCCCAAAAATAGGTATATAAAAAACAAAACAAACAAAACAGCTTCTAGAAGTTATTTAAATATTTACCTTTGTCCTTCACTTTGTCCTTTGTGTTTCACGTCACTAAATTCCAAGAATTCAAAACATTCAAAAAACCTCAAGTCATGGTGTCTTTCTGAAGTTTAACTGTTTAAGTTTCTCACTTTCTCAGTTTCTGTTATTCTTTATGTCATATCAATGAATCAAATGTCAATGATATGTTATGATTGATATCATTACAAATGTCAATGATATGATATGATTGATATCATTGTGAGTTTGTGACATTGTGACTGTCCATTGATATCTATGATATGACATAAAGAATTACAGAAACTGTCCAAACTGAGAAACTAGGTCCGAAACTGCCAAGTCCGACGGTATATAATTTATAATAATTATATACATATACGGCCGGGACTAGGGTCTTGCCAGATGTCAGTTGTCACGCCCAGTGCCAGGTCCGTACATAATTATATACTGACTCGCCGAAAAAAAATTGTAGCAGCGAAACGACTGCACCTATGGCTTTCATATTTTTAGTTTTTTACCACATGTACCTTACCCTTCGGCATACCCACCACGGCACCACCACTACCCCAAACCCCTCCTCCCACCCACTCGCTGACTATCGGTCGCCTCACAAGGAAAAAAAAAAAAAATCCGTGGAGGCGAAACGATTGCAACAATCGGTTCCATATTTGTGTGACAAGTGCCTTACCCTTATGCCTTCCCTCCACCACACCCCCAACTGCCTCCCACAACCCACTTCCAGCGTATCCGTACGAAGAAAAGGAAAACAAATAAAATCTGTGGTGGCAAAACTACCTCACCAATCGGCTTCATATTTGTAACACGAGTCAATTACGCTTCTACCTTCCCCCCACCATCCCCCAAACCACCCTCCCACCCATACATTCAAGTAACATTCCGATAGTATCGATACCATAAAATGATAAAAGTCTCTGAAGTCAAGCGGCTCGCTTGGTGTAGTGACTAGCGTCTCGGACATCCACCCAGAAGGCCCGGGTTCGCGCCCACGCTCGGCGCATTAAAGATTTTTCACAAGCACTGAGTCATTACCATCCCTCATGAGCAAAGGGATGGGGTAGTAGTACAGGACCCCAATGGAAATACGCCTAATCGGCCTTATTGAGCTATCCTTAGCTAGCTTAGCATGCGCTAGCTTTAAGAACTATTATTATTATTATTATTATTATAGTGTCTTTTGACTATCAGACAGTCAGACAGGCTCGGGCTATACCACTGCCAGACTTACCCTTAGGCCCCTTCGTAAGCCGTAACTTGCCCGTAAGGTTTACTTTGCGTTAGCAAAAGCCAAAAAAAAAAAAAAAAAATTAACAACTGTAACACTGTCAGTCTGTCACTATCATAGTATCACTGTATCTCAGTTCACTAACACCGTGAGTAACACCGTACGAACGGTACGATGACTGTACACGATAATGACGTTCTTGTACCTGTTGTTGACAGGAAAAATCGCCTCCGGAGCGCCAGAAAGGAGCGCAAATTTCTAGCTGCGCTCCCCGCCTGCACTCCGATTTCAGAATTTTGCCGCTCCTCGCTCCGCGCTCCTCTATATTGGTAATGCGCACCGGATCGCAGAGCGCAGAGCGCCAAATGGCGCGCACCTGCCCACCTCTGCATATATATATATTATGTTTAAGGTTGTTATTGAATTACAACTGTGAATAGATATTGTGGTTAGACAATTTATAATATACATCAGTATCATTGTTTCAGTTGCCAGTCCAACAGAGATGTCCAGCAGGAGAACTGGGAGAGCATCAACTCTTGGATTAAAGAGAACTGCAGAAGAAATGCTACATGATCGATATCTTAAGCCGAGTAATTATAGCCCAAGCTTAGAGGTAGAGACAGTGATATACAGAAACACTGTAGATAGTCAAAATCCAACTATAATGTAGGACGTGGCGAGTCTATTGTCCTGCAAGATGGCAAGAGATCCTGTAGAGATTGTAAAGTTATTCATGATGAATTGCATAAGAAAATACAGAAGTTGGAAAAAGAGGTAGAGCTTTGGCGTGATCAATAGTTGTCCTTGAAACAGAAAAATACTGAGGAACAAAATCAGGTCATACACGAAGTGCAATAGAAAGTCGATGATGCACTACAACCTTAGTTCACTAAAACACAGATAGATATTCTCATCAGTAAAAAGAAAAACGCTAAGTTTTGGCCAAAATAGGATATATCATCTGCAATGACACTACGGAGCTTGAGTCTAAAGTGTTACAAATATCTAAAATATGTCAAAGGTTTTCCTTTGCCATCTGTGAGCGCATTAAAAGACAGCAAAACATGTGTTATGTGAACCTGGTCTTTTATCACCTGTCTTGTCACTTATGAAGTTCAAGTCTGAAACTTTAGATTCGGTAGAAAAGCTGGCAGTCATATCTTTCGATGAGATGAGTATTGCAAAACAATGGAGCTACGACAAAGGTACAGACACACTGTATAAACCACACAAAAGTGTCCAGGTAGTTATGTTGAGAGGCCTTGTAGGTAAGTGGAAACAGCCAATATATTTTGACTTTGATCAATCAAACGTGCAAAATATATTGACATATTTGATAGAGAGAATAGAGTTAATTAGCAGGCTACCCAGTTGTTGCAATAGTGCACGATTTAGGAACTACCAATCTCCGTGTATGGAAACAATTTGGTATAAATCCTCTCAAACATAATCAAATGTCTTTCAAAAATCCAGTGGCTGATAAAGACATTTTTGTATTTGCTGATGTTCCTCATTTGTTAAAGCTAATCAGGAATCATTTTATTGATTCAGGGGTTGAGTTGCAGAACGGAGATATAGTTTCTTTTGCATGCATTCACGTAATGCTGCTCAATACCAAAACAGAATATGGATAATTAGCTTACAAAGTGAGTGATATTCACCTAACAGTCACTGGTCAGCAAAGACAACGTGTGAAATATGCAACACAGTTGTTGTCAGAGAGCTGTGCAAGTTCTATCATGTTTTTAGGCGAGAAAGGAGTTCTGGAGTCTAAAAACTGGAAAGAATTAAACGGCTAAGTTCATCTTACTAGCAGATAACTGGTTTGACGTCATGAATTCCTCCAACTATGGTAATAAGAAACTTCGCTGTGGATATGGAATGTATTTTGATGAACAGACAAGTATGATTGACACAGTGAGCACCATGAGAGTATGTAACTCGGTGTCAAGCTCACTCTATTCCTTTCAGAAAGGAATATTATCATCTTGCAATTCACTCATAGGATTAATGGCTATGTTAAAGAACAGTCATCAGCTTGATTATATAATGACCCGAAGACTAAATCAAGATTGCCTAGAATATTTCTTTGGGTGCATAAGGCAAATGAGTAGACCTCAGGATCACCCAGATTCAGTCCACTTTAAATATAGACTGAAAAAATATTTGTTAGGAAGAGAAGTCGCCCTGATCAGTGACAAATGCAACATTAGCCAACATGCTGATAATGATGAGTGTGTTATTTATGGGGTGGTGTCAGGTGCAACTCCAGAGACACCGAACTCCTATGACCGTGAACTGGGCCTAGAAATTTGCCCAACTAGCTTGCTATTCAAGGATATGGACTTTAAAATGGATAATATGACTGATGAGCTGTCTGATGAGTTGCATGAAGGTGAAAATAGTTGCGTAGGAGCATGTAACAATTCATCAAAATCACCTAGTACAATTATAGAAGAACAGACCTTGTTGTATATACTGTAGGTGGCTATGTTGTGAGGAAATTCTCTAAAAAATATCCTGATTTAGGTTACATGGCAGCGAACTGTGTATCTGTAAACAAATCATGGATTGATATGATCAACAGAGGTCACCTGTACATGCCGTCTGATAGTTTTTCTTCTAAATTAACGGTGATGAGAGAAATATGCAAAGCTGTCCATGGCGAAGGTTTGAGGGAAGGAAAACAATGTGTTCATATCCTTGCCTCAGATATTGAAAGGGTGGGAGTTGAATTGCCACCGGATGTTTTTTTTTTTTTGCAAAAATCTCAGTTTTCTTTAGGATAGATACATAATAGATAGGGACATAGCAATTCCAAAATGATCAATATAGCCATCTATACCGTTTTTATGTTGTCGAAGCAAATAAGGATTGTGAAAGGCCGAGTTGTCTCGCAATTAACTCGGGGCCGAGCTGTCTCGGTTTTACTGGGCCGAGCTGTCTCGCCGTGGGCCGGGCTGTCTCGTTTTTACTTGGCCGAGCTGTCTCGCCGTTGGCCGAGTTGTCCTGGCCGAGCTGTCCCGTGGGCCGAGTAGTCTAGCAACCGTTAAACTATAGTTTTGATGTAAATACTACCGCAACTACGAATCTTGTTTCCGAGACCTATAGTATTAACCTAACCAAGCAACCCAACCTAACCTAACCCTAGACCCAGTGCGTGGGATACAACACTAGCCCTTGCATGCCAGCTACTGTGGGTTCATATATTAGACATACTAAAATGCCCCAGAACAAGAAGCCCGAAGGACCAGGTGACCAAGCCAACCAGTTCAGACAGGCCGAAGCCCGCAGGGCTAAGCAGCTCCAAACCACACCTGCCTATCACTTTTAACCGCTGACCCTTCCCCCACCTCGCGTATCCACTACCCCTCGTGTCCTACACCTCTTACCCGCCGGACTCTACCTACATGATGAGGAACATGAATACACCTTAATTTAATACACCCATGCCCTGTCCCTAAGTTAGGATATCAATATCAACATACCCTAAAATACCTTGTCTTGCCAGACTAAATTTCTGAAGACCAACCGCCCCCATAAATCTATGTATGTTTTTCCATCCGAGAAGTAATATGTTAACCCCCATGTCATAATTGATAAGAAACTATGATACCCACGGGTACACCATTGTATATATAACCATTATTCCTGTAAGACCTAGACAGAGATAATGACTGAAGATGTTAGCCACCATGCAGTAACTCTAATTCTTACCTCAACCAGAGATTGTATAGATAACCCTCTTTTACTATTGTCTCGACGCATATCTACCACGAAACAATAACGAAGCTACCCCTACGAACTGCCGCTTTCTTTGGTATATATTTCATAGAAAACGCAGTTCCCAGGGACAACTAGATCAGCAAGAAATCGTGTCAAATAATAGTGTCCATAACCCCTCGTATTGACGAGTAATAGTACACTATGTTTTTCTCTACTTTTATCCACAGTCAGGCACACACCTACAGCTAACCTCATCTTCCCCACAGTCCACATGATTCTATAATTTCCAGACTCATATACCACCACCTATTGCTCATCCCCCGGTAGCGTTTGATTACCCTAACTTCCCTGTCGGTAACCCCCAGTCTAAGATACCAACTGTAGCCTAATGCCACCCCTACGCCCAGAGATCGTAGGGTCAAACTTCCACGTAGCCCCCCTTAACCCTCTCCCTCTCGTTAACCCCCACGCTCCTCCACTCCCTCCTAACCTAGCCTCTCCAACATACCCCCTGAATATCCTTAACTTTTCTGTTACTAACATTCTCAGACCTTTTGTATATATACTCCTATCCAGCCTACCTTCCCCCAGTAAGAAGAAACACCATTAGAACTTTACTAACCCTTTGCATGCCATCTATTCCCTCACAGCCCATTCACAACCCTGTACCAAATGATCGTCAGTGCGAGGCTAGCCGCCTCGCCAGTGACTAACTTCTATTGCCATACTTCCAGATAAATGTGGCAGAGTTAGCAACCCAGTCTCCACCACATCCAACAAGCCATGCAATTAACAACCCAACCAATTAAACCAGCTGGTCAAGGCACCTTCGGTTTTGGTATTACGAATACCCACACCTGTCTCATAAACAGAGTGTTATTACAAACACTTGTAATATGGCAAGCCCCCAGCCACAGCCGCCGGACGACCATCACAGAGAGAGGGCGCGCACCTACCCCTTTTCACCCACCCAAGGAGGGAGACTCCAACCCCTGCAGAGGTATACCTGACCCCTGTTTTGACTTCCGGGTCATTGCCAGGTAGCACAGGAATTCTTCCTATCAATGAACTAACCATGTATGACTAACACCTTTACTAACCTCTATTAACCCACAATAACCCATTAACCTTTCTTGCATACTCCGATAACCAAATTAGCACCTCAGCTATACCATAGAATGAAGACTGAACAATCTAAGAGAGACGCTCCTATCACAGCTGTCCCAATCCTCCTCGCAAAGTAGATCCAGTCTCTCTCCCCTAAATACTTCCAGTATAGCCAAAATAGTACCTCTTACTAAGGCTCAGTTATATCACATTATGAAGGCTCCATATAGCCATGTGCCACAACAGTAATCACCACCTTACCTAGTTCCCGTATCAATTGAGAGCTCAAATAAGTCCATCAAAACTCGAGATCCCTATGGCCTACAGGGTCCAAAACCGAACCTATAAACCAAGCTCCACCCCCCCAGTAAAATCAGTTGAAAGATAGACACCAACCAGTGGTTGGTCACCAGAGTTGACCTCGAGCTCTATCATTATTTGTTGCTGAGAATTGAGTTCCAGAGCCGGCAGACTCCGTGGCAGATTTAGATAGAAGGATCTGTCCACGTACAAGAAATCTTCGTGCACCTTATAACCTTCATAAACCAGTGGGTAGATAAGAGTATAGCCAGCAACGATCGCCAAGAGATCCGTCTTGAGAACTTCCTACATATGGACCATCTGGACGGCCGCGGAACCAGTCGTTAGCCCCCAACATCACGGACGCAAGATAACCAAGACCAGACCAATCAAATACTACCCAAGATTCACTCTATCAGTACTACAGTGTTACAGTGCTATTTAGAGACTCTCTTCTTAATATTTCTATGAAGTGGCTATATCTTTAATAATAATAATAATAATAGTTCTTAAAGCTAGCGCATGCTAAGCTAGCTAAGGATAGCTCAATAAGGCCGATTAGGCGTATTTCCATTGGGGTCCTGTACTACTATCCCATCCCTTTGCTCATGAGGGATGGTAACGACTCAGTGCTTGTGAAAAATCTTTAATGCGCCAAGCGTGGGCGCGAACCCGGGCCTTCTGGGTGGAAGTCCGAGACGCTAGTCACTACACCAAGCGAGCCGCTTGTATAATTCATATATAACCATTCCATTAGGAAGTGCTAAGCATATCAGTGTTTATTAGTTAACAGGCGATATTAACTCTCGTAATTACTCATATATCCAGATATTATTACATAGAAGTAAAACCCTAGTGATATCTGAATGTTCGCCCACTGATTTGCATTCTATGTATTTCTGATACAAGAATATAAAACTTAGATCAGTACCCCCTGAGGTTACTAGAATTCCCGTGCTCTAAAATACGCGTGTCTAATCTAGTCTGTGAACTACTACTTGTGCATCAGAGCTACCAGTGATAAATCTAATAGTGAATATGAATCTATAAGTAACATTTATGGTCTCCAGTATATCAACTTGTGAATAAAGCCAGTGATCAGAAGATTAATACCTGAACGTTGGAAGTGGGAGACTAGGCTCCATCCAGATCCACTTAATGCTAGTTGTTCAATTCTATCATTTGTCTTGTACGAGTATTCATACCTTTTTATGCTTCATATTAATCATCATCAAGAAAACTACAGAAGTGTGTACATTAATAAACGTGATCGTGTGTCTTGTTACCGTGTGTTTATTTTGTGTTCTCTATTCCTCATACCTTGTTTTGTGCATGCAGCCTTCTATACCCAGTCAGTTAGAACTCACATTACCCAAGTTAATCCTGTAGAAAAACAGGGCATAACATTGGCGGCAGCGGTGGTTCTTGATTCGGATAAAAGGTTGCATTACATTGCAAGTTTGGAACAGCCAGAACACGATAACATCATGGTGCACCGTTCTCACGTCCCCATCCCACATTATGATGGGGAGACTTACGAGATCGAAATGTTCATGACTATAGTGAAACCTGTACTTGACCTAGCTTATACCACGGACGCAGAAAAGATAGCCTTGACATTAACGCACCTGGGAAAAGCCGTTTCCCTGGTTGGCTACCAAGTGCACCCTGCTCTCACATGGGACGAATTTCGCACAATAGTGATAGAGGCCATTAAGCCTTCGTTGGGCGTTTTCGTGGCCCACACCCGTCTCCAAGACACTAAATTCGAAGGCGATCACTAGATCTAGTGAATAAGATCGCCCAACATATCAAAGTGTCTTTCCCCACATTGACCAGAATCCAGCAAGAACAGCAGATTCTGGTCAACCTTGTATCAATATTGCCCTGAGCAGTAAAGAATCATTTCCGTGTGCACGATTTAGTCGGATATAAAAAAGATCTCATCACGATCCGACGTATTTTGGCCGTGCACACGGAAACACCCACCCAAATCGCTGTAATCAAGAGGTTCCCCACACACCCGCAGCACGTCGACAACCAAAACCCCAAGGCTCAAACCTTCAACTCCAAGAATGCCTACCCATCCTCATCCTCCACAACAAACCTACCTACCCTTCCGGCAAGCCCCAACCCAGTAGGCCCCGGTTCCAACCTACCCAGCCACGCAGAATCTTCAACCGGAACAAAACCTACAACCCCTACCAAAGGAAGAACCCTACATTAGTGATTATCAACCCCTATGATTTCCCTGCCTGTAGTGCTAAGTGTGCCCTCCATCAAATTTGTGACTCTGCAAAACCTCGCCCCTGTACTCCTCGCATTTCTGTAAATGAAGAGGAGTGGGGACAAGAGGAAGAAATGGAGGCAATGCACACCGAAGACATAGCCCCCCATATCATGACCTCAGACGATACCGAGGAAACCCTGGAGGAGGTAGATACCGACCCCCAGGATTTTTAAAGTATCCCCCGCCCATGATGGCCTCGGCAAGGACGCCATAACTGATCGCACTGCCCCCATTTACTACGCGGCCAAAATCAAGGACATTACTGTCCGCTTGTTAATCGACACGGGAGCTGCTAAGTCATGTTTGTTCAAGTCTTATTATGATCAACACCACCGACTATTTGGCCCCTTGTTACCTACCAAAGCAGAACTAATCTCAGCTGCTGATACCTACTTAAATCTCCTAGGAGACACTTTGCCCCTGTCAGTAACTACTCCTGCCCCCCATAACCGTTGTTATCACCCTTTCACAGTATTTTCCTCCCACTGTAAACATTACGATGGTTTCCTTGGACTTGACCTCCTTCAAAAACTCCAGGCCCAGGTTGACTGCGGCCAGAGGCTGATCTCATTCACAAAAAAAATCCAACCCAAAGCCTCTGACAAACCCATCACGCAGAAACCAGTTCACAAAAAGAAAAAACACCTCCACCTCAACAAACGCTGAGTCAAGATTACCAAGTTGCAGCTAGCACTAAGGTAACTCCTAACCCCCCCCCCCCCCCCCTTGCCCCGAGTTCTCTCAGAATATCACTCATTCCGTTAGAAAAATGCCTCAGCAAACGAAAGAAGACAAGTCCAAGCAACTCAATGATGTAAACCCCCCCATTTCTCCTAACTCTGTCCAGGATCAATCCTCCCATGTTTCCAGGACAGACTCTTATGTATGTAAAAACCATTCTACCAAATATTTATAAAATGCCCCAGAACAAGAAGCCCACCACAGAAGCCATGAGCGAACACCACACAGAAACACCCAAAGGAAAGGTCCACAGAACGAAAGGACCAGCTGACCGAGCCAGCCATTTCAGACAGGCCCAAGCCCGCAGGGCTAAGCAGCTCCAGGCTGCACCCTTTACCTTTTCTAAACTGACCATTTTCCACACTTCACGTACACTAACCCTCTCATGTCCTACACTCCTAACTACAAAGATGATGAACAGGAATATACATTCATATTAAAAACACCCATGCCCTGTCCCGACGTTGAGCCAATGCCAACACATCAGACAGCCATAATTATATCTATGTATGTTCTTACATCCGAGAAGTAGATGTTATATATCTAAGAAGTTAAAACACCCACGCTTGTCCCTAGACCTCGTATATCATTTTCCATGACGAGTATAGATATATGTAACCCGTGCTCAGTCGCCCCCTTGCATTGTTCCTCTAGTAACTAAGTATTAATATTAACATTCCCTAACATCTTGTCTTGCCAGACTAAGCTTCTGAAGACCCATCGCCCCATAAATCTATGTATTCAATCCTTAGGTTAAGTATTTTTATCCGCCATTGTGTTCACCTTTTTCCATTTACTTTCCCACAATTGTCATACGTCTTCCCCTTGCCTCCTTTGTATCCACAGTCCACACTACGCCAATTTACTTCGTGTCTTACACCTCTTACCCTAACCAGAGATTGTATAAGATAACCTGGTTACCAGTATCTGTCATAAGTACCCCGAAACAATAACTAAGTACCCCTATGAACTGCCGCTGTTGTTGGTATATTTATATTTAATAGAAAACGCAGTTCCCAGGGCCAACTAATAATATCCATAACCCTCGGACTGATCACATAACTCTATCTTTTCCAGACTCATATACCACCCCATAGTTGCATTTCCCGGTAGCATTTGGCTAACGTATTCTACTGCCTTTTCAAACTTCCATATCCATTGTAGCCTAATGCCACCCCCACGCCCAGGGACCTTAGGGGCAAAATTTCCCTGTAGCCCTTGAACTCTCCCCCCCCCCCTCTCATTAAGACACCCGCGCTTCTCGACTCTTGTCCGACCTAGCCTCTCTCTCAAAACGCTTGAAGATCCTTGAATTGTCCGTTGCTAACGCTCTCCAACCTTTTATATATATACTCCTATCCAGCCTACCTTCACTTAGTAGGCCAGAACAACATTAGAACTTTACTAGCCCCTTGCATGCCATCTATTCTCTTACAACACATTCACAACCCTGCACCCAATGGTCGTCGGTGCGAGGCTAGCCGCCCCGCAAGTAACTAACTTCTATTGCCATACTTCCAGATAAATGTGGCAGAGTTAGCAACCCAGTCTCCACCACATCCAGCAAACCCTACAATTAACAACCAGCCGAGTAAAACCAGCTAGCTAAGGCACCTTCGGTTTTGGTATTAAGGACACCCACATCTGTCTCATACACAGAGGGTTATTACAAACACTGGTGATATGGCAAGCCCCTAGCCACAGCCGCCGGACGACTATCACAGAGAGAGGGCGCCCAGCTCCCCCTTTTTGCCCACCCAAGGAGGGAGACCCCCACCCCCGCGGAGGTATACCTGGCCCCTGTTTTGACTTTCGAGTCATTGCCAGGTAGCACAGGAATTCTTCCTATCAATGAACTAACCATGCATGACTAACACCTTTACTAACCTCTATTAACTCACAATAAACCATTTACCTTTCTTGCATGCTCTGATCACTAAATTAGCACCTCAGCTATACCATAGAATGAAGATTGAACAATCTAGAGAGACGCTCCTATCACAGCTGTCCCCATCCTCCTCGCAAAGTAGATCCAGTCTCTCTCCCCTAAATACTTCCAGTATAGCCAAAATAGTACCTCTTACTAAGGCTCAGTTATATGAAAATATAAAGGCTTTCCTATAGCCATGTGCCACAACAGTAAATACCATCTTACCTAGTCCCCATATCTATTGAGAGCTCAATTAAGTCCATAAGACTCGAGATCCCTACTGTCTACAGGGTCCAGAACCGAGCCTATAAATCTAACTCCCGCCCCCAGTCAAATCAGTTGAAAGCTAGACACCAACCAGGGGTCACTACCCTGCAGTTAACTTCTAGCTCTGCCCTTGTGTTGTTCCGGAGTGAGATCCCAGAGCCGGCAGACTCCGTGGCAGATTTGGATAGAAGGACCTGCCCACGTATTTAAGAACTTCACACATATGGGCCCCCTGGACGGCCGCGGAACCAGTCGTTAGCCCCCAACATCACGGACGCAAGATAACCAGGACCAGACCCATCAGATGCTACCTAAGATTCCCTTTAGCAGTACTACATATTACTGTGCTGTTTAGAGATTCACTAATTAATATTTCTACGAAGTGGCTATCTCTTTGCCCCAGTATAATTCATATAACCATTCAATTAGGTATTAGGAAGTGCTAAGCGTATCAGTGTTCATTATTTAACAGGCGATACTAACTCTCGTAATCAACCATATGCCCCAGATATTATTACCTAGAAGGAAACCCTAGTAATATCTGAAGGTTCGCCCACTGATTTGCGTTCTATGTATTTCTGAGACAAGAATAGAAAACTTAGATCAGTACCCCCTGAGGTTACTAGAATTCCCGTGCTCTAAAATACGCGTGTCTAATCTAGTCTGTGAACTACTACTTGTGCACCAGAGCTACCAGTAAGAAATCTAACAGTGAATATGATTCTATAAGTAACATTGATGGTCTTCGGTATATAAACCTGTTAAATCAAAAGCCAGTGATCAGAAGATTAATACCTGAACGTTGGAAGTGAGAGACTAGGCTCCATCCAGATCCACTTATGCTAGTGTTGTTCGATTCTATTATATTGTCTTACACAAGTATTCTGCAGTGGTATATCAATAAACGTGATCGTGTAACTTGCTACCATGTGTTTCTTTGTGTTCTCTATTCCTCATATCTTGTATTGTGCATGCAGCCTTATATACCCAGTCAATTAGAACTCACATTACCCAAGTTAAACCTGTAGAAAAACAGGGCATAACATTGGCGGCAGCGGTGGTTCTTGATTCGGATAAAAGGTTGCATTACACTGCAAGTTTGGAACAGTAGAAGCATGGCAACATCGCGAAATCTTCAGCCACTCGCACACATTCCCAAGTATGATGTAAACACGTATGATATCACCAGTTACTTAGACATAATAAAGCCAGTGTACGATGTGGTACTTCATAATGACCGCAAAAAAATCGCCATGGCAATTTTGCATATTATACAGTTGGGAGAAGCCGTTTCCCAACTTGTTGATAAGCCTACCTTTAAAGAATTTATTCACCAAACTGTGACACAGAATACGCCAGAGTTTACCTGGAACCAGTTTCGATCCTTCGTGATCCGGACCTTAGATCCACTTTTGGGTTCCCCCGTCGCCCCCAAAATAATAAAAGTCGACGAGATCAAGTATGAAGGGGATATAAATGTGACCCTCATACAACTCTACAGATACGTGAGGACCACGTATAGCTATGAAGATTACGACCAACAAAATGAACTCTTATTCACCGCATTGTTAAACATCCTCCCACCCCACATCACCGCCCATCTCAACCCGTATGGCTTATTCGAAGAACATATGCTCTCCATCAGAGAAGAATGCCTACGCAGTTCGATGAATCCCCTATCCAACCCTTCAGCCCCTATCCAAGACTCCGTGCACCCTTCCAAAATGACTTCCGGTGAAAGTCCAACCCCAGTGCACTCTTCCTTGCCTCTATCCTCTCTGACCATCCCTAAATTTTCCCCTGCCCAGCCATCCACCAACAATCATCTTCCATCAATTGTGTTACCCCATAAACCCCATCCTTTTTCTAGGCATGTCAAACAAACCCACCAACCCCAGATAACCGCTAACCAGACCGTGACTGCCACCAAGAAGATTCCCAAAATTCGTCCTGTTAACAACCCCAAATCAATACATCAGTCCTCTACCAATAACCCCTGTTCTACACCTAACTCTTCCCCCACCAACCCTCCGCAGCCCCCCCAACAAGCCCCGTATTCTACCCCTGCCTACCTATGTAGGCCTACCACAACATATTTTCCCCATGACCCCAGAAATGTTCAGCTATCCCCCACCAACAAAATTTCCCTTGTGACAGTTTCCGTTGGTAGCTTGTGACAGTTTTCCAAGTAGTCCCTTCCACCCCCATAAACCCCCCACCTTTTTCTCATGTCAAAACAAACCCACCAACCCCAGATAACCGCTAACCAGACCGTGACTGCCACCAAGAAGATTCCCAAAATTCGTCCTGTTAACAACCCCAAATCAATACATCAGTCCTCTACCAATAACCCCTGTTCTAACACCTAACTCTTCCCCCACCAACCCTCCGCAGCCCCCCCAACAAGCCCCGTATTCTAGCTATGCCTACCTATGTAGGCCTACCACAACATATTTTCCCCATGACCCCAGAAATGTTCAGCTATCCCCCCACCAACAAAATTTCCCTTGTGACAGTTTTCCGTCGGTAGCTTGTGACAGTTTTCAGTCAGTAGCCCCCTTCCACCCCCACACAATTCACACCCCTAGAAAACTTCGAAACCCCACACTTGACTCGCCCTCTCATGTCAAACAAACTCACCAGTCCCAGATAACCTCTAACCAGACCGAGACTGCCACCAAGAAAATTCCCCAAACTCGTCCTGTTAACAACCCCAAATCAGTACATCACTCCTCCCTCAATAACCCATGTCCTATGCCTAACTCTGCCCCCACTAATCCTCCCCAGTCCCACATAACCTTTAACCAGACCGAGACTGACACCAAGAAAATTCCCCAAATTCGTCCTGTTAACAACCCCAAATCAATACATCAGTCCTCTACCAATAACCCCTGTTCTACACCTAACTCTTCCCCCACCAACCCGCCGCAGTCCCCCCAACAAATCCCGTTTCCTAACTCGCTCACCTCTCACCACCCTGACCCTCCCACACGCACCGTTAATCCTCCCCTCACGCGTGACGACCTAGGGACCCAACTATGTTCCCCCCCTTCCCCCAGAAATACTCAGCTATTCCCCCGCCAACAAAATCTCCCTTGTGACAGTTTTCCGTCAGTAGCTCCATTCCACCCCCCCACAATTCACACCCCTAATAAACTTCAAAACCCCACACTTGACTCACCCCCTCATGACAGACAAACCCACCAACCCCAGATAACCTCTAAGCAAACCGTCACTGCCACCGACACACCCCACCACTCTGATCCTCCCACACGCGCCGTTAATTCCCCCCTCACGCGTGACCCCACCAAAGTGATTTCCCCCCCCTCATGTGTACCGAACACCTGCTCACCAGTCGGTCCCCCACCATCATGAGCCCAGCTAAACTTTCAACCTCCCCCTCTTCGCCGTTACCCCACCCGCCCCAAATTCCACCCCCAAAGATCCCGCTCGACAAAATACCACTCCCATCCCAATCCAACCACAAAACTTTTTCCACCTTGGCTAAACCCCAAAATACTCTCTCTCCCGCCCCAAACAACATAATCAACCTCTCAACTTCAACCACTCCTCGAAATCCCATCCATGTCTCTCACGAAAATAAAATCAGTCCAAATTCAACCCCTCTCAAACCACAACCCTGCCTGCCCAGACCCCCCCCCCCCCCCCACCATCTCCCTATCAAATCCCCACACCCCAAACCTCCAAACCACCCGATCATAGTAAACTCTCAACCTTCAGCCTTACTCACCCTTCCCCAAACCCCACTCACGACCACAACTCTCTACACAATTCAACCCCTCCCCAGCACCAACCTCTTCCGCAACAACAACCCGACTCGACCTGCCCATTTCATCTTTAAAACCCCCCTATCACTCCGCCCCACCGAGACCACTTACACCCCCCCTCCAAAACTGCCCCCGGTCCAGCTCGCCCCCAGACCCACATACCTCACGTCAAGAACTAACGGTATATCCACCCCCTATTACCAGACCGTCACCCAGACTAATGGCAACCCTAAATACCCCCCCCCCCTCCTGACGATGGGCATATTATTGTATTAAATTGTTTTCAATTCCTAAGCGATTGATTCTATAAATGTACATGTTTTCCATATACTGTATATATTATTTTTTTCCCTTAGTCATACTACTTTTCTTGTTAACCTACACTTTTCTGACTATCTTTTAAATTTGCTTTATACATTGTTAAACATTTTACCTTTTCTTAATTTCCTGTGTTCTTAATTATCTGTTCTTTCTTAAATTTACATGTTTTCCATATACTATATATTATATTTTTTTTCCCTTAGTCATACTACTTTTCTTGTTAACCTATACTTTTCTGACTATGCTTCTTTTTACTTCACCCTTGAGGCTCGAGGACGAGCCTATAATGAAGGAGAGGGAAGTAAAATGCCCCAGAACAGACCACCACAGAAGCCACGGCGAACACCACACAGAAACACCCAAAGGAAAGGTCCACAGAACGAAAGGACCAGCTGACCGAGCCAGCCATTTCAGACAGGCCCAAGCCCGCAGGGCTAAGCAGCTCCAGGCTGCACCCCTTTACCTTTTCTAAACTGACCATTTTCCACACTTCACGTACACTAACCCTCTCGTGTCCTACACTCCTAACTACAAATATGATGAACAGGAATATACATTCATATTAAAAACACCCATGCCCTGTCCCGACGTTGAGCCAATGCCAACACATCAGACAGCCATAATTATATCTATGTATGTTCTTACATCCGAGAAGTAGATGTTATATATCTTAGAAGTTAAAACACCCACGCTTGTCCCTAGACCTCGTATATCATTTTCCATGACGAGTATAGATATATGTAACCCGTGCTCAGTCGCCCCTTGCATTGTTCCTCTAGTAACTAAGTATTAATATTAACATTCCCTAACATCTTGTCTTGCCAGACTAAGCTTCTGAAGACCCATCGCCCCATAAATCACAGTATTCAATCCTTAGGTTAAGTATTTTTATCCGCCATTGTGTTCACCTTTTTCCATTTACTTTCCCACAATTGACATACGTCTTCCCCTTGCCTCCTTCGTATCCAGTCCACACTACGCCAATTTACTTCGTGTCTTACACCTCTTACCCCAACCAGAGATTGTATAAGATAACCTGGTTACCAGTATCTGTCATAAGTACCCCGAAACAATAACTAAGTACCCCTACGAACTGCCGCTGTTGTTGGTATATTTATATTTAATAGAAAACGCAGTTCCCAGGGCCAACTAATAATATCCATAACCCTCGGACTGATCACATAACTCTATCTTTTCCAGACTCATATACCACCCCATAGTTGCATTTCCCGGTAGCATTTGGCTAACGTATTCTACTGCCTTTTCAAACTTCCATATCCATTGTAGCCTAATGCCACCCCCACGCCCAGGGACCTTAGGGGCAAAATTTCCCTGTAGCCCTTGAACTCTCCCTCCCCCCCCCCCCCCCTCTCATTAAGACACCCGCGCTTCTCGACTCTTGTCCGACCTAGCCTCTCTCTCAAAACTCTTGAAGATCCTTGAATTGTCCGTTGCTAACGCTCTCCAACCTTTTATATATATACTCCTATCAAGCCTACCTTCACTTAGTAGGCCAGAACAACATTAGAACTTTACTAGCCCCTTGCATGCCATCTATTCTCTTACAACACATTCACAACCCTGCACCCAATGGTCGTCGGTGCGAGGCTAGCCGCCCCGCCAGTAACTAACTTCTATTGCCATACTTCCAGATAAATGTGGCAGAGTTAGCAACCCAGTCTCCACCACATCCAGCAAACCCTACAATTAACAACCAGCCGAGTAAAACCAGCTAGCTAAGGCACCTTCGGTTTTGGTAATAAGGACACCCACATCTGTCTCATACACAGAGGGTTATTACAAACACTGGTGATATGGCGAGCCCCTAGCCACAGCCGCCGGACGACTATCACAGAGAGAGGGCGCCCAGCTCCCCCTTTTTGCCCACCCAAGGAGGGAGACCCCCACCCCCGCAGAGGTATACCTGGCCCCTGTTTTGACTTTCGAGTCATTGCCAGGTAGCACAGGAATTCTTCCTATCAATGAACTAACCATGCATGACTAACACCTTTACTAACCTCTATTAACTCACAATAAACCATTTACCTTTCTTGCATGCTCTGATCACTAAATTAGCACCTCAGCTATACCATAGAATGAAGATTGAACAATCTAGAGAGACGCTCCTATCACAGCTGTCCCCATCCTCCTCAGCAAAGTAGATCCAGTCTCTCTCCCCTAAATACTTCCAGTATAGCCAAAATAGTACCTCTTACTAAGGCTCAGTTATATGAAAATATAAAGGCTTCCTATAGCCATGTGCCACAACAGTAAATACCATCTTACCTAGTCCCCATATCTATTGAGAGCTCAATTAAGTCCATAAGACTCGAGATCCCTACTGTCTACAGGGTCCAGAACCGAGCCTATAAATCTAACTCCCGCCCCCAGTCAAATCAGTTGAAAGCTAGACACCAACCAGGGGTCACTACCCTGCAGTTAACTTCTAGCTCTGCCCTTGTGTTGTTCCGGAGTGAGATCCCAGAGCCGGCAGACTCCGTGGCAGATTTGGATAGAAGGACCTGCCCACGTATTTAAGAACTTCACACATATGGGCCCCCTGGACGGCCGCGGAACCAGTCGTTAGCCCCCAACATCACGGACGCAAGATAACCAGGACCAGACCCATCAGATGCTACCTAAGATTCCCTTTAGCAGTACTACATATTACTGTGCTGTTTAGAGATTCACTAATTAATATTTCTACGAAGTGGCTATCTCTTTGTCCCCAGTATAATTCATATAACCATTCAATTAGGTATTAGGAAGTGCTAAGCGTATCAGTGTTCATTATTTAACAGGCGATACTAACTCTCGTAATCAACCATATGCCCCAGATATTATTACCTAGAAGGAAACCCTAGTAATATCTGAAGGTTCGCCCACTGATTTGCGTTCTATGTATTTCTGAGACAAGAATAGAAAACTTAGATCAGTACCCCCTGAGGTTACTAGAATTCCCGTGCTCTAAAATACGCGTGTCTAATCTAGTCTGTGAACTACTACTTGTGCACCAGAGCTACCAGTAAGAAATCTAACAGTGAATATGATTCTATAAGTAACATTGATGGTCTTCGGTATATAAACCTGTTAAATCAAAAGCCAGTGATCAGAAGATTAATACCTGAACGTTGGAAGTGGGAGACTAGGCTCCATCCAGATCCACTTATGCTAGTGTTGTTCGATTCTATTATATTGTCTTACACAAGTATTCTGCAGTGGTATATCAATAAACGTGATCGTGTAACTTGCTACCATGTGTTTCTTTGTGTTCTCTATTCCTCATATCTTGTATTGTGCATGCAGCCTTATATACCCAGTCAATTAGAACTCACATTACCCAAGTTAAACCTGTAGAAAAACAGGGCATAACAATTTATGTACACATGTTTCCAGGGAAAATGCTGACCTATGTACCCAACAATGTTTTCCCCATGCCCCCAGAAATACTCAGCTATTCCCCCATCAACAAAATCTCCCTTGTAACAGTTTTCCGTCAGTAGCTCCCTTCCACCCCCACACAATTCACACCCCTAAAAAACTTCAAAACCCCACACTTGACTCACCCCCTCATGACAGACAAATCCACCAATCCCATATAACCTCTAAACAAACCGTCACTGCCACCGACAAAACTCCCTAAATTCGTCCTTTTAACAACCACAAATCAGTACATCAGTCCTCCACCAATAACCCATGTTCTATGCCTAACTCTTCCCCCACCAATCCTCCACAGTCCCACCAACAAATTCCGTTTTCTAAATCACTCAAACCTCACCACTCTGATCCTCCCACACGCGCCTTTAATCCCCCCCTCACGCGTGACCCCCACCAAAGTGATTCCCCCCCCTCATGCGTACCGAGCACCTGCTCACCAGTCGGTCCCCCACCATCATTAGCCCAGCTGTAGTTCAAGATAAATGTCAAATTCCCCCCCCGCCATCAAAAATGGGTTAACCTTCGACCCATACCCCAAACTCACATGATATTTTCCCCCACTACCACGTCCACCGACCCCAATCGTTGCCTCCTACAACCCACCATCATTTCCGCTCGCATAAACCACATTCTAGTGGCCAATATCTCTGAAGAATCCCTGACATTACCAAAAGGCCTCATCATAGGAGACCTCGAAACATTTGATGACCTCCCCATAGATTCCAATGAAACCCCTACCAGTCTCAAATTACCCCCTCTCCCTGACACATTATCCGACCACCAAAAACACAGCATGTACGAACTATTGCTAGAGTTCAGTGACGTATTTGCCCAACAACCCACTGAAATAGGACAGACCAATGTTGAACAACACATCATTAACACCACAGGCCCCCCCATAAGACAACCATCCCGTAGAAAAAATCCCATACAACGCCAGGAAGAGGAACGCAAAGTCCAAGAGATGTTAGAGGCCGGAATTGCTACCCCGTCCATCAGCCCCTGGTCTTCCCCTGTTGTCCTAGTAAAAAAGAAAGATGGGTCCACCCCTTTTTTGCGTAGATTACAGGAGATTGAATGACGTAACCATTAAGGACGCTACGCCATTACCCAGGATAGACGATTCCCTTGACTCCCTATACGGATCCAGATGGTTCACTACCCTCGACTTGCAAGCAGGGTATTGGCAAGTGCCCATCAAGGCAGATGACCAAGAAAAAACAGCATTCTCCACTAGTGGTGGCCACCGCTACGAATTTAACGTCCTACCTTTTGGCCTCTGCAACGGACCCGCCACTTTCTCCCGTTTGATGGAAGCGGTATTATATGGCCTTACCTGGGAAACCTGCCTAGCGTATCTAGACGATATTATTGTATACTCACAAACCTGGGAAGAACACCTCCTCAGGTTGAAACAAGTCCTTCAAAGAATCCGAGCCGCCGGGCTGAAATTGAAACCCTCAAAATGTGAGATTGCACGAAATAAGGTAGATTTCCTCGGCCACGTAATATCTGAACATGGCATTGCACCAGACCCCAAGAAACTTCAAGCCATACAAAACCAACCCCCACCCACCACCGTTAAAGGAGTACGTTCTTTTCTAGGTTTAGCCACATACTACAGACGTTTCGTCCCACACTTTGCCGCAATAGCCAGACCCCTCCACCAACTCACCCACAAGGACACCACATTCACCTGGACACCTGAAAGAGACCTCGCTTTTAACACTTTGAAACAAAAGCTGATCCAATCCCCTATTGTCGCTTTCCCTGATTACCATAAACCTTTCCGTCTTTATACCGACGTATCTCTGTACGCCATTGGTGCAGATTTAGCTCAAGTAAGAGACTGAGAGGAACATGTGATAGCGTATGCCAGCTCCACACTCAACCAAGCCCAACAGAATTATGCAGCCACCAAGAGAGAGTGCCTAGGGATCATTTGGGCACTCAACCACTTCAGGTCATTTGTGTTGGGCGCGAAACTAGATATAATAACCGACCATCAATCTTTGCAATGGTTGCGTAGGTGCGAAACCAACTCCGCCATCTTGGTACGCTGGAGAGAGACACTAGAGGACTACGATTTTACAATACAGTATCGTCCAGGTAAACTTCACACCAATGCAGACGCCCTGTCACGTTTGCCAGTACCGAAAGACCCCCCCACCAACCTAGCCGCCTTACAAAACACTGAGCTCTTACATACCCCCATCAACCAACATAATTCCCCCCCAGCCCCCTCACTAATTCAATCTTGGGAAACAAGGATCAGACCACCCTGGATACCGTTAAATATCTTCAAGAAACTGACTCGCTGGGGAGATCAACTTGCCACAGACTCCGGTCACATAGTCCTAGACCCCACCATTGCCCACGACTACATGATTGCCATCCACGAGGGAAACGGCATACACCTTGGACAAAAGAAGATGTTAAAAATCTTCGCGGATCAGTACTGGACCCCCAGCCCCTCCAAGATTGCACAACGCGTGACAGAATCCTGCAAACCTTGTTTATTGGGGAAGGATAGATCACGCACCCCAGGCCCAGCTGGTACCATTTCTGCCAACAAACCGTTCCAAGTCCTATCCCTCGACATCATGGGCCCGTTTCCTTCTTATGCTGGCAACCGCTATATCGTCACATTTGTTGACGTATATTCAAAATTTTTAATAGCCTGCCCAGTTAAAGACCACACAGCCACCACCGTCGCCACACTGCTTGCCACAGAAGTGTTCCCTATATTCGGCCTTCCCCTTGCTCTTCTATCCGACAACGCCCCCGAATTTAGTGGACACGTTTGGCACCAGTTCACCCAACAATGCGATATTAAGATCAAACACTCATCCCCGTACTGGCCTCAAGGAAATGCTATATGCGAACGCAGCCATCGCACCATCAACAACCAGTTACGTACCAAAATGATTGCTCTTAACACCTCAGACTGGCCATCACAGATAAAAATGATACAATGGGGCATGAACACCTGTCCCCGAGAAGACGGTATTTCCCCTCATGAACGTGTTTACGGCGTACCCCCCCTGTTACTGCCGTTCCACCATCACGCTCACCTCCCCTCCAACACCTCCACAATTGACCCATTGCAGCATCTACAAAACACCCTCCATACCGCCCAAACCTGTCAAGACACCAAAACTGATAACCCCGATGATAAAAAACCTTTCGCCATCCATGACACCGTAATGGTAGCCAACCTCCCTGTCACCAACAAATTAGGCCCTCGCTATGTTGGCCCCTACACCATCATACAAGTCCCAAATGCCTATCAAGTCACCATTGATTATCACGGCGTGACTCGCACGTTCAGAACTAGATTCGTCCGAGCTTTTAAACCTCTAAAACCACAAGACATTACCCCACCCCACACATCCGACCCTGAATTGAACACCCCTACAAACCCTCCCACTCAGGCTATGAATGTTCCCCTGCAAACCCCTAAGGGCCTAAACCCTCCAGCACCGAACCGGCCGATCATTCCTCAACATACCCCCCAAGCTAACCTCCACAAACCCCAAGCCCCCACTATCACACCTTCCTCCACCATGACCAATTCCTTCACTTCTCATAGTCAAGTACCTCCCCGAAATATCAAAGTACGAAAACCTCCACCCACAACAGAAACCCTCCCGTCTAGCCCTGAAGTACCTCCACCAGGCACCACAGTAAGAAAACCACCACCCCCACCTAAAACCAAGTACACAACCAACCGCACCACACAACCTACCCCAGTCACCTCACGCTACAACTTACGCCCACGACTGATATCCTTTAAACCCTCCAGAAAACACACCCTGATAACAAAGTTCCGTAGAGCTGCCAGACCACTATCCTCCTCCTCCTCTTCTTCTTCGTCGAATTCTCCTCCACAAAGGGAAAGAAGACGAATAATCACAAGCAAACACCATCACCCCTCTAACTATATTCCAAAAATAACCACCCCCACCCTCCCACGAAAGCAAATACCTTCCCCTTCAACCTCATCCCCTCTCAACCCCCACCTCAACACCCCGAATGACCTTCTAGATCTGCCCCCCCACCAAACTCCCATAAAACCCATTTCCACCGCCATCAAATCACCAACCCCACCAAAGAACGCACCCAACACACTCTCCTACCCCCAACCCTCCAAATTAAACCTCCACTCACTACCCATTCGTCTACCCCCCCCCCCCCCCCCCCCCCCCGCATCCACCCCTTTCCCCTCCACTATCCCTGCGACCCCACCCACGCATCAACCAACCTCATCATCTCATAAACCCCCAACCAACCTCCCCCTAAAGACTACCCTATGCCAATGACCAACCCCTCCTCACCCACCACGTCTACCACCCAAGTAACTCCCAACCAAAGCCCCTCCAAAATGACGTACCCGACCTCCACACCCCCACTTAAATCCCCCCACAAAGTCGCCCCTCCGAGAACCCCCATCAAATCCTCTCCCATTCCTCCTACCACCCTCACTCGACAAAAACCTCCACACGCATCTACCTCTCGCATAACCCCCTACATCACCCCCCACTAAATGCCCTCCACCTGTAAAGCGTTCTTCCCCTCAATATAAAACGTCGTCGAGCGACGCAAGTCCCACTACAAATATCTACCTTCCCACCAGAACCTCCAAAGGTAGAATCATCAACAGACCCATCAGATTTGAAGACAGTCATGTAAAAACAAAACCCCTTTCTTCCACTACAAGCCCAAGCCACACAACACACACACCCCCTCTTTCTCACACACCTCCATCACGCACCTTACCTAAACCAATATTGCACATTGCCTCCATATATTTTCCCAGCCTGCAACACCACCCAAGACAACCCCAAAAACCCCACACTCATATCCCCCCTTCACCCCCAGCTCCGCCTTCACGCGTTAGTCCCTCCCCTTCAGTTGTTAACCCCTTCACCACACTGAAGAGGCCTCCTGTCAGTCCCACACACCTCACTCAATACCTGACCTCCACCATGAACACATCCACACCATTCGTCGCTCCCGTCCCTACCCCCACTGAGGACGAATACACACCGTTCATAAGACATATTAAATTAAAAACGTCCACAGGACGCTCAGCCCGTCTACAACGGCCACATCAAGCCCGGGCAGCCGCCCTCCACAACACCGAAGACCCAGTCCTACAGGTCTACATAGACCTGCACAAGAAACCTGACCCTCGCTCTCTTGCCTGGTGGGACCTTCTACACACCCTCCAAATGACCCACCATGACTATACTTCTCTTTACTTCACCCTTGAGGCTCGAGGACGAGCCTACAACGAAGGAGAGGGAAGTAAAATGCCCCAGAACAAGAAGCCCGAAGGACCAGGTGACCAAGCCAACCAGTTCAGACAGGCCAAAGCCCGCAGGGCTAAGCAGCTCCAAACCACACCTGCCTATCACTTTTAACCGCTGACCCTTCCCCCACCTCGCGTCCTACACCTCTTACCCGCCGGACTCTACCTACATGATGAGGAACATGAATACACCTTAATTTAATACACCCATGCCCTGTCCCTAAGTTAGGATATCAATATCAACATACCCTAAAATACCTTGTCTTGCCAGACTAAGTTTCTGAAGACCAACCGCCCCCATAAATCTATGTATGTTCTTCCATCCGAGAAGTAATATGTCAACCCCTGTCTTGCCAGACTAAGTTTCTGAAGACCAACCGCCCCCATATATCTATGTATGTTCTTCCATCCGAGAAGTAATATGTTAACCCCCATGTCATAATTGATAAGAAACTATTTATTAGTGGCCCCTCCATCATTGACGAACATGCCTATTACATAAGGCATCCTCTTCAAACACTAATCCGCCGTAGTTTGAATCTACCGCACAGAGCATTTAAAATCTGAGGAGCCTTCATCATGAGCGCACGCGACCTCACTCATGGCTTCAGTCATTATGAATTGGGTTCTCACTACGAAAAAACTTCGTAAAAAATAAAAACAAAAAGAAAATAAGAATAACTATCCAATAAGCTTTCCATCATATCGTGGATGTACTTGTGTGGATCTTTGACCAGACGCTGATTCAGGCGTCATTCTTCCTTCTCTGCTCTGCGCTCACCCCGCCCGGACGTGTCTCCCCACGCTCCGCTGGTTCCGCATTTGCTGCATCCCTAGTGAGTTTTTTCTCATTTGTTTACTCCGGGATGTATCGAGTAAGGTTAGGATATGCGTAGCAGGAGTGTCCTGGGCTGGTTGCCCGCAGTGCAGTGTATTTTGGGTCGTGTGTTTGGGGCATCTATTTCGGATGTACCCTTGTGGTCCTGTTTTGGACGTGTGAACTTTTTCACAGTTAGTTAGCTTGTGATGCAGGCGGCTTTCATTACGCGCTTTTGGCTGCCTTCTATCTTTCTGATGAGGTAGCGTTTGTTTTGCTGACGTTCCCAGCGTATTTTTCTTCACTTAGTGAAGTTTTTTCTGGGTCCTGAGTCAGTCTTCCCTTTGCCGGAAGTTATTGCTACAGTGGTGTGTTGGCGGTGTTTCCTGTTGTGATATTTCCAGTGCTTTTGTTTATATTTCAACGTTTTTATGCCGTCTGCCTAGGCCTAGCCAGCCGCTCGTAGCTTTGCCACATGTACAAGTGTTATTGATTTATTTATAAATATGTACTACTGTGTCATGTGTTTCCTGGTTTAGTTGTGTATTGGCTAATTCCACGGACTATTTGTTTCCTGGATTAGTTGTGTATTGGCTAATTCCACGGATTATGTTTGTGGGCCATAGGTTAGTTGTGTTTTGGCTATCTCTCGGGTCCTATGTGCGTTCAGATGGTTTCTGGACGTGGTGGGTTACTTTCCGGCGGGTTTTTCTCGGTTACACCTTGAAAGCCCCGGCCGAGAGCCGTTTTTTGGCCACGCGTGGTTTCAAAAACAGGCTTGTGTCCCCGGCGAGTTGGTGTCTGTTGCTCTCCAGGACTGTGTCTCTGTGATGGTGCCTGTTTCAGGCTCCCTTTGATTCCCGGCGGAATGGCTGTACCCATCTAACATTGTTCATGCGGACATATGTTATGAAGTTTTTCTACCCGGTTTTACAAACCAAAGGAAAAACCTAGCTGTTGTTGTGGGCTTTCCTCCCCGGTGATCTTTTACAAAGAAGTGGGGATAGGAACTTATGGGGTTAACGATTAAACATCAGATCTCACCCGGCGGGTGCACCTTGGTAGGGTGGGATGAACGAATTGGTAATTCAGTTTAGTTAACCGGTCCATTTAGTGATACTATATGTATCGCCGCCTTCACACATACGGCGATCGAAGGTTCAATTAGGGTTAACCTCTTTTTTATAAGTTTTTCACACCCGGAGGGTGCTCCTGGAAGGAGGAAATAAGGAATTTACAATTCAATTTAGTTAACCAAATAATTGAGAGATACGATTAGTGTATCGCCACCTTCAACATACGGCGATCTATATGACAATTCGTTAGAAGTCAGATCTCATATCAGCCTGCCCAGTGTTATTCTGAACAATAATTCAGGGGCCGGCGTCTTTGTGGGGGGTTGTTCTCCAAAATTGAATCTTGAAAGTCACCACCAGAAAGACTATGTTTATAAACGCCATACGGGTCTTTTATATTTGTCAGAGGGTATTCTTAACTTTCTTAAAGACATGTCTAGATATTCGGAAATCTTTATAGAACCCCGTAACGTGCTGTGATCGTTGTGACATTACGTCTCGTTACCCGGCGGGTTATTAACACTTGTGTGCGAACATGTTGGGTTAACCTTATGAGCATTAATTCCTGGAAATTTTATTTTTTTCCAGGGCTGGGCTCCGGCGGACCAATACAGAACCTGCAGTAGTTTTCCCACCAGTCTCTGTCATGGCTACCTTTGCCCCAGTTTTTGCGTTATGCATTACTCCAACCTGTGCTGGTATCCCTCTTTTTGCGCACACTCTTTGTATCAAGTGTGTTAAATGTCTAGACCGTTCAAGGGGTCTGTGGGTGATGCGCAACTGTTCCTTTTGCTCCCAACTCAGTGTCAAAGTATTAAAAGATAATGATAAGACCGCAGCGGTCGCCTTACGAGAAGTAGGCAACAAATGGCAGCTTATACTACTATTGTGGCTCATAAGTCGATTCAATGTGACAACGTCCCACTTTGGGATAGGCTTCTAATTGAGCACCCTCCCCCTAAACGTTCCTCTCGAGTAACTATCCGTAAGCCGGCGGAGACTGGACAGGGTTCTGTGTCATCTCCTGCCCCAGCTACTGCGAAACGTCAACATGAGCCTACACCCCCGGCGGCAGCCTCCTCGTCTCGGGCGAGATCTAGGTCTAGGTCACCACTTAGACACCAGCCACCCAGTCTTGCCTCTTCACCATCGAGTAAGAAGAGTAAGACGGAAGGTTCCACCAGTGGTCACGGCGATAAATCCTCCAAATCAACGAGTAGTTCACGGTCACACCGCAGCCATAAATCTTCCAGAAAGGATTCCCATGATAGAAAGGCCTCCCGACATTCGCCGGAATCTAGTACTTCTCGTCATACCTCTACCCCGGACAGAGCTAGTGTTCGGTCTCAGGGGTCCAGTGTAGTGCCGGTGCCTAAAGAGGCTTTACCTATTAGCATTTTAACCCTGGATTTGGAGAGTTCAGGGAGCTCAGTGGTTGAGAGTGTTTCAGACTCCCAAGGGAGTGTAGGCCAAGGCCTAGGTGTTTGGCGTTATTCTCGACCAGTGTCTGACCACCCACTTCCGGCTCAAACTATTCACACAGTGGCTGACGTCCACCGGGACGCGGCGATCCCATCCTCTATTCCTGACTTATCTTGGCAACAAGATGGTACCCCAGCTTCGGCGGGATCTTCTCAGGAGGAACAGGATGATAAAGACGAGGTTTCAATTATATCGGATATGGAAGTGCAAGAGTCGGGTTCAGGCTTAGACGCCGCACAAGATCTTTTTGATTCACCATTGAGTACATCATCAGATAAATTTGTCACAGCACAGGAAATTGATGGGCTACTAGTTAATGCATTATCTAAATTTTTTGGCCAACAGCCGGAAACTCCTACGGTGGACCTGGGTGCTCCCACGACAAGCTCTACGGTACGGCCTCTGATGACTTCTATTGCTTTGACTCAGATCCCTCAACCTCCCTCTATGTCACCATCGGTGGTCACTAGGCCTGCTACGGCGGCATTGACCACTTCGAATGTAAGGGTTATAACGGATGTCAATCCGGCCCCGTTAGACAAATCTCCTCTCAGAAAGGTAGCTATGCCCTTGCTTTACGGACCAGACGAGTCATGGGTCCTTTTGACCCCCACTAAGCCAGAGCTCGCCCAACCTACCTTGTCAGGGGAACTCCCAGTGCCGCAGGATTGGGTCGTCCAAGGCAATAAATCTAAGAAATTAAGGGCCTTGGATACTTTGGGGAATGTATTGGATGTCAATGTCAAGGCTATACCTAGTTATTATCACCAGGACTATTTTGTTTATACTGCTAAACCTGCTTTACCCTCTGCCTCAGCTTCAAAATTGTTTTCTGACTGGTCTAAGCATGATGGGTTTAATGACATTAAGACACTGTCAGCTCTCACTCCAGAACTCGATTTGCAAACCGTCACAGACGCAGCCGCTAATCCAGTCTTGAAGGTGGGGCAGTTGGGTCCAGTACCTTGGGTGGAATGGGAGACAGAGGCTCAAAACTTTGCGACCACATTTACTTTCAAAACTTCCCACCAGATCCCTCAAGATACTCATTCTTGGTTCTCCATGCCAGTGTGTTCTGCCGGCGGAGTCCCTTCAGCCTTGTTTGCCTTCTTAGCTGCCCCTAAAATTAATCTTTGTGAACTGAAAGACCCTTTCACTACCCCTACCCCAACTCACCTAGACCGAGAATTTAGGCTACGGGGGAAAGCTTTTCGCCTGTTCTCCCAATACATAGTGTCACAACAGGTTGCAAAGTCATTGCTCCGGTCCACTCAGGCAATCGCAGACGCGGATGCCAGAAGGTCGGTAGAACTGTCCCGGCGACTGCTTCTTCAGTCGTCCATCCAATCATTGGGTGACATACGCACAGCCTTGCTTGAGGCGGTACGAGCGAGACAAGATCTCAGAATGTCCTTGGTCCGGAAGCTTCCTGATCGCATTGCGAATCAGGTGGTCATGTCACCAGTGCTCACTCCCTCTTTAATGTCCCCTGAAGTGTGGCGAACAGTTTTTAATATGGCTCAGGCCTTTAAACATAGTCCCACCCCTTCTAAGAAACCGGCCTTTAACTTCCCCAAGCCCAAGCCAGTCGCTAAGGCTCAGCCGGGGGGATCTAAGCCCTTTTATCCGCCTAAGTCCTCCTCCCCTCAAGGTCAGTACAGGCATAGACAGGGTAGGTTTTCAGGTCAGAGAGGATGCGGCTATCATAAGCCAGGTCAGGGCCCATCTTCTGCCAACGCCAGCCAGCCGGCGAAGCGTCCACCACCACCAACTCCACCACCATCAAAAAACTAAAGTCTCTCTCACTCCCGGTGCCAGTCTCAAGGCCGGCGGATCCGAGGGCAGTACAGCCGGCGAACCCTTGTCTGCTAACTGGGTCGTTCCGAACGTGTCACCAAGCATGGCCGTTAAACACTTGGGCACGGATGGTGGCACGCAAAGGCATCACTTGGCAGTGGCTCCGGCGACCTCGCTTACGTCAGCCGACAACGGCGAATCTAGTTTCTTTAGATGTGGAGTCACTGGTCCAGGAAATGATTGCCAAGAATGTCATCATCCCGGTCCCTCAAAAATTACCCTGTATTCACGTCCAAGCTATTTTTGGTTCCCAAAAGGGGCAGTGTTCAGATGAGACCGGTCGTAGAATAGAATAGAATAGGCTCGGGGTGGAGGGAAATTACAAGTGGGGTACCTCAGGGATCTGTGTTGGGACCACTGCTGTTCGTTATATTTATCAACGACTTGCCTGAAGTTATAACTAATGGAAGTGAGGTATACCTGTATGCAGATGACACTAAACTGTATAGAAGAGTGAGGAGTAAGGAAGATATGGGTTTGCTTCAAGGAGGTGTGGAGTGCATGAAGGGATGGTCTGAGCATTGGTTAATGCCTTTTCATCCAAAAAAATGCAAGTACATGCGGATTGGGACCAGCAAGATAGACAAGGTTGGATACAGTATGTATGAAGCGATGGAGGAAGTGAGTGCAGAAAAGGATATAGTAGTGATAGACAATAAGTTAAATTTCTCAGAACATTTAGCAGAAAAGATAAACAAAGCCAATAGAATTGTAGGGCTGATAAGGAGGACATTTGTGTCACTTGACGAAGAAATCTTCAGGAATCTATATACAGCGCTGGTTAGGCCGCACCTGGAATATGCAAACCAGGTGTGGGCTCCATATATGGTAAAGGATATAGAAGCAGTGGAGAAAGTGCAGAGGAGAGCTAGCAAGCTGGTACCAACGTTGAAGAACGCGGGCTATGAGCAGAGGTTGAGGACACCGACACTGGCATATAGGAGAAAGAGAGGGGATATGATAGAGACTTTTAAGATAGTGTCAGGAAAGTACGATGAGGATGTGTGTGAAGGTATCTTCTTGATGCGGGAGGGAACAAGAACGAGAGGACACTAAGAAAATTTACAAAGAAAGAAATAGGCTTGAGAAGGCAAAGAACTCATTTTGTGATAGAGTGGTAAATGAGTGGAACGCACTGCCCCAGTAGGTAGTCGATTCCGAATCAATAAGGGAGTTTGAAAGTAATCTTGATAAAGCATGGGGAAGACAAGATTTGAAGTTTGATTATAAAACAAAAATACAGAATAGTAAAAATGTTGCGTCTGCTACCGCCGCCGCCAACACCGTGAACGACCGCAGCAGTGCAAGTACTGGTACTGAGCTGGATACACAGGCATAGTTTGCCTTTTTCCAGAGGATCTACTGTAAGAAACTGTAAGAGTAGACCTGTCGTATCTGAACCTTCACATTCACAACGAGTCATTCAGAATGTTAACAGTACACCAAATCAGGCCAACACTTCCGCCGGGAGGTTGGATGTGTTCCCTAGACCTGACAGACGCTTATTGGCACGTATCGGTAAACAAAAGATTTCAAAGGTTTCTGGCCTTACGGATCAGGCATCAAAATTTTGTTTTTCAGAGGATGCCATTCGGTTTGAACCTAGCACCTCGATTATTCACGAAATTAGTCAGGCAAGCCCTGATGCCATTGTTAAAGCAAGGAATCAGAATTGTGTGGTACCTAGACGACTGGCTGGTGGTGGCAGAGACAGAGCAATTATACATCAAACATGTCAACATAACTTTAAATTACGTCAAAACTCTAGGGTTCAAGGTAAACCTGGTAAAGTCAAACCTTGTTCCCTCAAGAGTGGTTCAGTGGATAGGGCTGGTTTGGGACACAGCTGCTCTCACTCGGAGTCAGAGTGTGGACAATCGAAACAGGTTTCGCAGGAAACTGTTCATGTTTCTTCACAGTCTGACTACGACACGGAGGATCTGGGAGTCTCTGGTCGGCTCTCTCAACTGGATTCAACTAACTGTAATGTTGGGCCGGTTGAAAGTAAAACGTTTAATTTTGGAGGGCAACAAATATTTCCCACTCTTACCGGCGGGAAAGTTATGGCCCATACCAAAATTAATCCACACCTTACTAGCGGTCTGGGCGAAGAGGGAAATGTTGCACTCAGTAATGTCATGGACCTCTCCTCCGCCAACGGTATGGGTAGACACGGATGCGTCAGGCACAATAGGTTGGGGTTTTCAATACAAACCAGGGGCACCAGGGTCAGGGTCTTTGGTCCCACTTAGAAGTCTCCCACATCAATGTCAAAGAATTACTAGTCCCCTTGTATTTCCTTCAGGCTCACGGCTCTACTTTACGGGGCAAGTCGGTGGCCTTCAGAATGGACAATCTGAATGCAGTTCACTGTATTCAGAAACAGGGGTCAACGAGATCACGGAAGTTGCTAAACGTGTTGGAAGATATTTTTACTCTAGCCAACAGGCTAGACATTTATCTTCACGCATCTTATCTCCCAGGCGTAGCAAACGTCTGGGCAGACGCTCTGTCCCGGCGACAGAGCACGACAGTAGAATGGGAGCTCAAGCAACCCATTTTCAACCTAATGATTGCAGAGCTCCACCATCCACAAGTGGATCTGTTTGCGTCCGAGGAGACTCACAAACTCCCTCTATACCTCACCCGCCGGACGAGAACGCCGGCAGGGGGGCCAGACGCCCTAGTGACAGACTGGAACAGATGGAGCTCCATCTATCTGTTTCCGCCGCCAGACGCGTCACTAATGTGCCACGTAGTGAACAGACTACGAGATTATCGAGGCTTAGTCTCGCTAATCGCGCCCCTGTGGCCGGCGCAGTTATGGTACCAGCAATTGAAGACGTGGTGCCCGCACCCGGTGTCGTTCCCGGTCGAGTATTTCCACTTAGACACGATTGACAACCTAGCGACCTCGCTGACTTTTGCATTATGGACATTCAGGAGGCCAAGTGGCTAGCACCATATGGTAGAGATGTGACCAATAAATTAATAAATCAATATACTCCGTCTACGAAACAACAGTATCAATCACATTGGCAAGCCTTTACTTCTTGGATCATTAATACAGAACAAACTGTGCCCTCAGTGGCATTAGTTTTTAATTATTTGAATTATCTGTTTGAGCAGAAACGTTTATCTGTGGTAACGTTAAAAAATCACTTAACTGCGATTAGAGTGCCCTTTTTAGACCTTACAGGTCTCTCTATACTGGTAGCGGAGGAAACAGGTTTTATGAGAGCATGTTTTAAGCTCCGCCCACCTCCCTGTCAGCTCATGCCTACTTGGTCTCTGGACAAAGCTTTGTCTTTACTTCACTCTCGTCTGTACCAAAATACTGCAGATTTTGCATTACTCTTAAAAAAGGCTGTATTCCTTTTGGCTTTGGCCACCGGGAACAGAGTGTCTGAGCTGGCGGCGATGAGCAACACACCTAATTGCCTTAGGTTTGGTAGACTTAATGAATGTCTTCACATTGCACCTTCCCCAGGATTTGTAGCCAAGAATGAGCACAGTGCACACGTGTTTTCGGAGTTCACTGTGCCAGCGTTAAAAAGGGGAAAGGTGCACCATAATCTATGTCCAGTGCAAGCTCTAACCAAATATTTGAGGGTAGCTCCTCTAAACCCCCAAGGTGCTTTATGGGTAGCAAGTACGGGTAAACGCTTACTGAAACGGAGATTGGCTTCTCTTTTGGTCGAAGTCATTAAAGAGAGTAATCCCGGCGTTGTGGGTAGGGCCCACGATTTACGCAAATGGGCAGCCTCTTTACGTTTCCTGAAGAACTTTTCAGTAGAAGATATTACGTCCACACAGTTGTGGGCTTCTAATCATACGTTTTTGACTAGATACTTGTCAGTTGCTCTAGAAAAACCTTCCTTACCATGTATAGCTTTAAGGCAGAGGGTCTAGGTGGCCCTTTAGTCACTTTTGTTTACTTTCAAGAAAAAGGGGGGGGGGGTGCAGTCAGTGTAACATAGGACACCCTAGACCCCGCCGGAGTGTAAGAGCTGTGATACAAATTGTGGATAATGTGATATGATATGATATGTGGGGGATAATATGGCCAAAGGTTATCTCTTACCACACCAATCGAAATATTAAATTAATCAACATAAATAAAAATAAAGTCTGAGATCGCCTACCTTATGGTATGAACTATGGTAGCCTATCTCTCAGGATGCCCTAACTAAACATTGTATAAATGGCCATATATATCAATGACTTAGCTATAACTAGGGTCCTGGTTTAGTTCAGAGGATTCCGGCTTCGGTAGATAAGGGTTATTGGTCAGGACTCCGGGCCGGGCGTGGAAATTGTGGTGGAGGAGATCACGGGACACGTCTCTACCGTTCAGATGTTTACTAGCGTCTGATCGGAACTTCAATTTCCGACTCTTAAAGAAACTATATATTAATTAGTTACCAAGGGTTCATTCCCTCTTCACGAAATCATATAAATAATTATCAGCATTTAAATTATATAATTATAAAGGTGAACATCGTTTCACAACGATTTAGTGAACATAATATCAAGATATTAACGACCCTAAAGCAAACGGTCGCGTATGCGGTCGCGGGAATATTTAAACTGATCCTCTTTACAGTTCTTCTAAACTTATTTCTACAAGGTTTTATAACTAAATTAACTTGATCAAGGTAATCTTATACAGTACTAAATTACCAAACATTAATTAATATCTACAATATATACAATCACCGGGTTCTGGTAGGAAATTGTTCACTCTAGTGAGGTTACCCTTTCGGAAGGTTGTTGCCAACATTCCCCAGATACCGGTGTAGTCAATTTATTTCTCACAGATTGGGGCCCGGCGAAGTATGATGTGTCGCATCATGTTATATCACCTGCGGCTAACAAATCACGCCAATTTCTTCTAGACCCCGCAGCAGCTGCTCGTGGTGGTCTTGGGCTCCCTATTACTATGGGTTGCTGTTCTTCTTCCGGTGAGATGGCGAGTTCCATAGGTATGAGACGATCTACAGTTCGGAGAGTGGTTTGTCCCCGAGATACAACCTTAACGGTTCTGATAACTCCTTCGGAATCAGGATAGACTTCTTGGATCCTTGCTAAGGGCCATTTAGAGTGAGGTTGGTCCATTTTCAACAAGACTATGTCCCCCACTATCGGTTTGTGACGGTTACTAGCAGAATTCGCACCATAATACCTCTCCCGTAAGCTCAAGATATACTCAGATGCCCAATGTTTGTTCCAGGCGTCCAGTATTTTGCAGAGTTTATGGTAGCTTCGTCGCAAGTGTGCATCTGCTTCATTAACGGAGGGATCCACTAGTTCCTCGGTCACGTCCAAACGGGGGACTGGGTCCAATCGTCTACCATATAATAAATGAGCCGGTGTTAAGGCCTCAATTTCCAGATTGGAGTCATCTTGATACGTTAGTGGTCGATTATTTACTCTGGTTTCTATTTCGGTGACAACAGTTCTTAACTCATCCAAGGTGACCTTGGACTTGTGAAGAACCCTTTTCAGGCACGATTTTACAATACCTATCATTCTCTCTGTAAATCCATTTTGCCAAGGGGCTCTGGGAGTTGTGAATGACCAATAACAATTTCTAGAATCTAGCATTTGCTGTAATAGTTCAGCAACCAACGGTGAGGCGCCCACAAAATTTGTCCCATTGTCACTAATCAAACGTCTGGGACAACTTCGCCGAGCGGCAAATCTTCTAAATAAATTAATAAAGGTTTCCGAGCTCATGTCCTCCGCTATTTCCAAATGGATAGCCCGAGTGCTGGTACAGGTGAATAGACATATGTAAACCTTCTTGGGTGGACCATCATCTCCTGTGAGAGTGATGGCACCAGTATAATCTATACCTGTTACCTCAAACGGTGTCCTTTGGTGAATGCGGTCTGGCGGAAGAGCTGGTGGTCCAGGGTAAGGAATAGCGATAGCTGTATACCTCTTGCAAATAATGCAATTCTTGATACAGCGTTTAACAACTTGTCGTCCCTGGGGTATCCAATATGTTTGTCGCATATAGGCTAGAGTGTCTGCTACCCCACCGTGTTTAGTGGTTTCATGCGCTTTTAAAACCATCAATTTGGTGAGGTCGCAATCCTTGGGCAATAGGGTCGGATGCGGAGTTTTGAGGGGTAGATCAGCTTTACCAATACGACCTCGACAACATATTAATTCTTGATTGTCTAGATACAGCCCAAGGTCCTTCATTCTTTTGGTTGGCTTGGGATTGGGTTTACGTAGCTGTGTTAATTCCTCATCATACTTTTCAGCTTGTATCCTTCTGATCCAGTAGGTAAGTGGGTCTAATTCATCCATCTTTACCTTCTTGCTCAGGAACTTAAACACAAATTTAGTTACAGTTAATAGTTTGTCCAAATTGGAGAACTTGGTGATGTCAATCACTGAAGGCTCTGGGATAATTATTGGGTCCATATGAACTTTATCATCATTAACCTTCTGGTATGATTTTTGTTCTGGCCAATCACTCTGACGTAGCCAAACCGGACCCTGAAACCACAGAGTTTCGTTAATCAGTTTCTTGACACCAACACCTCGGCTCACCAAGTCAGCCGGATTATCCTTGGACTTAACATGCATGAATGTATAGTTCATTTGCAGTTCCTTTATTTTGTGTACTCTGTTATGCACATAAACTATGTGACTATCATCCTTAGCTATCCAGTGCAAACATATCTCACTATCTGTCCATATATATGTCTCACCTAAAAAGGGAAACATACCATTCAAATAAGTAGCTAACCTAGTTCCCAATTCAACAGCGGTCAGCTCCAACTGTGGAAGGGTACGTTGTTTTAATGGCGCTACTCGGGATTTGGACATAATCATAGTAGATCGGACTTCAGTGACACAATAAGCTACTGCACCATACGCCTTAGATGAGGCATCACAAAATATGTGCAATTGAGCACACTCATTATCAGAGGTAGGATCACATCTTCTAGGAAACTTGACTGAGGATACCTTCTCATATTCCACCTGCAATTTGTTCCACTCTTCTGTATATTTTTCAGGTAATGGAGTATCCCAACTCAGTGCTTCTCTCCAGGCCTCCTGAACTAAAATCTTCCCTTTAATCGATATGGGACTAAATATGCCCAATGGGTCGAACATCATAGAGACCTGACTTAAGAGTGTACGTTTTGTGAGTTTTACATCGGGAAACTTGAGGGGCTTTAGAGACATCTCTCAGTAGTTGTTTTCCACAGTAATCCGAGTACTGGTTGATATTCTGGTATTTGATAGTCAGGATAGTCTCTTCTTATCTGGTCCAAAAGAATATGAGAGTTTGAATTCCAACTTTGTAGTGGCATATTGGCTTTATTACATTCTTGCCTTGCCAAATTGTAGATTTCAAACACCTCTTCTCCACTGTCGGCAACGCCCTGAAGATTATCCATGTAAAACAGTTGACCCATTTCCGGTTTCTCTGTCTTCTGGAAATGATATCTCAAAGTGCTGCACAACAAGAAAGGACTAGAGCAGGAACCAAACAACACTGACTGAAAGCGGTATTCTTTTATCCGCCCACCAGGCTGAAAAGGATCTTCAGGCCAAAGGAACTTTGTGAATTTGCGGTCCTGCTCCTTTAAACCTATTCTCAAAAAGGCTTTGGAGATATCTGCCACAAACCCAAATCTCTTCGTCCTGAATTTTAATAGTACATCACCCAGTATTTCAGTCAGATTTGGTCCTACATAGAGACAATCGTTTAGACTTGCTTCATTCTTCGCTGCTCGAGAACTGCAGTTAACCTGACAAGCGCGATATAGACGTAGGTGCTAGGGTAGTTATTTGTGCATTTCTAGCCCTGGATTCTGACAGAATTCGTTATATTTACAATATAAACCATTATTTGTTTTCGGTATGCTTTTATTTTACATATATGATGTATATATGAACCTTCAAGAGTGCTAAAATAAGTGGGAAAAGCATTTGGGTGGTGAAAAACGAAGATATTGGCCACCCGGTCATAATCTCAGGCGAGAGAGAGAGAGACAGGCAGCCTTCCCCTCTCGCTGTCTGGGAGTCAACTGAGAAGAGCGGGGCGGTGTGTGCCGGTGTCTGGGTGTTGCATAACGATCTTTTATGCAACCCACTTGTGCTACATTATCGCGGGAGAGAAAAATAACCGATAAATGATGATAATAAGAGGAAAAATAGGTGATAATTGAGGAGGGGAGGGAGGGGGGAATAAGGTGGGGAAGGAGGGGAGGGGGGTGGGTGAGATTTACATGGATGAGTACTGGAGGGGAATTATCTCACCTAGAGACAAATTCCTTTGTTTTGATAGGCCCTTTTTTTTTATGGTCCTGCTTCCGTGAGGCCTATCGCGTTCCCTATAGGAAGCCTTCCGTGAGGCCTATCGCGCTTGCCGGGTTAAATACCACTCTGATGGGGGTAGTACTGGAGTCCTTACTTACAGCATGATGAGGAAGGTAATGACCCTCTTTATGGTTTATTTCACCTGGGACCTCCTCAATAAAGTCATTTTCCACCTGCTCTTGAATTATTTTATGATAAATGTCCAGTCGTTCAGGATGTTGACGCAATCTCTCCACCATTTTATTTAATTGACATCTTGAACTCTGGTAGTTAGTTGGTAATTCAGGGGCATTTATCATCCATGGAAGTCCCACCCAGTACTGGCCATCCTTATACTCAACTGTGTCTAAGTAGTGGTTATATGTTAAGATGTCTTCAGGGGTGGGAAGATCTGCTTCTATTCCCACAGTGTCCAGTTCCCAAAGTTTGTGAACAGGTTCTTGTTGCTCTTCTAGAATGTCTCCTAGTTGTGATGGTATTAATTCTGCACCAATTCTAGCCACCACCAGAGATTGTGCCGGAGTCACAAAGACTGGATCCATCCGGTTGTCTGATTCACTTGGGCCACATGTGGGTAGAGATCCCATGATTATATATCCACCTGATGAAGAAATTAACTGGATACCGTGTTTCCGAGTCATTTTTCGCAAGAAGCGACCACAATAGTCGGAGCCGATGATCAGTTGAATTGGACCTACTACGTCAGACTCTATAGTTCGGTCTGCTAGTTGAACACCCTTCTTTGTTAAGAAGTTAGATGCTTCCTTTAAACCCTTATTTACCACAGAAGTGTTCATGTCTTCCTTAACCACCGCAGTCACCTTACATTTATATTTGCCCAATTTAATCAGGGGTTTAACCACGTCAAATATTTGTTTCCTTATTTGACAAAAATCCAGTTATTGCCATGTTCACTCTTCCTACTGTTGGCAAATTCATGGCTCTGACAACATTTCCGGCAATGAAGGTCTTTTGCGCTCCAGTATCAAAGAGTGCTTTGACCGGCATAACCTCTTTTCCTCTGATCAGTTGAATCTCGGCTGTAGGAGTAGCTGCCGGTGTATGCATTGGGTTCCCAGTGGTCAGGGTCATATTTACACTTGTCGGTTTGGGTTGTACTTCACTGATCTTGGGACACAACGCGGTATGATGTACACCAGTCTTGCACCGAAAACATAAATTTAATTTAGTGGCCATTCCTTAGTAGAATGTCTGGTGCTAAGGCAAACAAGCTTACCTAGTTCGATGAGTCGTGGAAGTCTAGCCTTAAGATTGGGATAAGTCCTACAATACACTGTGAAATGTTGTTCTGAACATAACATACACACCTTCCGGTTTTCTTGGTTTATCCCTGGTGTGGGGTTAATATTTCTGGTTACTTCTTGGGTCACTGGAGAATTGAGACTGGAATTTTTTCTCTCCCAAACACCTTTTGTTTTAGATACTGTATTAGTTTGATTATTCGGCTGGACGGATGTCACATAGGTACCAACCTCTTCCTTCTTGAACGGTTTTGCTTTTTCCTTAGTCCCTGTTGTAGACACTTGTGTATTTAACCTTGTTGTCTCCTTCCTTGATACCGCTATCCTTCTTGGAAACCTGCATGTGTTTGCACAGCTCTCTTAAACCCTCTTCTATCTCTTGATACGTGAAGTAGTTCTTCTTATACCTGTGGTACAATTCATCACAGGTTTTCTGAGAGAGCTTTTGTTGTACAATATGGTTCAAGAGCCAAGAAGCTGAATCAAGATCTTTCTGGGTACTAAGTGATTTCAAAACACAATTCAAGCTGATCCGGAATGACTGAAGATCCTGGTACGTATGCTTTGGTCCTGATAACTCCAGCAATTTGTAAACTAGGCGCTGTAGAGTCAACTCCGTATCTTCAAAATTCTCCTTGAGTACGTCTAGAGCTGCTGTATAATTGGCATCTGTTATGGGAAGTTCTTTGATAAAGTCCAATGCAAAACCCCTAAGTTGACCCAACAAGTATGAAAATTTATTTGCTGCAGAAGTATCTAACCTGTCATGAACTAAACCTTTAAATTTGTCCCAAAAGGTATTCCAATCAGATTGCCCATCAAATTCAGGTAAGGTTATAGGTGGCAACTTAAAGCTTTGTTGTCCCGGAGCCGCAGTACCATTACTGGTACCATTACTCCCTGTTTCGGTAACTGCCTCTGTCGCCAAGGATTCGAACCCAGCTAGTTGATCCAAATAATTTTCACGGGCATTTGCATAGGCTTGCTGTAATTCCTCAAACCTTTCAGATTGTTCTTGTTTGATGCAAAAGTCCTCCAATTTATTGCAAGACTCTTCATAATTAGCCCACCGGGTTTTAAGATCTTGGATTTGAGATTTTAACAGCTCCCTTGGACAGGGGTCACGTCTTTTTACCTCCTGGCAATTATTTAATGCTCTAGTTACCCAGCCTAATTTCCCCACCATAGATTTTCTCAAGAGGGTATCAGTCATTTTGGAAAATGGGTAATTATTTTCTGGACTATTATTAATGTTTATACTGAAGACTAATTTTCAACAATCAAAATTATATTTTAGATTATATTATAGCCTAACACATACTCAATTTAGCTGTTAACCCCTTCAGACATATATGACGCAGAGGTTGCCAGATTAGCAATAAGAAATAGAGTTCTCTCACTCTTATAATTACCTCTCCAAAATTAGTTTTCTGCCCACATCTAACTCAAAGACAACTGCAGAGGTTGAAGTAACTAAAATAAAGGTTTGTAAAAAACCCTGATGGTAATAAAGGCTTTAAAGTATCCCTAATAGGCTCAAAATTGCGTCATATGTCGGAGAGGGTTAATCTTTAGCATTATATGCGTACCATTATTTGCTACAAATTCAGATGAATAATTAGTTGAAAACATTAAGTACACAATATAATTTACCTAATACGTGGGAACTGGGAACGCACGCTAGTAGGGGGAGGGAATATATTTATTATTGAATTAAATGTCATATATGCTCCGTCGTCCCGAGCATTTAGCTAGTCTACTTGGTCTTTCAGACGCAGGTGACATTAAAGGACAGAAACATAAAAATGGCCTAAATTATCAAATAATAGGGAGAATTTAGGTACAAGAATGAAGCTAAAGCTGTAAATATTTAGTTAATCAGTTTTCTTATCCCAGATGTTAGTGGGTACCTGTGGTAGTAGCATTTTTCTAAAAGGGGGGGGGGGAACACATTTATTATTTATTAAATTTGGTATATGCTCCGTCCCAAGCAGTTAGCTGGTCGACCTAGTCTGCCAGACGCGGGCGACATTAAAGACAGACATAAAATGGTCTAAATAAGAAAAATATGGGGGAAATTTAGGGACTGCAACGAAACTCAAGCTCCGAGTTTCACAAACGCCAGAGAACGCAACGTTGCAGACCCTCCTACTGGTCCTCTACCACAGGATTTAAACGCCATGCGATTTTATCTTATTATTAATTGAAATGCCACTCACCCAAGGCCATCGCCTCACAGTTAGGGACCTCATAACGGCGGGGGATCAATCTATGTCCCACAAAAACGACCTTAAACATTAGCCTGCCGCTGCAGCATAGCAGGGACCCTAACTGTTGAAAACTGGCCCTAACTCAACCCCTAGTCTACACACCGATCGGAATCCTCACTCGGGGCACCAAAATGTGGGGGATAATATGGCCAAAGGTTATCTCTTACCACACCAATCGAAATATTAAATTAATCAACATAAATAAAAATAAAGTCTGAGATCGCCTACCTTATGGTATGAACTATGGTAGCCTATCTCTCAGGACGCCCTAACTAAACATTGTATAAATGGCCATATATATCAATGACTTAGCTATAACTAGGGTCCTGGTTTAGTTCAGAGGATTCCGGCTTCGGTAGATAAGGGTTATTGGTCAGGACTCCGGGCCGGGCGTGGGAATTGTGGTGGAGGAGATCACGGGACACGTCTCCACCGTTCAGATGTTTACTAGCGTCTGATCGGAACTTGAAGTCTTCAATTTCCGACTCTTAAATAAACTATATATTAATTCGTTACCAAGGGTTCATTCCCTCTTCACGAAATCATATAAATAATTATCAGCATTTAAATTATATAATTATAAAGGTGAACATCGTTTCACAACGATTTAGTCGATTTAGTGAACATAATATCAAGATATTTAACGACCCTAAAGCAAACGGTGGATCGCGTATGCGGTCGCGGGAATATTTAAACTGATCCTCTTTACAGTTCTTCTAAACTTATTTCTACAAGGTTTTATAACTAAATTAACTTGATCAAGGTAATCTTATACAGTACTAAATTACCTAACATTAATTAATATCTACAATATATACAATCACCGGGTTCTGGTAGGAAATTGTTCACTCTAGTGAGGTTACCCTATCGGAAGGTTGTTGCCAACATTCCCCAGATACCAGTGTAGTCAATTTATTTCTCACACCTTCCTTACCATGTATAGCTTTAAGGCAGAGGGTCTAGGTGGCCCTTTAGTCACTTTTGTTTACTTTCAAGAAAAAGGGGGGGGGGGGGGGGTGCAGTCAGTGTAACACAGGACACCCTAGACCCCGCCGGAGTGTAAGAGCTGTGATACAAATTGTGGATAATGTGATATGAAAATTTCTCTGTTCTATTCAGGGCGAGAAATTGTGCTAGTACAATGTTAGTACAAACAACAGGGTTGTTATATAGTTTTAGCTGTGAAAGCAATTTAGTATTAAACAGTGGAGATATTTTGTAAAATATTTCCACGAATATGATGAGGTTATAATTATTATTATGTGCACATGTAAACTTATAACTTTTTATTTTTGTCACCACTCGTTGAGTGGGGTGCCTTTGTAACTACAGATCTGTTCACAGAATCTCCAGAGTTACCCTTTTTTGTCAAGCAGGCTTCTTTGAAGCACGCACCTGCTTGAAACCCTTTTTTGTATATGTATGGGCTACGCCATATTTAAATATATTTTCAAAGTAAGAATACTATGTGGTTGTTTGATTATCTGCTTTTCTAGAGTTATGATATGACTACGAATGTCCCCCTCCAGTCTTAGAAATCAGGCATGTTCGTCAATGATGGAGGGGCCACTAATAAATTATAGGTTTGACTCCTGCAAGGAGATAAAGAAAACCTAATCTTTAGTAGTGGCCCCGTAATCATTGACGACTGGGGCCCTCCCGACCATCCCCTTCCCATTCGTTGATGTATTAACCTCTGAAGTGCGCATGGGGGTAATTGGAAACGTCCCCCTGTGCTGACGTATTTGAGGTGTTTCCGTCACTAAAATATTCATTGTGCCATTAATAGCATTAATACTTATCCATATGTGCCTATTATGGGTTGATTATAAAGGTATTAACCTGAAACAACAATAAAACGAGTGAAAACAGCGTTTGGATGGTCAAAATCGGAGATATAGCCCGCGAGTTGTATAATGTATGGGTGAGGCAATCTGCTTTCCCGCCAATTTCCCCCAAGGCCACTGAGACACAGTCGATCGATACTCTCTCTCTCTCTCTTGCACTCGCTTGCTATCAGTGATGACCACACCCTCCAATCGGATTTCTAATGTTAGCACGAAAATATACCTCAGAATAAGGGAATAACAGGGAAAATAGGTGATAACTGAAGGAGAGGAGGAAAGTGGGGAAGGAGGGGAGGTAGAGGACTGAGATTTTGCATGGCCCAGGGGCCAAAAAAAAAAATATAAAATTTTTTTTTTTTTTCGATGTCAAAAGTTGATTTTTGTTTTCTCTGACTCTTAAGAGTCTCCCCGCAGTGCGCCGGGGGAACTCTTAAGAGTCTCCCCGCAGCTCCCGGGTTAAGGATTTTGGTTTACTTGATATGTCAGTGAAGGAAGAATGACGCCTGAATCAGCGTCTGGTCAAAGATCCACACAAGTACATCCACGATATGATGGAAAGCTTATTGGATAGTTATTCTTATTTTCTTTTTGTTTTTATTTTTTACAAAGTTTTTTCGTAGTGAGAACCCAATTCATAATGACTGAAGCCATGAATGAGGTCGCGTGCGCTCATGATGAAGGCTCCTCAGATTTTAAATGCTCTGCGCGGTAGATTCAAACCGGCGGATTAGTGTTTGAAGAGGATGCCTTATGTAATAGGCATGTTCGTCAATGATTACGGGGCCACTACTAAATATTAGGTTTTCTTTATCTCCTTGCAGGAGTCAAACCTATAATGATACCCACGGGTACACCATTGTATATATAACCATTATTCCTGTAAGACCTAGACAGAGATAATGACTGAAGATGTTAGCCACCATGCAGTAACTCTAATTCTTACCTCAACCAGAGATTGTATAGATAACCCTCTTTTACCATTGTCTCGACGCATATCTACCACGAAACAATAACGAAGCTACCCCTACGAACTGCCGCTTTCTTTGGTATATATTTCATAGAAAACGCAGTTCCCAGGGACAACTAGATCAGCAAGAAATCGTGTCAAATAATAGTGTCCATAACCCCTCGTATTGACGAGTATTAGTACACTATGTTTTTCTCTACTTTTATCCACAGTCAAGCACACACCTACAGCTAACCTCATCTTCCCCACAGTCCACATGATTCTATAATTTCCAGACTCATATACCACCACCTATTGCTCATCCCCCAGTAGCGTTTGATTACCCTAACTTCCCTGTCGGTAACCCCCAGTCTAAGATACCAACTGTAGCCTAATGCCACCCTACGCCCAGAGATCGTAGGGTCAAACTTCCACGTAGCTCCCCTTAACCCTCTCCCTCTCATTAACCCCCACGCTCCTCCACTCCCTCCTAACCTAGCCTCTCCAACATACCCTTAACTTTTCCGTTACTAACATTCTCAGACCTTTTGTATATATACTCCTATCCAGCCTACCTTCCCCCAGTAAGAAGAAACACCATTAGAACTTTACTAACCCTTTGCATGCCATCTATTCCCTCACAACCCATTCACAACCCTGTACCAAATGATCGTCAGTGCGAGGCTAGCCGCCTCGCCAGTGACTAACTTCTATTGCCATACTTCCAGATAAATGTGGCAGAGTTAGCAACCCAGTCTCCACCACATCCAACAAGCCATGCAATTAACAACCCAACCAATTAAACCAGCTGGTCAAGGCACCTTCGGTTTTGGTATTACGAACACCCACATCTGTCTCATAAACAGAGGGTTATTACAAACACTTGTAATATGGCAAGCCCCCAGCCACAGCCGCCGGACGACCATCACAGAGAGAGGGCGCGCACCTACCCATTTTCACCCACCCGAGGAGGGAGACCCCTACCCCTGCGGAGGTATACCTGACCCCTTGTAACGGGAAGAAATTGTACTTTCCCTTTTGGTATATGTTGTAAGGTTTGACTTAACTGTAAGACTTTTTCCCCTTCATTCACTCTTCCCTATATTTAAGGGAAATGTATCGTTTAAGAAGGGTTAAGTAACCCTTGTCTATGTAAAGAGGGAATTAGCCTAGATCAGGAGGAGAACTAATATTCTCAAATCTATGTAAAATACTTTCAAGCCTAATTTATCCTTTTACCCCCTTTTGTTATCCCATGTAAAAATCCTTCCTTTTCGAATTTAGAGTAATGCCCCCTTGTGTAAAAAGACCGCCAACTCCTACCCAAGCGACGCCACCCTTTGTGGTCACCCTCCCCTTTTTTGGCGGGATCCCTGGCACTGGCCCTCGGCCCCTCACTGTCGTGACCCCAGGCCTACGAGAGAGACACCTACCTAACCCCCAGTCTCTCATCATTCCCCGCTTCTTCTCCGGACTTAGGCTTCCTTTCCCTCCATTCAGAGGTTCGTAATTAAGGTTTATAGTGTTATAAGGTATTGCTTATTCAGTTAAGTAAGTACTAGGTGTGTAATGTAGGAGATTACTGTGATTGACAAATTCGTGAACTCGAGCCTACCATCGGGTTGGTCGACAGGCACCCCTCACCTGCCAAGTGCCTACAACCATACAAATTCTCCCATTATCATTGTGTTCAGTAAAACTTAGTCTGTGCACCTTTGCTAAGTGTTTTTCTGATATTTTAGACTTTGTTATTCCAAATTAACGTCAAATTAACTTCGTGTGTAATAATTTCAGTCAGAGGGACGCCATTTGATGGCCTTCCAATTCTTGTGTTTTTCCATAATTCCTGACCAAACTTAGGCTAGCCTATTTTGCTAGTTTGTCTGTCACCGTTTTACATAATCCTGAGGTAGTGCGAGAACACCAGTTAAGAGTAAAATTGAGGACGATGAAGTTGATTAAAATGCTTTTGACCGCCATTTTAGGATTTAGACCATCTCGCATTTCGGAGAGACGACCAGGTTGAGTAAATTACTAATGTAGCAGTTGTATTGTATGTTTAGAACTTGTTCATTACTTTGGGTTTATAAAACCATGCATTTTGGTAAATATGATTGTATTTTAACGTGTAATTCAGGAAAGGACATTCGTTTGAGATCGTGTCCTTGAGTTTTGTTTACCTTTCGTGTCTCCGACGTTCCAAAGTTAGGCCTATTCAGATAAGTATTTATAACTAACGCCTCCTAGGCCTGGTTATTGTTCATTTTAAATGTTTTACTGGGTTATAGTGTAAAGAGTTACTTGTTATCTTGATTTAGAGGTCCTCATTTCCCAACCCCAGTACCGTCAAATTTCGGACCCCCATTGGGTCGGGTTTATTTCAGATGATTATTTGTTCTTACCTATTGTTACTTAAAGTTAACTTGTGAAAAGGCCGTTTAGGTATGGGTACTTGCTGAATTATTATGGTAGGTTATATGATTTTACATTTTAATTAGGCTACCTAACTTTCACCTAATTGGAAGTACAGTAGGCTATTATTAATTATTGTGCTTTTTGAGTGTATTATGAGTATTGATTCCTATGATATAGTTTTGTTTGACATGGTCTAATGAACAGAGTTGCCTTGCAAGGGATGGAACGCTGTAGTGAGATTCTGGGCAGCTGATTTCAGGGGATAAGTTACTTGAGTTACAGTAGAAATAACGTTTAGCTTTGTTTGAGCCTTGTATAGCACCCTCCGCATTGAGCAGTCCAACCTGTTAAGTTTGACCATGACAATTACCTTTGATTTATGCCATTATTGTATTGATTTGACTCCATGGATATGCTGTGTAATTATGTATTCCCAATTGTGTGTAGAGTACTGCTGAGTAACATATGTACCTGTACTTAATGAGAGGATCTTTGGATGCCTTAAGAGATTATTTCGGTACAGTACTGTAATGTCATAATTTGATCTGTCATTGTATTTCTGTACTTCTATTAGCTCATCTATTTTTATACGTTAATAGTAATTCATGTATTTTCATATGTTTATATTAGCCTATATTTTTTATATGTACTTGTTTTAGTATTACTGTGTACCGTGATTAGGATATTGATTAACCCCATTATTAAGGGTTAGCTATATGTCAACCGTGGGTTAAGAATGTATTCGAATTACCAGGGAACCAGTTTGGGACGGAGTCGATGTGATGCTGAATTGCTGATGGCGGAGAATCGGAGATTCACCCCTCCCATTGGCTGAGTGCAGGATGCTGAACTCGTGTACTGTACGAGGGTTCAAGGACGGCAGGAAGACGTATGATTACCCCCTATACCCCAGGATACGGTAGGCCGAAGAAACCTACAGGCAAGCCTGGCCGATACCGGTATCTAGCGGAATTGGGATGTATAATACTGAGAGGAATGGGGTGGATACAGACAGTAATATTCGAGTCCTACTCCTAGGTTAAGAGACTGTCCCAGTACGGTAATGGATTGGTCCCAGGTTAAGGGTATAGAGATAATTAGATACGGTACCAATATTAAGAGTTGTAAACGGTAAAATGTTCCTTCTATTAATATCAAGCTTAAGATTACTGCAATATGTTTGTATCTATCCTCCCGTACCTATTTGGATCTAAATGTGTTGTCAGGATGGTAAATCGGAGCCGTCAGTATTAAATTGGTCTAAGAGTAGTACCAGTAGCCTAACTGAGAGTTAAAGTCTTGTCAGCCAACATTGAAGGTGAAGTTCTTGATTGGTCTTTGCTAGCCTCCGATTTATCCTACTGTCCTAATGTACCTGAATAATGAGCATGAGTCACGATTGCATAAAGAATAAGAAAACCATGGGGACGGCCAGTTCACCTGAAGGTGGGCGATCAAATAATTCAAATGAATTACCGTTCCCAAAAACATCCTTATGTGATATCTAGAAAGTAGAGAATATGCTAGGTCTCAGTGGGTTTTTTGTGGTTCTTTGGTCTTATCATCGTGTCGGAGTTGCAGGCTTTCCCCTTCCTCGAAGGATGTTGGATGTGGGTCAACCAAACAGGGTTGTCCTCTCGTTAATTAGAATGCAATAACGGGTTTGTCGTCATCTCTTCCTTTCTATCCTTGAGTACCTATTTTCCACCTTCGCAGCTTAATCCTTCTTCTTCTGTCTCTCCCTCCCTCTCTCTCTCTTGGCAGCAGAAGAAGGGATGTTGATGAAGAAAGAGAGATACCGATCCATCCCCCCCCCCCCCCCCCCGTTACAGTGGTGGCAGCGGTGGGATTTCTTTAGGAGTCCATGGTTGACATGCTCCTGTTCCGTTCAGGGCTCCTGAATTAATCCCGTACCCCCCGTAGAAGAGACTGTACAGTACTGGTTCTTACACTTTCGCTCGGGTGTTTAGAATCAGTGCATTGCAGTTGTCCTTTTTCACGCTACCAACCCGTGAAATAGTTACCACAAACAGTATTGGCCATGCTACCACATTTCAATACGGTTAGTGTAATATTTCAGGGAATCTTTAAGTTCAGCAGATACCAGCAAGAGTCCCAGTGACTGTGAAGGAACCGCAAAGTTGAGATAGCGGTGGTTAGTGTTTTCCGGTTATTAGTTGTCTATCAATTATCCTTCTTTCCTGTCCAAGATGGAGAATCCTGATCCAGAACCAAGGCACGAGGTGCAAGACGTTATAGTCAGGAGGAATGAGGAACGCCAAGAGGCTATGTCCGTCGCAAAAGAGGTCCTGGAACAGATCTCACTGACCATGGCCAGGAAGTTTAGAGACGTGGCTAATCGGAACCGCCGGAATGAAAAGGTCAATGTGGACGACATGGTATGGATCAGGAACGAGAATCCACTACCAGGGACTAGCCAAAAGTTGAACGCAAAGTGGGTGGGTTCCTTTAGGGTTACGGAAGTAGTCCGAGACGGGGCTGCGTATAAGCTAGTAAATCCCTATACGGGTGTGTTTATGAAAAGGGCCGCTGAGAAAGTGAAACCGTTAATGGGTGAGGAGTATTGACAGGTAGAGCTAGTTGAAATGCCGGTTGAGGAAGACTATCAACCTGAGATTTTAGCACCCAGAGCCCGTCAGCCGGCCCAGCGTTATATAGAATCTTGTTAGAGTGTACAGTAGAGTCCCTGTTGTGGTCGTCTTGTTGTGTACTCCCCTGTGGCCCCCGCATGGTTAATTAATCTTTCCGGTCAAACCCCCGTGCAGCGAAACTTTAAGAGACGTAGGTACCTAGGTTATGTAGAACGTCATACAGGTGATTGGGACTAGGGTGGTGGCGTTCCCATCAGGACGTGCTGTTGGCTCTGAGTACCTTTATGGTTGACTGGGGTTATACTCCTTTCGTCCCGAGGCTCAGCCAGCGCACAGAGTGTGAAGGGACTCCCACGATACGGGTATCCACGCTGCTCTCTAGTCTTGTCTCCTGGGGTTTTCCAAGCAATAAAGGGGTGGAGAGAGGCTGTCTCTACGGGGACAAGATAGTGCCTGGTTGGCACTCTCCTGAAAAGGAGGGACACTTTATAGTGGTATAGTGATTTGTTGATGAAGGAAGGGACGCCCCACAGGCAGAGTACAGTACAGTAATGATATTTCAGATTCTAAGACGTTGGGTATATAGACTGCGAGCTCTGGGCATGGTAAGATGCCAGGCGGATCAGAAATTCTGCTGTAATAAGTTAAGGCTGGATTAATTGGTAACTGTATAATGTTTATGTTGATGAAAGAGTGAATGAGGTAAAAAGTCTTCAAAGAAAAGGTAGAGCTGTGTAACGGGAAGAAATTGTACTTTCCCTTTTGGTATATGTTGTAAGGTTTGACTTAACTGTAAGACTTTTTCCCCTTCATTCACTCTTCCCTATATTTAAGGGAAATGTATCGTTTAAGAAGGGTTAAGTAACCCTTGTCTATGTAAAGAGGGAATTAGCCTAGATCAGGAGGAGAACTAATATTCTCAAATCTATGTAAAATACTTTCAAGCCTAATTTATCCTTTACCCCCTTTTGTTATCCCATGTAAAAATCCTTCCTTTTCGAATTTAGAGTAATGCCCCCTTGTGTAAAAAGACCGCCAACTCCTACCCAAGCGACGCCACCCTTTGTGGTCACCCTCCCCTTTTTTGGCGGGATCCCTGGCACTGGCCCTCGGCCCCTCACTGTCGTGACCCCAGGCCTACGAGAGAGACACCTACCTAACCCCCAGTCTCTCATCATTCCCGCTTCTTCTCCGGACTTAGGCTTCCTTTCCCTCCATTCAGAGGTTCGTAATTAAGGTTTATAGTGTTATAAGGTATTGCTTATTCAGTTAAGTAAGTACTAGGTGTGTAATGTAGGAGATATTACTGTGATTGACAAATTCGTGAACTCGAGCCTACCATCGGGTTGGTCGACAGGCACCCCTCACCTGCCAAGTGCCTACAACCATACAAATTCCCCCATTATCATTGTGTTCAGTAAAACTTAGTCTGTGCACCTTTGCTAAGTGTTTTTCTGATATTTTAGACTTTGTTATTCCAAATTAACGTCAAATTAACTTCGTGTGTAATAATTTCAGTCAGAGGGACGCCATTTGATGGCCTTCCAATTCTTGTGTTTTTCCATAATTCCTGACCAAACTTAGGCTAGCCTATTTTGCTAGTTTGTCTGTCACCGTTTTACATAATCCTGAGGTAGTGCGAGAACACCAGTTAAGAGTAGAATTGAGGACGATGAAGTTGATTAAAATGCTTTTGACCGCCATTTTAGGATTTAGACCATCTCGCATTTCGGAGAGACGACCAGGTTGAGTAAATTACTAATGTAGCAGTTGTATTGTATGTTTAGAACTTGTTCATTACTTTGAGTTTATAAAACCATGCATTTTGGTAAATATGATTGTATTTTAACGTGTAATTCAGGAAAGGACATTCGTTTGAGATCGTGTCCTTGAGTTTTGTTTACCTTTCGTGTCTCCGACGTTCCAAAGTTAGGCCTATTCAGATAAGTATTTATAACTAACGCCTCCTAGGCCTGGTTATTGTTCATTTTAAATGTTTTACTGGGTTATAGTGTAAAGAGTTACTTGTTATCTTGATTTAGAGGTCCTCATTTCCCAACCCCAGTACCGTCAAATTTCGGACCCCCATTGGGTCGGGTTTATTTCAGATGATTATTTGGTCTTACCTATTGTTACTTAAAGTTAACTTGTGAAAAGGCCGTTTAGGTATGGGTACTTGCTGAATTATTATGGTAGGTTATATGATTTTACATTTTAATTAGGCTACCTAACTTTCACCTAATTGGAAGTACAGTAGGCTATTATTAATTATTGTGCTTTTTGAGTGTATTATGAGTATTGATTCCTATGATATAGTTTTGTTTGACATGGTCTAATGAACAGAGTTGCCTTGCAAGGGATGGAACGCTGTAGTGAGATTCTGGGCAGCTGATTTCAGGGGATAAGTTACTCGAGTTACAGTAGAAATAACGTTTAGCTTTGTTTGAGCCTTGTATAGCACCCTCCGCATTGAGCAGTCCAACCTGTTAAGTTTGACCATGACAATTACCTTTGATTTATGCCATTATTGTATTGATTTGACTCCATAGATATGCTGTGTAATTATGTATTCCCAATTGTGTGTAGAGTACTGCTGAGTAACATATGTACCTGTACTTAATGAGAGGATCTTTGGATGCCTTAAGAGATTATTTCGGTACAGTACTGTAATGTCATAATTTGATCTGTCATTGTATTTCTGTACTTCTATTAGCTCATCTATTTTTATACGTTAATAGGAATCCATGTATTTTTATATGTTTATATTAGCCTATATTTTTGATATGTACTTGTTTTAGTATTACTGTGTACTGTAATTAGGATATTGATTAACCCCATTATTAAGGGTTAGCTATATGTCAACCGTGGGTTAAGAATGTATTCGAATTACCAGGGAACCAGTTTGGGACGGAGTCGATGTGATGCTGAATTGCTGATGGCGGAGAATCGGAGATTCACCCCTCCCATTGGCTGAGTGCAGGATGCTGAACTCGTGTACTGTACGAGGGTTCAAGGACGGCAGGAAGACGTATGATTACCCCCTATACCCCAGGATACGGTAGGCCGAAGAAACCTACAGGCAAGCCTTGCCGATACCGGTATCTAGCGGAATTGGTATGTATAATACTGAGAGGAATGGGGTGGATACAGACAGCAATATTCGAGTCCTACTCCTAGGAAAATCTCTCTCTCCGCCGCAATGTTGCATCTCTCTCGCTATTCTATCGCTACTATAATAATCAGTGTTCCTCAGAGCTATCCCAGTGCATACCACCTCCTTTACGTAGGGCACGTGGTACCCGTCTTGCAACTCATTCCCACCCCTACTCTGTGCAACTCTCCAACCCAAGAGTGAAACGTTACTCTCAAACTTTCTTCTACTCAACATCTGAGCTCTGGAACTCTCTCCCAGAATCGGTCTTTCCCTCTTCCTATGACTTAAATTGCTTCAAACTCCGTGTGTCCAGGCATTTTGGCTCGAACGTCCCTTGATTTTGGCCCTGTCACTCTTTCAACTATGGGGGAGGCACTCGCTATAGGCAGTTATGCCTTTTGCCTCCCTCAATCACATAGAAAAAAAAAAAGGTTAAGAGACTGTCCCAGTACGGTAATGGATTGGTCCCAGGTTAAGGGTATAGAGATAATTAGATACGGTACCAATATTAAGAGTTGTAAACGGTAAAATGTTCCTTCTATTAATATCAAGCTTAAGATTACTGCAATATGTTTGTATCTATCCTCCCGTACCTATTTGGATCTAAATGTGTTGTCAGGATGGTAAATCGGAGCAGTCAGTATTAAATTGGTCTAAGAGTAGTAGCAGTAGCCTACCCTAGAGTTAAAGTCTTGTCAGCCAACATTGAAGGTGAAGTTCTTGATTGGTCTTTGCTAGCCTCCGATTTATCCTACTGTCCTAATGTACCTGAATAATGAGCATGAGTCACGATTGCATAAAGAATAAGAAAACCATGGGGACGGCCAGTTCACCTGAAGGTGGGCGATCAAATAATTCGAATGAATTACCGTTCCCAAAAACATCCTTATGTGATATCTAGAAAGTAGAGAATATGCTAGGTCTCAGTGGGTTTTTTGGTGGTTCTTTGGTCTTATCATCGTGTCGGAGTTGCAGGCTTTCCCCTTCCTCGAAGGATGTTGGATGTGGGTCAACCAAACAGGGTTGTCCTCTCGTTAATTAGAATGCAATAACGGGTTTGTCGTCATCTCTTCCTTTCTATCCTTGAGTACCTATTTTCCACCTTCGCAGCTTAATCCTTCTTCTTCTGTCTCTCCCTCCCTCTCTCTCTCTTGGCAGCAGAAGAAGGGATGTTGATGAAGAAAGAGAGATACTATCCTCCCCCCCCCCCCCCCCCCCCGTTACACCCTGTTTTGACTTCCGGGTCATTGCCAGGTAGCACAGGAATTCTTCCTATCAATGAACTAACCATGTATGACTAACACCTTTACTAACCTCTATTAACCCACAATAACCCATTAACCTTTCTTGCATACTCCGATAACCAAATTAGCACCTCAGCTATACCATAGAATGAAGACTGAACAATCTAAGAGAGACGCTCCTATCACAGCTGTCCCAATCCTCCTCGCAAAGTAGATCCAGTCTCTCTCCCCTAAATACGTCCAGTATAGCCAAAATAGTACCTCTTACTAAGGCTCAGTTATATCACATTATGAAGGCTCCATATAGCCATGTGCCACAACAGTAATCACCACCTTACCTAGTTCCCGTATCAATTGAGAGCTCAAATAAGTCCATCAAAACTCGAGATCCCTATGGCCTACAGGGTCCAAAACCGAACCTATAAACCAAGCTCCACCCCCCAGTAAAATCAGTTGAAAGATAGACACCAACCAGTGGTTGGTCACCAGAGTTGACCTCGAGCTCTATCATTGTTTGTTGCTGAGAATTGAGTTCCAGAGCCGGCAGACTCCGTGGCAGATTTAGATAGAAGGATCTGTCCACGTACAATAAATCTTTGTGCACCTTATAACCTTCATAAACCAGTGGGTAGATAAGAGTGTAGCCAGCAACGATCGCCAAGAGATCCGTCTTGAGAACTTCCTACATATGGACCATCTGGACGGCCGCGGAACCAGTCGTTAGCCCCCAACATCACGGACGCAAGATAACCAGGACCAGACCAATCAAATACTACCCAAGATTCACTCTATCAGTACTACAGTGTTACAGTGCTATTTAGAGACTCTCTTCTTAATATTTCTATGAAGTGGCTATATCTTTGCCCCAGTATAATTCATATATAACCATTCCATTAGGAAGTGCTAAGCGTATCAGTGTTTATTAGTTAACAGGCGATATTAACTCTCGTAATTACTCATATATCCAGATATTATTACATAGAAGTAAAACCCTAGTGATATCTGAATGTTCGCCCACTGATTTGCGTTCTATGTATTTCTGATACAAGAATATAAAACTTAGATCAGTACCCCCTGAGGTTACTAGAATTCCCGTGCTCTAAAATACGCGTGTCTAATCTAGTCTGTGAACTACTACTTGTGCATCAGAGCTACCAGTGATAAATCTAATAGTGAATATGAATCTATAAGTAACATTTATGGTCTCCAGTATATCAACTTGTGAATAAAGGCAGTGATCAGAAGATTAATACCTGAACGTTGGAAGTGGGAGACTAGGATCCATCCAGATCCACTTAATGCTAGTTGTTCAATTCTATCATTTGTCTTGTACGAGTATTCATACCTTCTTATGCTTCATATTAATCATCATCAAGAAAACTACAGAAGTGTGTACATTAATAAACGTGATCGTGTGTCTTGTTACCGTGTGTTTATTTTGTGTTCTCTATTCCTCATACCTTGTTTTGTGCATGCAGCCTTCTATACCCAGTCAGTTAGAACTCACATTACCCAAGTTAATCCTGTAGAAAAACAGGGCATAACACATACAGTAACATCTTTGTAGAACATAACACTTTACCGTAGCGAGTGTACTCCATTCCGAACACTTTTTGTAAACATTGAACACGTCCGTAGCAGAGCTCTCAAGATTGCGGGACTGAGTTTGTTTACGCGCGGGACTATTTATATCGACAAAATCGAGTTACAAAACTTATCAAAACTATTCTACCACAACGGAATCTATGTGAGTATATTATAAGGATTCCATAGAGCTTCACTTTCCCTAATAAATTATGTATAATAACGCTGCGAGTCTATTCCCTATAATTATCAACAACTGTTTAGTACTTCAAGTATAGCATGACTCGTAGCTAAAACAAAAACATAACATGGCGGCTATTATAAAGAAGTTAGAAAACTTATTTTATGAAACAGGTCATAGAGTCAGGTCAGGGGGATCTGGATGGCTCCGCACGTATGCGCAGTCAGTATGTAGGCTACCACTCAGTAGTAGCAGGTTAGTACAGCTCCGTACCTCAGTCAGGTACTGAAGGGTACTAAACGCAGATGTCCTTTCTGACACTACCTGCCTTGCAGATTGGACAGCTCCGCAATAGTATGGAAGGGTAATAAATACAGATGCCCTTTATTATACGCTACCTGCCTTGCAGATTGGAGCCTGGATCGAGTCTTACGTAAATGCATAATAAATATAAGGTTATAGCCCTGTGATTGTATAGTCTACAACTGTGTGTGTATGCGTAACTATTAACACCTTAAGAGCGGCCTAGGCGGTAATTTCTATGTACCGCCCAGCGTTTTTTTTTTTACCCTAAATAGGGTTGTTTCCGTGCTCATTATCATGCATAAACAAGACCCAGAGCGTAAAACAAGTATCTATTCCTGAAAGGGCGTAAACAGAGCTTTCCAATGACACCCGAACCATCCTTGTACGACCACTGATTCTCTTGCAACGATCGTGCAACACGAGTGCAAAAAACCTAAAATAAGGTAATTTCCGTACATAATTCCCTGTGTAGCGAGTGAGAAGAGGTGGAGGAAGTTAGAATACAGTTCAGTACACCCGCGGTGGTCGTGGGGAGCGGTCATAAGGTTACTACGCTCGTCCCAACGCTCAGCTCTCTCTCTCTCAGCAACATTACGTGCTGAAAATGGCACTCGACAGCTGTCGTGCACCGCCACATAGTCCAAATTTATTTCACTCGACATATGTTTCGCGCCGCCAATAAGGGGTTAAATTAAGAAATGTCGTTTAACAAATACTGTATATTTAGCCAATTCATTAAATAATCTATACAGTAAACATTTCATATCTAGCTTAATATGGCAAACTCCAGTCTAATTAAGGCTATTCCACATCATATCCACATTTACAAACCACCTTTATTCAGTTGATAAGGATAAAGTAGTCAATTAAGCTACCGGATATATATATATATATATAAATATATATTCCACCTATCTATAGATTTGGGGCCATGGTGGTCAAGTGGTGCGTACGCTCGCGTGTGAATCTGAAAGACCCGGGATCGAATCCCTGCCACGGCGGACATTTAGTGGGTGCGGTAGTAGGTCCTAGCATGTTTCACATAATTGCACCCAGTCAGGGGACATCCTGACGACGTATACAGACAAAACACACATAACAAAGCCACTCCAACACCCCTTCTCCCCTCTCAACATTCTTCTCTGAGCTATTGCCGATAAAAATGGCATGTTCAGTCCTGTAAAGAATCGTAAGATTCAGAGTCGTAAAGATTCCAGGACGAGCTCATTAGCGGCGGATCCCCAGATCGACCGTGGTGATTGTCACCTAAACATCTACAAAACAAACAGAGTTGTAGATAGGTGGAATAGGCTCAGGGGCGTCATTGGGGGGGGGGGGGGGGGGGCAGCGAGGGGCACTCGCCCCCCCCCCCCCCCCAGCTTTCTAAGGGGACCTCAAAATCAACTACAGTTAGTAATATTTAAAAAAATATGGGAAAAATTGCGAAATTACAAATAAATATATATATATTTAGCCTCAATATGTTCAGAGTTAAATATATCTTGTGTGTGTGTGTGTGACCTTGAGTTTAGCAGGGATATCATCATGATAACGACATATTGTAGGCCTATATCACAGCTGACCGCGGTCCGTGCCACCGCACGTGTTGACTGTTGAGTAATCTCAACTTCGTTTTCTTCCTTTCACATAACCACATATGTATACGTCTCCTCAATCACAGCCTTCTAATATACAAACCACATTACTTTAACAATGAACATTCTTGATGTACCGACTAAGTATGTATTTAATGAAGGTACCAACCATGCATGCAGACTATATACGTTACTTTCGTTGTGTAGGTACGACGGCGATCTAAAGACAACTTGTCTCCATTCAAACCAATCAGATCGTGATTAGGTCAGTCATGTATTTAATTATGTAGCAACCCTGCCCCCTAATTTTAGAGGACGTAAACTATAATACCCGCGTCGTGTGTGTCCACGGTGACTGGGTTGCTAGACTACTCGGCCAGGACAACTCGGCCAACGGCGAGACAGCTCGGCCCAGTAAAAACGAGACAGCTCGGCCCAGTAAAACCGTAAACCAGTAAAGTCCTACAACTGATCATTCAAATCCAGAAAGTACCGGTCTATAAATGGCTAACAACAAATGATTCGGTAGGTCAATAATATTAATGAGAATACTAATGGATGACTTAGAGGATAAATGTTTCCTAGAACATATAAATAAAAAAGGGACATATACTGTAGGTAGGATCAGGAATGAAAATATATGATTGTCTTCTATCATCATCATGTTAACCCCTTGAGGATCATGACGCACTTTACAGTGTATTTTGTGTATTATGAGGTAATTTTATTTAGATTAGTAAGGTTATATGGAAGACAGACGGTTATTCTAGACAGTCTTCAGCATTTCAACACTTACAGATCCTTCCTAAGCTGTATGAGATCGTCTAATGACAGCCGGAATTAATAAAAAAGGCGACATAAACCTCAAGGGGTACCGTAATGTCACGTGTTAATGATCACTCCATATTTCGCTACTCTATTTGCAAAGTAACTGATTTCTATAAAAATGGGAAATATGCTAATCACCATCGGCTGAAAATTAAAATGGTTGTGATTTTTCCTATTAATGGGCGTGTTTTAGTCTGATCGTCATTATATATATATATAGGCCTATATATATATATATATATATACACACACACACAAGGTTAGATACAATCACGAATTTCAAGGCTACAGGCTTTTTCACGGCTATATCACAAGGTTAGATACAATCACGAATTTCAAGGCTACAGATTTTTTCACAGCTATATTAAAAAAATTGCCCCATAGCATAACATGGGGCCGAGCTGTCTCAAATAATAGGCCGAGCTGTCTCAAATAATGGGCCGAGCTGTCTCGCCGTCGTGGCCGAGTTGTCCAAAAGTGGGCCGAGCTGTCCGAGCCGAGTTGTCCCATGGGCCGAGTCGTCCAGTCCCCCGGTGACTGTGTTGAACTCGGTACAACCGCCTCAAAAATTGTTACCCCATGAAAACCCGTTTTTCTATGTATGCCACCGATCCACAGAAAACTAACCTAACCCTGTGCTTGTACTAATCCATATCTGTTGATTTATATAATTACTAATATCCAATTTGCATACGATCATCTCCAGAGAAGTGCAGGAAAACTACCTAGTCTCTCCCTCTCCATTATGAGATAGATCGATGTCACTCATGCATGTACCCATTCCTAAGAGTAAGAAAAAGTTTTATCCACAATACTCTGCTTAGTGACCGCGTGCCCAGTGGTAAACTTTTGAGCCACCCTGTCCTTTTGTCCTCTCCCCGTAGGCCTACCAACCCAACTTCACAAACCTTCCCCTCGCATGATGCCCATCAGGATGTTTTTATATTCCGTGCCGAGTCAGTTCCGACTCGAACCCCAGTATACCGAGAGTGCAAACCTATTCTAGTATCTCTTTCATGATCCTCTAACCTAAGTAAACCACAAAAAAAAAAAGTAAACCACACTCCCCACCTGAACCGTAGGGGTAGAACGCGCGAGGCTATGCCCCCCTCCCACCCCCTTGAAAGAGGGTATAGGTCATAAAAATGTCATATCCACCGACCCCAAGCTCAGCTGTTTCGTTTTAGTGCCTAGGATATTATATGAACCAGAAATTGCCCGATCGATATGATCTGACACAGAGGCACTGCCCATGTTGAATCGTATTCCGTGCATTTCAACCAGGGTTCATTCGCTTTATATTAACGACTAATACCATCATTTTATACCCGCATTTCGTTTTCGTAAGTTAAGTATTTCTTTTTCCTTCGTCCTTTGTGTTCCTCCTTTTCCGTCTCTTTCCACACCTATTATACATCTAATCGGTCATCCCTTCTAGTCCACAGTCCACACTACTCTGTTTTTCGTATCTCTTTTGTTTTATATAAGATTAATTAACAAATCTAAATACAATCCTCTCAGAGAGCTCTAGGGAAGCCACCTAGTTTTTCTCTCCATTTAAGAAGATAAACGTATATTACCCCATGCTCCGGGATTCGTTCTAGCACCTAAGTAGTTATACAATTGAACTTGAGTTATTCAACCAGGTCCTATACTTTTATATTAACGACGGCAAAAATACCTTCCAATTCATGCATGTCATTTCTTCCTAAGTTAACTCTCATTAATCCGCTAATACTTTGCATAGTAACAAGCATGCTCAGGTAACCTTTTTTCCACCCTGTCGTTTTTCCATACCAACCCGAGCTTAATAACTCCCTCTCTAAAAGATGCCATCAGGATGTTAAATTGTGCCGAGCAAGTCATTTTCTCAAGCTTCCGTAAACAGAGAGTACAAACCTATTTTGTACCTCCTTTAACTATCCCCTAACATAACTAACCACCCCTACAACCTGGGGCAGTGAATTAATGCGCGCGAGGCTAACCCCCCCCTTTTTCCTCCCCTCAAGGAGACCCAGCATCTCCCCCTCGCATAGGACTACCTACCTCCTCATGCCCGCCAAATTCTTGCTAGAAACTCCGGGTATTTACAACCCATACCAACCTCCAAGTTTTCGATTCCCGCCTAAATGCTATTCCTATCCCGTTCCTATCTAACCCCCAAGTCCCCCTTAACCCGTCTTAGACTCCTAATAGCATTTCAGCTAACTCAGAGGAGGATCCTAGAGATAATATTAACGTAGGCTGCCTTACCGCTTGAGTCCGAAGGCGCTGGACAAACTAGTTTTTTGTTTCCCCAACATCCTCCTCTCAACTCATATTAATAATTTGTCTTAGAGTAAATGTCAGAAAAAGGTAAATCATCTTGCGGCCTACATGCTAACTTTATAATAGACCTTTAATGCTACCCTCTTCCACCAAGGGATTAAATTAACTTGTATTCCCCTCCGACATCCAAAAGTTAGACAAAGGAACCCCCTCTCCATATATATAGTTCTGTGCCAAAAACAAGCCAGTTCGAGAGGATATAAGCCATGTAACGGAAGCACCGCGCTCGTGGATATATTACCCAGCTCCACCCTCAGGATATACAGTGATTTGCGGTGTTCGCGATCTAAGTGCCTCTGTGAGGGAATGAATCAATCCTTGACAAATATATTGTTGCAACTGAGAAACCAGGGGCAAGATTATATCTTTCAACAACTGATTCATAAATTCTTTTTGATTGTCTCATAAGCGTATTGTCAGCCGGCTCGCCACTACTTTGGGCTTAAGAGCAATCATAACTCATAACCGGTCCCAGGTAGAAAGATCTGTTTATGTTAGAAGGGATTACGCGAGTTTAGGAGAAGACTCGACGAGAAGATTCCTGGGCAAACAATTGTCTGTTTGACCGAAAGGCGAGAAGCCGTTTGCACGTCTGAACCTCCTCATAAGGCCAGAATTAGTAAGAAAAGTCGTTCTCGCGATTGCCTTACGTTATTTCGATCCACTGTTTTCTCTGGCTACGCCGATGACAGAGGCATTTAAGGCTTTCAGTAGGAGTCCCCATAACGACGTGTCATCAACGGCTAGACAAATTAGCCCTACTGTAAACCTTCTCTACACTACCGGACACCTTGGACGGCCACGGAGTCGCTGTTAACCCCCGACACACCAGCTCAAGATAACTAAGGATTTCCATAGCCTACGTATCGTTGAGGACAGGTGATCAGAAGAATTATTCCTGAACGTTGGAAGTGGGAGGCGAACGAACTCTATCCAAATCCGCGAACAGTGCTAAGAGATTATAAAAGTCCAGAAGAACACAAGGACTTATCCAATTTGCCATTGTTTCGAATTCACATATAACCAATATTCTACCAGTGATTTTTCGGAGAATAAAGCTGCATTATAAACCATTTACTCGGCTATTATTTATGCCCTCTATTGCTTTCATTTGTGTCCTGTGCATGAAGCCCCATAGCCCAGTCCTGCCGAACCCACCTACACTCAGTTAAACCTGTAGAAAATCAGGGCATAACAATAGGTACTCACGGTACTACGCTGACGTCACTATAACGCCTGTGACGTCACGAAATTCACCCCCCCAAAACACAAAATTGCATATATCTATATATATATAGAACCCAGCCACCTAATATTTTACATAGGGGTATGGTGTAGGCCTACATTGACAATGACGATTCTGGTGATACCCGAGTCAAAATATTGGACGAGCTATGCTCTTTAAGGTGCTGTGGGGTGCACAACTGCTGATTTCTTGGTTTTGACTATTTCTGCATGTTCTGATGTCAGGGTCATAGGTTGGTTGCAGCTGGATAGGTCATTAAATGGGGCCATTTCGTTAGCTGGTGATGCGGTTGGACCCACGTGTCGACGCTTCCCTCTCATCTGCGTCGTTTGCCCTTTTTGTGAGGGCTGAGGGGACATCTGATGGATTGTGTCCACTCTTGCAGGTGCTGGCATCATGGCTATAGGCTGGCTGCAGCTGAATTGATCATTTGGTGATGTAGTTGGGCCCACATGTCGAGGCTTCCCTCTCATCCGCTTCGTTTGCCCCTTTTGTGAGGGCTGAGGGGTTGTGCTAGTGATTGCACTATAGGCGGTATGGTTGGCGATGTATTGGGAGCACTGGGACTTAGGTGTAAATTTGGAGTCCGGAAGATGCGAGGCGGTGGCGGCGTGTCTAGTTTCCCAGGATGGTTTAGTTGGCCCTTCTCTACTTCTGTCTTCTGTGATCGTCGAAGAAGATGGTGGGAGGTGGGGCCTGGAGGGGTGACTATCCTGATGGTGTAGATGTCGGATCGAAACTATGCGACTAATAATGCGAGCATATTGGTTTTGAGGTTCCGGGGCTGGTAATTTCTTTTGAGGCCGCATATAAATCATTAAGAGTATGTGTAAAACTTGGAATCGAACATTCAGTCAAATTTAATCCTATAAAGAGCAATATCATAATATTTAAATCTAACCTTCTATTGAAATCAAAGCTACCTAAATTCCATTTGTATGAAGAAATTATAGAAGAAGTAAGTAAAGTAAAGTATCTAGGACACTATATTTCAAGTGATCGCTCAGATGATGAGGATATGGGTCGTCAGCGAAGGCAACTTTACATGCAGGGAAATTCAATATTAAGAAAATTTCATATGTGCACATGGGATACAAAAATAACATTGTTCAACTCCTACTGCTCACCAATGTATACAGCACAACTATGGTGGAACTATAAGAAAATGACAGTGAATAGACTAAGTATCTCATATCACAATATCATGAAAATGTTTCTGGGGCTCTCAAAATATGAGAGTTCAAGTACGCTATGTGCCTATATGAACTTACACTGTTACCAATCACTCATTAGAAAGCTAACATATAAATTCATTCAGCGCCTTAACACTTCTGAGAACAGTATCATTAAAATGCTACAAACTCCAAGCATAGGCTACACCTCTAGGATCTAGGCACACTGGAGGAAGTTGCTCTATATTTAACCTTAAGTAATGATTTCAGGTCTGCTACTCTACAGAATTAGCATACCGGTACTGAACCTCATAGTGCAGTACAGTACCGATATTCCTATACTGTACTGTAGCAACATACTGTACCGGATGCTAAATGATGTGAGGCATGGTACTGTACACAATTAGGACAGTGGTTTTGGTAACACAGTAGTTTGATGACCACTGTTTTTGGTTGAGGCAGTGCTGTGAACTACATGATAGCAAGCTGGGTATTATTTAATTTCTTTTTATTTTATGTAGCCTATGTACAGTAGCTTATATATATATTTATGTTACTGTAAGGTATATATGGACCCCAGTATGGTCCCCTCTGTACTGTGTGAGTCTGAAATAAAGTATTATTATTATTATTATTATTAATATTATATCAGTTATATTTGCGAGCGGATGTTGTGAGGAGGCGTTATTACTGTAACTGGAATATAAATATATCTCGATAGGCATTTGTGGAAAATTACCAACGGAAATCTGAGATTTAAGTATATCAGAGAAGAGGCACAGACAGTGTGTGGATTTTTCTACCTTTTACGTTAAGTATAGAGATCTTAGATCCCAGATGAAGGGGAACAACAAGATAGGCTACTATGGTAACTCCTAATTAAAACACCACAGGTTTCTCTAGGGTGCACATGGTAGGCAAAGGTTGATGAACTGTAGGTCTTCTTCTTCCTTCTCCTCTTCACAGGCTGGCATGTGTAGCTGGCGACTCACAATAAGTAGGCCTAATTGGTGAGTTTTGTTTAGGACAGGTAGTTGCCAAACTGTCTCAGAGCAATTTAATTTTGCTGAGTATGACTTACGATCGGTAATCGATGATTATTGTGCAGGGCAGGTAGCCACTGTAGGCCTACACGACCCAGGACAGATAGTCACTGGGTATGACTCACAAAAAGTATGCTAATAAGCACACAATATGAATTGCTTCCATCACCACCACCCCAGCATCCCATACAGAAGGACATAAACACCACCACAACAGAGCACGCCTCTCTCGCCTGAAACGGCCCCCACGCGGCCAACCTCCAACACAAGATGGCTACCAGCAGCTCACAGGTAAACATAGAGTCCGGGCAAGCACTTCTCACCCTCAACACCATCGACCAGAAGAACGCAGCAGAAGTGGACACTATCACAGCCGACCAGGAAGAGGTATCAGAACAATCCCTCTAATTTGGTCAAGTAACTGTGAGGCTCGATGCTCACCAGCTACTGTAGGTTCGAGAGTACCACCACCTGTGAGGCCTGGATCCTTACCAGCTAAGTTCGTGACTAGCTAGCACCATCTTTTCCCGTGGGGATCAATGCTCACCAGCTAGGTTCGAGACTAGCAACTTTAGGCTACCTGTGAGGCTCGATGCTCACCAGCTAGGTTTGAGCCTAGCAACAGAGAAACACCTTTACAGTACTTAAAGGATGTGAATTAAGACCGTCCAACAGAAAGAGAAACAACTCTACAGTAATTAAAGGATGTGGTCCTAGACCATTCAAAGTTCAACCCTCTTTTAGTGATAAAATACATAAGTCCCCCTCAAAAACTGTTAAGAATAAATTGCCAAGTTCACCACCTACACCCAGAAAATAACTTGTACGAAATTAGAGTACAGTAATTCCGTCTTTTAGATCCCTCCTTGTGATAACGTTATCTCCTTTAGGAAAACACTACACTGTACACACAACTCTATCCGTGACATCCCCTATTAACCTCTAAGCTGCGATGTTACTCTCGGAATGTTTTACTGGGCGAATGCGACGTTCCTTACGGGAGATGGCACTTTAAAAAAAAAAAAAAAAAACCCAGTGCCGGTAAAATGGAAACAATATGTGATTAGGTGACATTTCTCCTTGGTTAGAGGCACTCAGGTGGAACTCCTTTGGTGGGCGCTGGCCTACACGTCCCGGCAGGTATTGTACACATGTAGCGAGCTGTTTGGGGGAAAAGTCACCGGAGTTGATTTATAGGGGATCACAATGGCCAATGCACAAGCAATCCAATACCTATAAATCCGCCCCTGTATAAACCACCGGAACTATCCTTTCGTCTTTCCATGGGCAGCCAATGCATGGGAGTACTGAGATAGAACAGTATTTATTCCATATAAAACAATTAATTCATATCGGCCAAATGCTCAACAACAACTATTATAATTATAGTGGTCAACCTGAATAACAGGATTCCAGAGTAAATTTCCCTTTCAAATTCGACTCCTGGCTCGCAATTACTTGGGACTAAACCTGGCTGTGGTACTCTGCCATGATGGCCAAATGATCAAAACACGATCCTGGTACTCGAAACTCGACAGAGGAGGGCAGGGGAATAGCTCGGGAGCAGGAGCCTCTCGTGGATGTAATTAATATTACTCTCCACCCCAACCTAACTTCCACTGATTTTAGCTGGAATGGTCACAGTGATGATTGAATTGTCACTGGAAGTCGAATTGAGTGTATGATAGGAGAAAATTCGGATTCTCCTATCACTATAGTGTACCATCGAAAACATGCAGCTCGAAGGAGGGACAACCAAGAGAATCAAGATACAGCAAGACCAACACAGAGGAAACATAAACAATACAAAGCCCACACCACCACCAACAAAACAGAGGACCACATCCGAATTGCCACCATTCGGGAAGCCCACCAACAACTAGAAGCACCGCAACACGGAAGGCGGCGAGGAAATTACAATTTCCACCATCACCCACCAACCGTTCCAGACAAGAAGCGACCAAAACACCTCAGCCGCTGCCAACATTTAAAAGCCGTCAGCGCCTTTCTTCTGCGGAACCATCTCACCTGAGCCGGTTCGCCACTACTTTGGGTTTAAGAGCAATCATAACTCATAACCGGTCCCAGGTAGAAGGATCTGGTTATGTTAGAAGGGATTACGCGAGTTTAGGAGAAGACTCAACGAGAAGATTCCTGGGCAAACAATTGTCTGTTTGACCGAAAGGCGAGAAGCCGTTTGCACGTCTGAACCTCCTCATAAGGCCAGAATTAGTAAGAAAAGTCATTCTCCTGACTGTCTTACGTTACTTCGATCCACTGTTTTCTCTGGCTATGCCGATGACAGAGGCATTTAAGGCTTTAAGTAGGAGTCACATAACGACGTGTCATCAACGGCTAGACAAATTAGCCCAACTGTACACTTCTCTACACTCCCGGACAACTTGGACGGCAAAAGAGTCGCTGTTAGCCCCCAACACACCAACTCAAGATAACGAGATGCCAAGGCGGGTGCCTAACCCCGAAAGGGGTTGAAATAGGGGAGCTATCCCCCCGCCAAAGGCGGCTTTCTAGGGCCTTTCCTAGCTGATGCTGAGAGGATTGGGTTCTAGTCATGTGGTGATGGGCTGGTATATCAGAGTGAGAACTGAGCGATCTCTGCCATACCCATAGCTTACTCTGACTGTTCCTTTTACTTATATATTTTCTAGATCTCAAGTGACGGCGTCTCTTCCGTGGATTGACCTCCCAATATACCAAGATTGGAAGCCAAAGCGTCATATTTTTCCTTTGCCCCTCAACTTTCTCTTCATAATTGCTGAGGGGCACAGGGCCCTGGGTGGGGCTTTGGTTTTCCGGGCGTTTCTGCACCCTCCTCAGCTCCCTGCCATGGAGTGGCTTCGGTCACCCAGGCTTTATTGTGGCCGGCAGGGAGGGTTCTCTGGGGGTGCTCGGTTATGGCCTTGCTCGGGGCCTTGGGGCTGATCGGCCAGGCAGCTTGGGGAACAACAACAACAACAACAACGAGATGCCTAGCCTTGTGATTTAAGTAATCCACGTATCGTTGAGTAATGTGATCAGAAGAATAATTCCTGAACTTTGGAAGTGGGAAGCGAAAGAACTCTATTCAAATCCGCGAGCAGTGCTAAGAGACGATACAAAGGCCACTACCTTAACCGAGTGCTCCAACATCTATTGTTCGTGCGAATCCTATTACGTACTCTATACCCGAGTGTTTAACAGTTTAAATAAAGCTGTATTACAAACCATTTATCCACGATTATTTTTGTCCTCTGTTGATTTCCTTTATGTACTTTGCAATATATCCAATAGCCCAGTCTTGCAGAACTCATCTGTACCAAGTTAAACTTGTATACAATCAGGGCATAACAAAAACAACAGAGATACGAAAACAGAGTAGTGTGGACTGTGAACTAGAAGGGATGACTGATTAGATGTATAATAGGTGTGGAAAGAGACGGAAAAGGAGGAACACATTGGTGAAGGAAAAATAAATACTTAACTTACGAAAACGAAATGCGTGCATAAAGTAACGGTATTAGTCGTTAATATAAAGCGAATGAACCCTGGTTGAAATGCACGGAATACGATTCGACATGGGCAGTGCCTCTGTGTCAGATCCATATCGATCGGGCAATTTCTGGTTCATATAATATCCTAGGCACTAAAACGAAACAGCTGAGCTTGGGGTCGGTGGATGTGACATTTTTTATGGCCTATACCCTCTTTCAAGGGGGTGGGAGGGGGGCATAGCCTTGCGGGTTCTACCCCTACGGTTCAGGTGGGGGGTGTGGTTTACTTAGGTCAGAGGATCGTGAAAGAGATACCAGAATAGGTTTGCACTCTCTGTATACTGGGGTTCGAGTCGGAACTGACTCGGCATGGAATATAAAAACATCCTGATGGGCGTCATGCGAGGGGAAGGTTTGTGAAGTTGGGTTGGTAGGCCTACGGGGAGAGGAAAAAGGACAGGGTGGCTCAAAAGGTTACCACTGGGCACGCGGTCACTAAGCAGAGTATTGTGAATAAAACTTTTTCTTTAACTTAGGAATGGGTACATGCATGAGTGACATCGATCTATCTCATAATGGAGAGAGAGAGCCTAGGTAGTTTTCCTGCACTTCTCTGGAGATGATCGTATGCAAATTGGATATTATTAATTATATAAATCAACAGATATGGATTAGTACAAGCACAGGGTTAGGTTAGTTTTCTGTGGATCGGTGGCATACATAGGAAAACGGGTTTTCATGGGGTAACAATTTTGAGGCGGTTGTACCGAGTTTGACCCGTAGCCAAACTCGCGAAATTAATACAACGAAATTGTCCGGCACGACAATTTCCTAAGCACAGACCCGCATACGAAATTGGGGATGGTCTGAGGGCTTTCCAAATCAATGAGTAATTGCCTAATTAAATCTCGGAACTACTCCTAGGTACCTTGTCTAGTGAAATGGAGGTTGCATTAGGAAGGTTGGGAACATATAATCGTTATATAACTAAGTACAGGGCTGACGTAATCAGATAGACATGTAGATGGTATATTAATTCAGGTAACGTCTATCTTGAGGAGTTATAGAATCGTCTCAACATAATCATTTCGATCTCCAACTCTCGAATATAGATTCGTAGTCGGGGATGTTTTCTCATCTGAAGCAATAGTAATAGTAACACACAAGGGATAGGGTACATAATAGGTTGAGGATAAATCCTACACAAATGTGGTTAAGAATCTCAGTGAATTACTGGCAACAAAGGTGAAACATGAACATTGTATTAATCGCCAGTACTAATAACAATCGATATGAGTCGAGTGTCTTAAGTGACGGATTAACAACAAAGAAACAATTAATATCTCAAGTTGAGAGACCTGGGGAGTATTGAAACAAATAATTGACCAGAATGACTAGGCGAGTCACACGGCTGAGGTTCATATTACCGGACAGTCGTGGTGGACTCCAGAACAGGGGGAGGGGCATAGGTTTACTGAGGTGTCTTCAGATCGCCGTCGTACCTACACAATGAAAATATTATAGTCTGCATGCATGGTTGGTACCTTAATTAAATACATACTTAGTTGGTACATACAAATGTTAAGGAATAAAGTAATGTGGGTTGTATACTAGAAGGCTGTGATTGGAGAGACGTATACATATGTGGAGTTATGTGAAAGGGAGACAACGAAGTTGGTGTGGTGATCCTTATAGCTATCCTGGCCTGTGACGCCGGTCCTTTCGTTCCTGTGGCATTTTAGTTTTATATAAGATTAATTATGACAAATCTGAATACAATCCTCTCCAGAGAGCTCTAGGGAAGCCACCTAGTTTTTCTCTCCATTTAAGAAGATAAACGTATATTACCCCATGCTCCGGGATTTGTTCTAGCACCTAAGTAGTTATACAATTGAACTTGAGTTATTCAACCAGGTTCTATACTTTTATATTAACGACGGAAAAATACCGTCCAATTCATGCATGTAACTTTTTCCTAAGTTAACTCTCATTAATCCACCAATACTTTGCGTAGTAACAAGCATGCTCAGGTAACCTTTTATCCACCCTGTCGTTTTTCCATACCAACCAGAGCTTAATAACTCCCTCTAAAAAGGATGCCATCAGGATGTTAAATTGTGCCGAGCAAGTCATTTTCTCAAGCTTCCGTAAGCAGAGAGTACAAACCTATTTGGTACCTCCTTTAACTATCCCCTAACATAACTAACCACCCCTACAACCTGGGGCAGTGAATTAATGCGCGCGAGGCTAACCCCCCCTTTCCTCCCCTCAAAGAGGCCCAGCATCTCCCCCTCGCGTAGGACTACCGACATCCTTATGCCCGCCAAATTCTTGCTAGAAACTCCGGGTATTTACAACCCATACCAACCTCCAAGTTTTCGATTCCAGCCTAAATCCTATTCCTATCCCGTTCCTATCTAACCCCCAAGTCCTCCTTAACCCGTCTTAGACTCCTAATAGCATTTCAGCTAACTCAGAGGAGGATCCTAGAGATAATATTAACGTAGGCTGCCTTACTGCTTGAGTCCAAAGGCGCTGGACAAACTAGTTTTTTGTTTCCCCAACATCCTCCTCTCAACTCATATTAATAATTTGTCTTAGAGTAAATGTCAGAAAAAGGTAAATCATCTTGCGGCCTACATGCTAACTTTATAATAGACCTTTAATGCTACCCTCTTCCACCAAGGGATTAAATTAACTTGTATTCCCCTCTGACATCCAAAAGTTAGACAAAGGAACCCCCTCTGCCCCCCTCCATATATATAGTCCCGCGCCAAAAACAAGCCAGTTCGAGAGGATATAAACTACGTAACGGAAGTTCCGCAGTCGTGGATATATTACCCAGCTCCACCCTCAGGATATACAGTGATTTGCGGTGTTCGTGATCCAAGTGCCTCTGTGAGGGAGCGAATCAATCCTTGACAAATATATTGTTGCAACTGAGAAACCAGGGGCAAGATTATATCTTTCAACAACCGATTCATAAATTCTTTTTGATTGTCTCATAAACGTATTGTCAGCCGGTTCGCCACTACTTTGGGTTTAAGAGCAATCATAACTCATAACCGGTCCCAGGTAGAAAGATCTGGTTATGTTAGAAGGGATTACGTGAGTTTAGGAGAAGACTCGACGAGAAGATTCCTGGGCAAACAATTGTCTGTTTGACCGAAAGGCGAGAAGCCGTTTGCACGTCTGAACCTCCTCATAAGGCCAGAATTAGTAAGAAAAGTCGTTCTCCCGACTGTCTTACGTTACTTCGATCCACTGTTTTCTCTGGCTATGCCGATGACAGAGGCATTTAAGGCTTTCAGTAGGAGTCCCATAACGACGTGTCATCAACGGCTAGACAAATTAGCCCAACTGTACACTTCTCTAGACTCCCGGACAACTTGGACGGCAAAAGAGTCGCTGTTAGCCCCCAACACACCATCTCAAGATAATGAGATGCCTAGCCTTGAGATTTAAGTAATCTATGTATCGTTGAGTAATGTGATCAGAAGAATAATTCCTGAACGTTGGAAGTGGGAAGCGAAAGAACTCTATTCAAATCCGCGAGCAGTGCTAAGAGACGATACAAAGGCCACTACCTTAACCGAGTGCTCCAACATCTATTGTTCGTGCGAATCCTATTACGTACTCTATACCCGAGTGTTTAACAGTTTAAATAAAGCTGTATTACAAACCATTTATCCACGATTATTTTTGTCCTCTGTTGATTTCCTTTATGTACTTTGCAAGATATCCAATAGCCCAGTCTTGCAGAACTCACCTATACCAAGTTAAACCTGTATAAAATCAGGGCATAACAATAATTAATAAATGAAAGTTTGTGTTTCCATCTTCGCAAACAAGTTGCACTAGCTTACTAGAACTCGGTGAAGAATTACAATAGCTAACTGTCCAGTTATGTCTGTTATAATAATAAAGAATTGATTGTCCTACAGTCATATATTTTCAAAGTTCCCAGACTAGTTTCACTAGACTCAGACGATCAGTAAAGATAGACTGGCAACTCCGATATGTCTCTGGCTAGTTTCACTAGCTTCAGTAAAATTAATACGTGTCAATACGACTACGCCTACGAACCTCGCTACAGCGACACAGGTTCCGGCTCGAAGTGATGAAGGGTTGTGCAATTAACTCTATCTCACCCCTTACAACACACACCTCATACATGAGAACTCTGTTGTTGGAGCAGGCTTCTTTGAAGCAACGCACTGCTCACACTCTGTCTATAATTTTTTACTAAGTTGTATGTACAACTACGATATACAAAGAACTTTTTCTGTTATGAGAATTCTGGATTTAATCATACGGTTTTTAGGAGTTTGTGATACTGCGAATGTCCCCCTCCAGTCTTGGAATTCAGGCAACATCGTCAATGATGAAGGGGCCACTATTAAATTATAGGTTTGATTCCCGAAGGGAAGTAGAGAAAACCTAATATTTAGTAGGGCCCTGGAATCATTGACGACGATGTCCCTCCCAACCATCCCCTTCCCATTCGCTGTTATTTTGAGTGATCTTGATATAGCATTGAAGGAGGAATCGTTGCGCTTGGCGAGAGACAGCAAGAAGCCACAACGCAAGAAATCCACCGAATGTGGGAAGCGTGTTAATAACAGTGTTAACCTCTGAAGTGCGCATGGGGGTAATTGGAAACGTCCCCCTGTGCTGACGTATTTGAGGTGTTTCCGCCACTAAAATATTCATTGTGCCATTAATAGCATTAATACTTATCCATATGCGCCTATTATGGGTTGATTATAAAGGTATTAACCTGAAACAACAATAAAACGAGTGAAAACAGCGTTTGGATGGTCAAAATCGGAGATATAGCCCGCGAGTTGTATAATGTATGGGTGAGGCAATCTGCTTTCCCGCCAATTTCCCCCAAGGCCACTGAGACACAGTCGATCGATACTCTCTCTCTCTCTCTTGCACTCGCTTGCTATCAGTGATGACCACACCCTCCAATCGGATTTCTAATGTTAGCACGAAAATATACCTCAGAATAAGGGAATAACAGGGAAAATAGGTGATAACTGAAGGAGAGGAGGAAAGTGGGGAAGGAGGGGAGGTAGAGGACTGAGATTTTGCATGGCCCAGGGGCCAAAAAAAAAATAAAAAATAAAAAAAAAAAAATATAAAAAAATATTTTTTTTTCGATGTCAAAAGTTGATTTTTATTTTCTCTGACTCTTAAGAGTCTCCCCGCAGTGCGCCGGGGGAACTCTTAAGAGTCTCCCCGCAGCTCCCGGGTTAAGATGGGAAAATTATTTTCCCTTTTTCGTTCTCTGATTTTTTTACGAAGTTTTTTCGTAGTGGGTACCCGATCAATATGACGACACCATAAGAGAAGTAGCGTTGCACTTATGAAGATGAATCTCTTTCTTCCTCGCGGCAGTTGATTCAAACGACTGACGTGGGTATTGAATGGAGACTATTATACTAATAATAACAGCAGCAGCAACAACCACACCAGCAGCAGCACCAGTAGGCGCAACAGCAACAACAGCAGGTGCAGCAGCAGCAACAGCATCAACAAAATCAACAACACCAGCGACAACTACAACAGCAACGACAGCAGCAGCAGCATTCATATCAAAGGCAACACCAGGCGTGGCAGCAGCAGCGACCTCAACAGCAACAACACCGAGCTAAACAGCAATCTTTATCATCGGCAACGAGAGAAGATAATACAGTGCAAGCTACACCATCCTCAAATTTACCTACACAAACTGAACCAAATGAAGGAGCCAATGCAAGGGAAAACCCATGGACTATGGTCAAATGGGTGAATGGCAAGTCTCGCTACTCTAGGGAAGGCGAGCAGGTTCACCCTAGACCGAGAAAACAGCTAGGAATTAAAGGTAGGGGCAAGGATACTGGCCTTAACACCATCAAAAGGCCCCGACTTGCTAGGGTGTTTGCCACAGGATTCAACCCTAGTGTTACTGCTGAGAATCTCAAGAAATACTTGGCTGATAATCTACATATAAAAATAGAGGTAAGACAGCTGACCACCCTCTCCACTCCCTGTGCCTCCTTTTGTATAACTAGCGAATGTCCAGATCCAGATGTTTTCATGAATTCTGACCTGTGGCCAGAAGATGCATATTAGTAGGGTCATTTGCTTGGAATCCGTGACCATTTTGTTCCTACCTTTTTCTCGATGGATTTGACAACCTGAACCATTTTAAAGGAAAATTAGCTCCTATGCCCTATGAAAAATGACGGCTAACTCTGCTAGAGCCCAATATTCAAAATGGCCGCCAACGCCATCTTGAAAAACATGAAATGTAATATCTCTGGCATCAGATGAGCTACAAGGACGAATGAGGTGTCCTTTTTCACTAATTCTGGCATTACAAATCCACTGGAATGGTTATTGTATTGTATTGTATTGTATATTGTATTGTTGTTGTTGTTGTTCCCCAAGCTGCCTGGCCGAACAGCCCCAAGGCCCCGAGCAAGGCCAAGGCCATAACAGAGTGCCCCCACAGAACCTTCCCTGCTGACCACAATAAAGCCTAGGTGACCGAAGCCACTCCATGGCGGGGAGCTGACGAGGGTGCGGAAATGCCCGGGAAACCAAAGCCACACCCAGGGCCCTGTGTCCCTCAGCAATTATGAAGAGAAAGTTGAGGGGCAAAGGAAAAATGTGACGCTTTGGCTTCCAATCTTGGTAGATTGGGAAGTCAATCCACGGAAGAGACACTTGAGATCTAGAAAATATATAAGTAAAAGGAACAGTCAGAGTAAGCTATGGGTATGGCAGAGATCGCTCAGTTCTCACTCTGATAGACCAGCCCATCACCTGATTGTTATTGTATTGTATTATACTAATTGTACATACTAATCTGCCACTTCACTGTCACTACATGATTCACTGTATGAGCCACTATCAGAATCACTGTCCTCACTTTCGCTGCTATCATCACTGTTGTTCTCTGCCTGCGGATTTGTAGGTAGTGGTATGGATGGGGGAAGTGGGGGCTGGGTTGAACGGACAGGCAGACATAGGCCATTTACAAGATGCCATCCATGGCAGTGGTTTTGGTAACACAGTAGTTTGATGACCACTGTTTTTGGTTGAGGCAGTGCTGTGAACTACATGATAGCAAGCTGGGTATTATTATTATTATTTTTTTTTTATGTAGCCTATGTACAGTAGCCTATATATATTTATGTTACTGTAAGGTATATATAATTATATATGGACCCCAGTATGGTCCCCTCTGTACTGTGTGAGTCTGAAATAAAGCATTATTATTATTATTATTATTATTAATAGGCAACATCGTCAATGATTCCGGGGCCCCTACTAAATATTAGGTTTTCTCTACTTCCCTTCGGGAATCAAACCTATAATATGGGCCAATGAATCAAGGGCGGAGCGATTTGGCTGAGAACCAAACTGGAAGGGTGTCACGTAGAGTCCATAATAAAAGGGAATTAACCATTTTCTCCATAACTTTACAAATGCAATTGGTCAGGGAGATAGGGCGGTAGTTCACCGGTAAACTAGGGTCCTTACCTGGCTTCATAAGAGGAACAACCACCGCATGGTGCCAGGAGTCGGGGAAGACGCAAGTGGTCCACAAGTGGTTATAGAATTGCAGTAAATAGGTCTTGGAAGCTGCCACAGCTGCAGTAGTAGACACCTCAACAGTAGAGATGGTAGTGGTACATGTCGCTGAAACCGGTGAGGAGGTCAACGAAGGTGTCGAGGAGAGTGATGACTCTGGTCTTGTAATAGGGTGAGTTGCGTGACTAGGCATGGAGTCCAAAGATGTGAGAGAACTCCGAGGGACGTCAACCAAACGTGTCAGTAGGTGGAACGGACGAGGATCCCGAATTCAGGTGCGAAACAGAAGTAATAGGACGGTCAGAATCAGAGGCTACATTCATTTGAGGGTTGACATTTTCATTGGCGAGATTAGAAGCCTGCTTGGATGCAGGCTTCACCATTGATGGAATGAGAGATTGGGTATCACCATCATTGGTAGGCTCCTCCAAGAAGGCAGGTGCAGGTGAAGCGGAAGTCGAGGGGATAGTCGAGGCCGGCGCAGGAGTCGTCACCAAAAGTCCAGAATCATTAACAAGTGACTCAGTGGACCCGTGTGTATCCTAGAATGCTTGCCGTCGGTGCATGGTTACTGAGTCTGGCCCAGTAACACCTTGTTTGGCCAGACAGCCTAAGGAACGACTACTTTTTTTTTTCTTTTCTTTTTGTACATAAGTTTAATCAGACCAGTGAGTCACAATAAGAGACTCTCATAGGGCTGGCATTAGCTAACGCTAAAGAGGAACAACAACTACTATTACTGCAGACCTTTCTATCGAAAGTAAGGCACGCTAGCCTGTGGCCATGTGCAATAAAAAACCCTAAGAAGTATACATCCAATTGAATCAGTATAAAATAAACGAAATAGACAGTGCTATAAAATATCTTAAATGCTTCAGAATCTGTCTTTAACCCGTCCAGCCCCGGCTAGTTTTGTAATGTTTGTTCACCAGAACCCGGCCGGTTTTCAAAAAATGTTTTTATTCCAGAAACAATAGTGAATGGGTTAGGAATGAAGGAAAAACCACTCAAAAAGCTTAAAGAATGGTCCTACAGAGCCCCCGAAAACGTATTTTACAAGAGTAAAAAATTTAAGGCAATTACCCCCAAAAAACAGGTTATTGCGCGCTCACGCGCACGCACGTGGACTTTGAGAGTTTTCAACCATCGGCACGGTTGCGTGGGATACGTAAACAGTTCCCATACAAATCTGAGCCCTCTTGAGTGGCTACACCTGAGGTTACGGTCGGCGCAATTAGGGTGACGCGCCAGGCGCGTCTCTGGGGCTGTACGTTACATACATCGCCGACGCGCCAGGCGCGTCGCTGGGGCTGTACGGGTTAAGGGATCAAAGATTCAAATGGGGTTATACTTTTTATGCCTAGAGACTTTTTTTTTCTTTTATGTGCTTGATGGAGACAAAAGGCAAAAGCTGCCTGAAACAAGATTCCCCCTTAGCCTAAAGTTTAAAGAGTGATAAGAGATCCAATATCAAGGTAATTTAGGTGTGTTGGAAAGAAGTTTGGAGTGCTTGTTAAGTTAAATTAATAGGAGGAGATGTTTGTGAGAGTTAGCTGGATTACTCTGTGTAAAAACAGTGGGGAAAGCCAACCAAATGAAACAGGAGTTCCAGCAACTCCTTATCATATGCCTATGTGGCCTCCCATGGGTACTGCCCTGCTCGATTGGTGCCTCCAAATTGTATCTTATCTTATTCATATAAAAATATTCTTCCAATGTTATATTACATAGGTATTAAGAGGAAACACACTCTCCCGTATTTCTGTGAATATTTATTTATGAACACAAAACTTGCACGTACAACTGCTTCGAAAGGTTAGGAATAAACAGAATACAAACATGTCAGCAGAAATGATGTCACAGGGTTGGGAAGGGCAGGGCCGAGGCACCAGGGTTTCAATAACATAATACAGTAGTAATAATACATATCAATGGCTAACAAATGTACATCAAAATAAAAAACAAAAACGCAAATCCGTTATTTAAAAAAAATATATATACGAGTAAAAACCTTCCAGGACATAACGGTTATTTCAGACACATAACTCAAAATATACACACGATATCATTCACAAATTATTTCCTGGGCACTCATTTACGTGTTTGTCCCTGGCATAGGCTGACTCAAAAGTTCTCAATCTTGCAAAATTTTAACAATATTATTCTTATTAATACTATTATTAAATATTTATTATAATAAATTGTATTTCTTTATCATATTTTCTTTCACAGTTGGCACTGGTAAGTAGAGATTAAAGTAGTTATTCATAAAATTATGTTGGGACATTTATTTTATCTTTAATTATTTTCCAAAAATTAACTCCTTAATTCCCTATTTTTGAGAGTACTAGGTTAGCTGAACTATTGCTAATTGTGAGCGTCCAATACAACACAAATATTACAAGAAAATAAAAGGCAATACTCAACCTAACAATTATAATTGTTCTGCACTTTAAAAAAATAAAGTTCCTTGGCTTAAACGAGTGAACAGGATTGTAATTGCCTGTGTTATAACCGCTATATATAATTAAAACAATGTACTTAAATGTCATAAAATATTTGGTACAGTAACTCAATTATATAAGAAAGCTTAATTCATATTTATACCACAAATATTTTCTTACACATCTAAAACAAAATTTCATTCCTAAACTTTAAAAAAATCTTAACTAATTTTCCAAAATTACTTGTGGTCAGTTTTTTTTGTTTAATACTACAGACACTCATTTTAAAGAGCCACATTAACAAATTTATTACAAACACCATGATATTTGATCCACCAACTCTTTCTCTCAGTTGGTAATAATAATTCTTACTTTGATCCACAAAGCTGTTTTATATTTTATTCTTGTGCCACAAACAAAGTACTGTACTTCATTGATCCACAAGACATTATTTTTTTCACTTTTTTCGATAATACTGTCTTTTTACCAAAGTTGACAAGCCATTTTTTCAGGTTATATCAACAATTAAATATTGTTCCATTAAGATATTATATTGTCAATGTTTTCAAGCAAGATTGAAGAACCTAAGTCAAAAGCCTAAAATCCACCTGCGACAGTAAGGAGAACAGAGGGGAAGTCACACTGCTGCTTATTTGGGCAATTTTTTTCTGGCATTTTTTCTGGGTAATTACAGACTGGCATGTTTGTAATCATAACCTATTTTTCTGTTCTGGTTGGCATATTTGTACTGTAATTAGTTATACATGAACTTGACACAACCTATATTATTCAATCTTCAATCTAGCCTATATGTGGCTTTTCATAACAAATACATAGCCTAGTCAGTTATTAAAACGTGGTGTTGATGAGATGCCAAGATGCCATGGTTTCTTATGTATTTAGACATCAGGTGCTAAGAGATGCCATATTTTGCCATGTTAAACAAAACATAATAGTGTGTGCATACAATGTTTAGATTTATGGCTGAGATTATATTTTAAATTGTCAAAGTTAATTATCTATTTTAATGAACATTATGAATGAGTAAATGTGTTGGGGGGTGTAGTAGCTGATGCCATTGCCAAAAATAAATGAAAAAATAAATAAATAAATATGGAGTACGTATGCCAGGATAGTGTTGACCGAAAATTGCTGGAAAGAGTGGCTGTGTGACTCCGCCCTAATAGATATGACTAGGAAAAAGCTACAATATACAGCTGTTCTTCGCTAGAGCCCCTTTAGCAAACTGAGGTACCGGACAACTTCTTTACCACCACACAATTTAAGGGGAGGGGTGTAAAAAAAAAAAAATAGGGACACAGGCTTGAACATAGAGAAGGCATTCAATTTCCGATATTTTAATTTAAGCCTCAAAAATATATAATATATTTAAAAACCTGAAATGGAGTTTTTAACCTTCCGACATTTAGAAGTCATTCTCTAAGCTGAAAAAAATCTAGGGTTAGCCAAAATACAACAAAAATGCCATAATTGTACCAAAGGGTATATCAAAAGTTTACCAAGACACAAAGGCACAAAATATTGAGAGTTATCCGGTCCTGTTTCACTAAAGCTGGTATCACACTAGTGCTTTTCCCCTCAACTTGTATTGGCAACTCTGGTCCAAAAGCTTATTAATGAAGGTTTCATAAGAATTTTGTCACCTAAATTTATTTGGAAATTATATGAGTAACGTTTTATAAGAATTCAGTCATCTAAAAACATCTAGGAGTTATATGAATTATATTTAACAAGAATCCACTGTCATCTAAATTAATCTAGGAGTTATGTGAAATCAATTTCATAAACATTCAGATATCTAAATTCATCTATCTTCAGCCAAGTTTCTAATACCAATGCCAAAGATCCTAGGAATGCTTCCAGAAAATACCTTGCTCATTGAAAATTTATGATAAAAGCTCTGATGTGATACCTCATTAAAGGGCCTCCACTGTTTGCGTCCGTGTAGGGAGTTCAGCCAACCTTATAAGCTGAGGATCAGGGGACGCTAGAAAGGGATTCACACTACCGCTTTTTCCGGCAATTTTGTATCGGCAACTTTATGCTGGCAAAACTTGGGGTCTGTTTTGTACTGGTAGAGACAATTAGACTGAACTTTGATTATTTTAGGGGGAAGAAACTACTATAATAGACTACTAGATTACGTTAGGGGACAACAAATTATTATACGAAGGAACTTAATTGAACACTATCAAATATTGGGATTTTTGTATTTGTATAAGCAACTAGACAGTTGCTACGATTCACATAGTGATGTTGATAAATTTGGTATATATTATCTTTAACAATGTTCTTAACACCAATAACCCTCCAAATGCAATTACTGAAAGCATGTGATCCTCCCAGGATTCGAACCCAGGATACCTAATACAGAACCTACACGCTCTAACCATTACACCATCAAGAAATATATAAGTACAGCACATAATCAAGATCAATATCCATTTATCGATTACTGGATATCAATCTACAGTAATAATGTACTGGACCCACCTGCACTATGAATGGCCTAATGCTTATGCGAGAGTAAAGACAATTTTATGGGGTAATTTCTGGTTTTGGTTTGTTTGTTTTGCAAGTTTTACATTTTAATTAGGGTGACAGCATTACTTGTATAAGCTTAATTCAAAACCAGCCAGATCAGAGTTGAAGAAATAAGTTACCGGAACAAGCATTTGTGTGAATTCAATTTGTTGGCGCAGTAGAATAAAACGGTTTACTATATGAAGCTCAGAGAGGAGTTGTAGAAGATGGGGGTTTGTTGGGGGGTGGGGGTGGGGGGTTAAAATAAGGATAATAATATTTATATAAATTAATCATTGACTCGGGACTCGTTTGGAGGGAGTGGGAGGCTGGAAATGATAAGAATAAGAATAATAATAAAATAATAATAATGATAATAATAATGTTAATACAGGAAATTATAGAAATACACATAAATTAACAACTGCCTTTTGCTGCACTTTGCTCAAATTGGCAGACATAATTAATATATTGGACTCAAACTGATGTGTGATCTCAACTAAATCCCACAATTACAGCAATGTACACAGGTATTTAATAAAAAATAAAACATAAACTTTGAGTATTAGCAAAAGAAAGCCCACAATGTACAATCATATTTAACCACTCTCAATAAAATGACGACTTCTGTATCATATTAGTGCTACTGCCAGCCCATTTTATTCAGCTTAGGAAGGGCCTCTCAGACTAGAAAGGTTAAAGGATACAGGCACTCCTCACTTGAAATCACCTAATTTTAAGTTGTTTCAATTTTACAATGTACATTAATTAGGGAACAAAATTAATCTATTTGCCATGCTTCAAAATTAAGTAGTAAAATAGATCAAAATCGTCCAAATTCGAATAAAAGAGACAACAAATAATGGCTTCACTTAAATTTGTATATAGGCCTATTCTGGATTTTCAGGAATGTAACTACTGTAGATTACAACTTTCAGTGAGGAATTACTGTATCCTATAAATAAACCTTCCAACTCTCACAGGTCCTTCCAAAGTTGAATGATATCGTCTGTAGGAAACTATAATAAAGCACAAATTGGTGTCAATGAATTGAAAGAGATAATTACCTTAAGTTCGATGACGTCACCCTGTTTTCATTTTGGCGAACAATAGATGATATTATCAAGCATAGAAAGGATCTCGAGGAATAAAAGGAGTAAAAAATTATCTTAATTGGTCCTTTGACTCCTGAACTGAATAAATCAACATTAGATGACATTATTCAGCTTAGGAAGGACCTCAAGGAATAAAAGGAGTAAAAAGGATCTTGATTAATCCTTCGACTTCCCCATAGCTCCTTTACTAAACTGAATAAATTCCAACAAGTATGAGCCAAAAGAAAACAGAAAAGTCCTCATCATACAACAAGGATTAAAGACTCATATTTAAGGGGGGTAGTGCTTGTTTTTTGGTCTATATATTTATCTATTAATTTATTTTTGAGTTTCCTCGCTAGACTGCCATCAAGCTTAAAAAACACCTAAACCCCCTTTAAAGATAAATGTGTACATTTTTCGTTAGAAAAATGTCCCGGCCAAAGGCCGATTCCTTCTAAAATTACAGGCTCGCTGCCGCTCGCCAGGAAAAAATGAACAACTAAATGGCATGAAAGGTCTTAATAGTGACAAAGGAATGAGGCGAAAGGTCTTAAAATCGCCAAACTAACAGAAAGAACGTCTTAAAATCTCAAAACTAATATGCTAAACATGAGTGAGAGAGGGGGTCCAGAAAAAGCAACTACCTTCCCCTTAATTTCTTGGTACATAAAAAACAGAATATGAGAATGCCAGTAGAATCAATTATATACAAAAGAAGTAACTTGAAGAGCGGCAAGTTTTTAATAGGCAACTCTGAATCTCTATAAAATTTAATAGAGATACTAAAGTTCCCCATATTAAACCCTTTCCATACGATGCCTTTAACTTTTAACAACTTCAGTAAATAATAGTGTCATTCTGCTTTGATTCGGGCTAACATTAGACGATTTTATGGAGCTTAGAAAGGGTATCTGGGAAAATAAAAATAAAATTGAGGTTAAATTAATCTCAATTAACCCCTTTACTCCCTCAAGTACCTTCTAAACTTAATAAAATCATCTATTACTAACCAAAGTACAGTAATATAAAGAAAGGTGTCATGCTATACTGAAAGAGTTAATTATTGCATGGCTAACCATAACCATTTTACTTAAGTCAGAAAGAACCCATAGGAATCACAGGGGTAAATGTTATATCAATTAACTTTCGACTCCCACTGGTCCTTCCTAAGCTGAACAAATAGTTTCATGATAGCCACAATAAAAGGTAAAATGGTATTGAAAGGGTTTAATGCGCACAAGCCTACACTGTAAAATAATATGGGTTTAAAAAAGGTATGAAAAGGGTACTATAATTAGTGTCCATAACAAAATACCCTTTAAAGGCATAGTGGTAGTGATAAACCCATCCAATACTGTATAAGAATAAAAAGGTATATCAAATATTAAAAGGTAAATCACAATCAATATACTCAACTTGAATTTATATATACCTTTATTACACCCTTGATTTTTTACAGCGTAACAGAAAAAAACAAGTGGCACGTTCATGTCCATCAAACGATCAATAAAATAAAACGAGTGGAAAAGAAAAAGGGGCGTTCAAAAATTGGAGATCTCATACCTTACCAACTAAAAATATAAAATATTTTCTTGACTATTATACAAACTTTATACAACACTATGGTACACAACATACGCTCTTACTTGCTTCCTCGGCTCAATAAATAAAACAATATCAAACAATTACGCTACACTGTAAAAAATAATTAGGTTGAGAGAAGGTATGAAAAAGGTAATTATAAAGTGTCCATAATACATTTACCTTCTAAAAGGTATATTGGTAGTGATAAACCCATCTAATATAAGGATAGAAAGGTATATTAAATAGTCAAGGTTAAATCATTATCAATATACCCAACCTCATTTTTTTTTTTTTTACCTTTTTCACACCACTGATTTTTTTACAGTGTACAATCTCCTTTGCTCTTTTTTTCCTGATTCATTTGTGACCCTTTCCGTGACAAACTAAAGAGAAAGACTTTTACAAACTATTCCAAACCGGTTTAACCTTTTCGATTAGACGACATCATCTTTTATTTCATTTCAGTTACCCCTAGACGATTTTATTAAACTTAGGAAGGAATTGTTAGTTAAAACACTGCCAAAAATGACAGGCATGAACAGGGTAATTAAAGTGTCCATAATAATCTGCACATATTGAGGTACACTGGTGGTAATAAGCTCTTCTTATACAAGGATAGAGAGGTAAATCACCATCATTATACCCAATAATTTTATATACCTCTTTTATACCCTTTCTATACTCTTGATTTGGTAGGCTACAGTGAAGGCTTAATTGAAAAAAGTATGTCTTTAAACCTTTGAATTCTACAAGTCCTTCCTAAACTCAGTAAAATCTTCTAGCAGTAGCATTAATAAAGTAAAGACCTCCCCGTCTGATTGAAGGGGCTAAAACTTTATTCTTTTGCGTTGAAAATGCTAATTCTGCCTTCTCTCAAAAAGTTTTCCAGCAAGGTAGCGAAGAGTATGTATGTGTATTAGGCTACAAACTGTCCGGCTGTCTACTATAATAAATACACAGCATATGTCTCTTTTTGTATTTTTTGTTTTGTTTTATGTTTTAATAAGGTTCATTGCAGATTCCCACACAAATGGCGGGAATTTGTTTGTCACAGAAATTACAGGCTCTGATATTTTTTTAAATGTAGAAGACACGCAGAAAAGTAAATCGACCGTCGACAAGCTACATCAGTAAGAAAATAAGACACATTCTCTTATGGGGTTGAGTCAGGGCGCTGGTCACAAAGCAAAACAACAGTGGAGAGCACAGCATTCACACTTGCCCAGACCGGGAAGGAGTTCGGGTGCCAGACAGGTCAACGTAGCATTAACACCAGCTCTATTACCGTCACACCAGCTCTATTATCGTCATACCAGCTCTATTATCATCACACCAGCTCTATTACCGTCACACCAGCTCTATTATCGTCATACCAGCTCTATTATCATCACACCAGCTCTATTACCATCACACCAGATCTAATACCATCTATAGCTCGTCACACCAGCACAATAACTGGCGAATTGCATAAGAGTTGAGTATCTGTATTTTACTCTGGCTATTATAAAAATATATTCAGCTTAGGAAGAACCTGCAGGACTTACAGGGTCAATTAAGATAGTTTTTACCTTCTTGATTCATAGAGGTCCTTCTTAAGTTGAACAACAATGCTAATGTTATTATACTCTTTTAGGATGTTTTTCTATCTTGAATTAAACATGACTATTCCAAACGATGAGCAGCAAGACATAAAATAGCAATATCATGGAGTTAAAGATGATAGAATAACAGACTTTGAATTTGAATATCACTGAAGCGGATACTGGGACTCCGAGGATATTCACCGATAAAGAGCTCGTATGACTCAGACTTTATCCAAACCAGTAAGGAATTTTGGTGCCTGACAGGTCAACACGGATCTTGATAAATAATCTAGGGGTCAGGGGGAAAATTGAAAGGGTTAATATATGATGCATAATTATACTGGAATATATAACAAAAAGTGAAACCATACTTTTTATGGATCATATTGTTTTTTAAAGTGTGAGTGTGTATGCATGTATATATTCAAAACGGCTATAATTTTTAGAAATAACTCCCAAATTTAATCAAATCTTATCGGTGTTAGTATCCTAGGTTTGAGTCCTTGAAGTACCACATATATTCAATAGTTTCAATTATTTCATTAATTAGGTTTATTTGTAAGTTAATTGGTGGGTTGGTGAATAAATATGAATTACCAGAAAAACATGAAAATAGTCATCATCATACAGTCACTTAAATTGTTTACATACATTTTCTATTTAGAAGGGGGGGGGGGGGTTTGGAAGTCACAGGTAAAAATGGTCTCGCTTATCACAGACACCCACACATCCTTCCTAAGCTGAATAAAACTTTCTAATGGTAACCAAAATTTATGCGACTATTGAGCCTTTCATCATATACTTGTAGTAGAGATCAGTGTAGATGAATAATTTTATATCATACAAGCATCTGACCACACATATCGACACGGACGTGAAACTTCGTACTTCCCAACGGACTTCCCAAACTTGACTAATTCCTTTAACGTGACGATAGTGCGTTGTTATATGTGCGATTAGTTTGCTTGGGAAACAGATTAACTTGCTCATGTAGTAATGTACACCCTATGTGGTGGATTGTGTTCTTTTATTTAATAATTTTCATTTTAGTAAGCGTTGTTTCCACATAGCGATTTTGATAATTTAATTTGACTTTATATTGTCCTTGTCCCAATTTTGGTTTGTTTAGTTTGCAAGTTTTACATTTTAATTTAAGGGGTACCACATAAAAGTTTTTTGCATATATATGGTCAAGATATCTGGAATCTTTTGCACTGATATTGGAATTTACAATGAAGAAACACAAATTTAGGTGAATTATTTGAAAACTACTTAATCCTTTGAAAATGATGACGCATATTGTTAGATTATACTGGCTATCATAAGACGATTTTATACAATTTAGAAAGGATCTGTGGGGATTATAAGGGTAAAGGAATTATTTACCCTCTGACTTCCATATACCCTTCCTAATCTGAATATTATTGTCAAATAATAGCCAGGAAACAGAAAAGAAATGCATCATCGGAACTTCTAAGGGTTAATAAGCTGCCAAAGAAGTATTGGCAATAAAACTTCAAGTAAAACGCTCTTGTGTAATACCAACTTAACATCTCAGCATGTTAGGAAAAGAAAGTGCTTCAGAGGCGACTACAGAGTGGTCTACAGTGATGGACATTTACTAAAAGTGCTGGCTGAAAAAAAGTTAAGAAAAACAATAAACACCAATAACACTTAAGTTGACACTGCATTATACTGTAATTTCCACCAGTCTATCTTACTAGTACAGTATTGTACTTACTTTTATCTTCATAAGGTTATAGTATTTCTATTAGGTTTCCAGTATTAAGATGCCATAGACTGTAATAAAATATATTCTTGTGAATTTTATGGACAGGTGACTAAAATGCAGTCGCGGCTTTAGTGTTCTCGATGTTAAGCTTATTGACCTGGAAAAACATTAACCCGAGGCTCGTTAACCTGTCTGACCCATCTTCCCTTCCTGTGTCTGACCTGCGGCCCGGATACTCAAAGCGGTTATAAGTTACTGGTACGACGTGGTAAAGTGTCATAAAAAGAGACGCATGACGTAAACATTTTATCACTGTACTTGTTACATAATACTTTTCATATTCTTATAATAACTATACTCTGTCCTTCTTAACCAGGCAAAAAACTGCTGTTATAATTTGCCTATACAGTACAGTAATTGGAATCTATACTCTGCCATGTCTTCGTAATTGCTGCGATAAGATCCAATTACTATAATGTAAAATATTGCCAGTTACAAAAATATTCTCTTGTTGTATAGAGATGTATACTGTATTGTATCGTTCTTTATGCTGGCAAAAAAATAGCTGATAGTTTTATGGAAACAATGTCATACATTTTTTTGAGTGTTAATGGCGCCTAAATTACGTCTCAGGATAAGTTGGTCTTCAGGATAAGTGACGTTATAAATGGTTTGAGTGATGCCGGTGCCATAATCTCAAGATTAGTTGGTCATAGGGATAAACGACATGAAATGTTGCCGGCGCCATAAAATGTTACCTCTCACGTCTCAAGATGCAACATAGTGAGATGCGACGTCGTAAGAATTTTGAGTATTCGGACCCGTGACCCTAATGCCTGCTCTCCAAACTGTCTGGACGATTGCTTGATTATCGGAACTGTCAATGAGGCAGTGGAAGTATTCGCCCTGAGGCATCCATCAAATAAATAGAAGAGAAGAAAAAGAACAGCGCACATACTGTACCTGTAACCAAATCAATCCCTTCGGTACGATGGCGTCACTTTTTCTTGATTTTGGCTAACACTCGACGATTATATGCAGCGTGTGGAGTGACCTATGGTAATCAAAAGGGTAACTACAATCATCATATTTAACCTTTTGACTCCTATAAGCTTTCCATAAACAAAATAATACCGTCTAATGATAGCCAGAATATAATGTAAAAAGTCATCATTGTATCAAAAAGGTTAAAAAAAATCATCAATGAAAAAGAAAAAAAACGCAAAACGGTCTACCAAAGAACGAGAGACAGAGAGAGAGAGAGAGAGAGAGAGGAAAAGGTTATGGCAAAAATTATGAAAAATAATAGCGGGCAAAACCAAAGATCGGCAGAAATGATACAACAATTTTGGCGCTACGTACCAGTAAACAACAATAACTTCGGCATAAGAAACTTGTTTATGCATGCAAGCTGAATTACATCTTAATAGGAACGATTACAGCGGCGAGCACCCTGACTCATTTTAGCCCTAGTCACACGGGAGGGGGTCCAAAATGTGCGGGGGGGTTGGCCGTTCATGTTATCTTGGTAGCGTTCATATGTAATAATAATAATAGTGATAATAACAATACTAATAATAATATTCATAGTTGATGTTTTCTTCCTTATTTCCTGATTGAAGTCAGTTTTACTTTTTGTTATCTTATTATTAAATTTATTGGGCTAATGATCTTTATTTTATGTGGGGTATATATAAGTTCCAAATCATTATATTTTTCCAGGTCTTGATGTACTTTTTTGTATCTTTGTTCAATTTCTATGGATATTGGCTTTGGGATGCAATGCTAATCATCCATAAAAATGTTCTTCATTCTTTACTTTTTCTGACTATAAGTTGCCCCACTGCCATAAAGTTCACTCCCATTCATACTTGAGGGTTGAGGATTTGCTGTTATCATTCACAAGTCCATTTCAAAGATGATGATTTGCTGCTGCCAAAGCTAATCTGAATCCACTGTAGTCTATGGGCCAGAGTGAGAACCAGTACATTCAGAGAGGTCTAGTTAGTGTAAATATAATCAAACAGACATTGTACATAATGTTATGGAGATGATATTTCAACTCGATAGCCTCTGTCAATAAGTATATATATTATTTAGAGTTTAATGGAGAAAATAGGCCCCCTTGGTATGGTACCGACTCACGACGTTTCTGGCCCTGGCCCACAGACGAGTATTTACTGCTACCAAGTCACTATCAACCCGCTATAGCAGCGCCAACTCCCGACACAGTTCGGCCTCCCTTCCCCTCACTTTCCAAAATACAATACAGTACAAGAATCCAAAAAATTATCACACGCGGAACTTCACCACTTATAGGAAACACACGCCTGCTCCTTCCTTCCTTCCTTCCTTCCTCCTTCACCATTGGGACTTAAAAGCTATAAGTATTTTATTAAGATTTCTGTTAAAACTCTTATTATGAAGTGATGTAAGAAAATAACTACCTACACAATCAAGGGTTATTTTTTTTATAAGTTTTGTTTTGATTGATAGTCATTATTTCAGTAACAACAGAGCAATGTACAGGCACTCCTCACTTAAAGTCTCCGATTTTCAGGTTGGTACATTATTACACTGGTTATTAATTAGGGAACAAAATTCACTTACAGTTATGCTTCATTATTAAGATGTTAGAGAAACAAAAATGGCGCATAATCGCAAGAAAAATGAGAGAAGTTAATTGCTCCACATATGAGTCTTTTATTTAAGGTCTTCTTTATCAGGAATGTATCTACATCTTAGAGTGAGGAATTACTGTACATATTTCTTACATCGGTATTGCTTGGTGCTAATATTAACCTCTTTGTAGAAAGTCCTATAGCTAAGTATAAGGTCTACAAAATTTTGATTATCTATTCCTCACACATGTACCCATAAAACACAAGATTCATGTAGTCTTTGGCCTGTATTCCCAGACAAACCCCAATATTGTCAGTGGTAATTACTATTGTTTTGGGCATATTGCTAGCCAGTCAGTATGATATGCTAGTTGCTGTACTAGCAATGAACGTACTGTAATAATGTTCCAGTACTTATCATTGCAATTATAACAACAAACACACCATACTTACTGGCTAGGAATACGGAAAAACGATAATAATTACAACCGACAAAGATGGGGTTTAGTCAGGAATACAGGTCTTTGCCTTCTTGGAACTAACAGCGTTACAAAAGGATACAAACATGCACTTAAGCCGGTGTCACACAAGCAATTTTTTCAGGCAATATTTTGGAGCAATTCTCGTCTGATAACTTCAGAATTAAATATTTATTAGTCTTAAGCCATCAAACATATTATACTTTAAGTCTAGTTCCCGATACCAATGTATAAAAGCCCCGAAATATTACGAGAAAAAAACTTGGCTCATAGAAAATTGCCGGGAAAACACTAGTGTGACATTGCCTTTACTTTGGCCCTCATCAGTATATGGCCAACTCAATGTTAAACCAAGTTACGCTAGACCAAAGACAAATTCAAATATTCTTTACCAAATTTAATAAAGCTATGTGAGACAAATCAATATATTCTGTACCAAATTCAATACTGTACTCTATATGAAGGAATAAATTAAGGAAATCTTTTCCAAATTCAATTGGATTTTGGTTATTTACATCAATCGTTTACACACACTTGCTTGACTTTACAAACAATAATAATAATAAAAATGTCATCAAATTAAAAAACAAAAAATACTGTAATAATAATAAAAATGTCATCAAATTTTAAAAAAAGCATGTGGATATGGTTCAACCAACATACTGTACTGAACATAAAACATTAATGGTGCACAAAGGACTTAAAATTGTGATTGGAATATACTACAGGAGCATAACTGATAAAATTTACCGATTTTGGTGGAAAATTAAAATACAAATAGTAGGTAGAAATTCATTCACGTTGACTTAAACAGAATGACTAAAAATATAAAAATGTACTTATAAAAATGAAAACAATTTATCTTTTATTCTAATTTATTCATGATTCCACTAGACAATATTCTGCTTAGAATCTCTTCGATCAAACGTAACTTTCGCTATATTAAATAAACAAATATCAATCAGATATTTTCCTATTTTGGGTATATTACATTAACTTAAAATATTAAGTTGATGTGTGTAATTGAATCTATACAAAATATGCAATAACAAATATCATTCTTGTTAGTAGCAGAATTGACTTTGCAAGAGGTACCGTAATGAAGAAAATGACTGGTTAAAAACTAGCATTAAAAATCAATACAGTACTGTATATATCTTTTGACTCCCAAGAGGTGCTTCATAATCTGAATAAAATCTTCTAGAGGTAGACAGAATAATAACAACAAATCTTTGTTTTGAGATGGGCGGCACAGCTACTCGTATACATTCCTGGACCATACAGTGGAATATATAAACCCAAGACATATTCTATAATGATTGGCTTTACAAACTTTTTGGACCTTAAACATTTCATGCAATGCAAGTAAAACACATTTAACATTATTTATTTAGATAGCTTTATGAATGATACTTTAGAATTCATTAATGCTATACTTAAGGAGACTGATATAATATCTATTGCATGTATGTAATGTATTGCACATGAACTGTACTTTCAAAATATTTTATTAATAAACTAACTCCAGTATATGAGGTCCGTGAATGTCAAGAGCAACTGTGCAAAGATAAAATCAAATTCAATGCAACTCAAATCGTATTCATGTTACTAGACGAACTGTAAGAAATTAAAGACCCTGTAAATATCAGAGACATTCCGCCATATTGGTGTCATAATTATACAGCAAAACTTTACCAGAAACAGAGACTAGTTGCATACGTATAAAAGTAGTGGGTTAATTATATAAAGAGTGGCCTTTACAGTAGCGGAAATTTTTAAAGTTAGACACTAGGCCCGGTGCTCATTCAGGCCATCTAACATCCTTAATTACTGGGGCCCATTGAGGCTATTCAACTGAAAAGATATGGATAACCCCGATAGGCCTAGGTAACGATTTTAGACGGCCAAAATGGGCCGATATACATAATTTCTGCCTGCTGTTCACATATGTCCACCATTCACTGATGACATGATTAAAGTTTTGTTGTATAAAACTTCATACTAACGGTACCTCGCTTAAGTGAGAATATGCTGCTAATGTCAGAAAATAAGAAAAAGTTTGGTTATTGTAATAGATACTCAGATGTTTGACTGTAAACAGTGACTATTAACCCAGGTTCAAAATGTATAGTTATGTGAATCCAACTAATTTACCAGATAGTCACTCTGGATTTTACCTCTCTTTTTCAAACAAAGTTCAAAAGACTGAAAAAAATTCTGGAGACACAATATCTGGTCGCTAGTAAGACAACCTCAGGACTCACAATATTTGGTGGCTAGTAAGACATAACCTTTTCAATTAGATAAATTCAAACTTTACTTTATTCTAACCACCTCCAGATGATTGTTTCAACATAAAAAGTATCTGTCAGACTTAGAGGGCTACTTGAGATACTGTACTCTTTAACTCTTCAGTTGAGTCAAATCATCTGCCAATAGCATTAATAAAGTAAAGAAATTCTGAATAAAAGTGTTCATTATCTCCTACATTGGTATGCAATATATAAATATAAATACCCACAGAAAATTAGCAATGTTAGATTAATACATTTAGAATATAATTGTACGATAGTTAAGGTACATTTTGACGCTAAATGTATTACTCTAATTCTAGTAATTTTGGTTTGGATTTAATATATAATTATTAATATCACATACTAACTGTTCCACCGCGTACAAATTATTCTTGAATACAGAAAACTAGAAGATGGATAACACCAATATGGAGGATGGGGATCAATCCGTTAAGCCCCAGGGTCTGTAAACCAAACATGTACAATACGAGGGTCAGTGCAGGTCACCAGTAGACACCAGAGGGTCGGGAGGAGAGGGTAACTCAGCCGGACTGCTAGCGGCTACGGCACTCAGATTGGACTACTTAATTTTTAGTTTTTCCCTTACAGTCATCATATTATTCTCTAATAAATTGAACCAGTTATATTTTATTTTCTAAAACTTTGTTTAATTTTATTTTCCACGTAGAATCACCATTTCTCATTTAAAGTGAAACAATTATCTATTTTACAGTATTCCATTGATTTTCTTCTAAAGATTTTTACTCACAGATTAATTGAGGAAGTCTCTGTCAAGTTATGATGGTTAGCAATGTTGTATATTCTGAGTATCCAAGCTCCAAATTTTCTTAACAGAACCAAAAATATTATTAATGAAAGATTTACTGAGGAAATCTCTGGTCAAGATATGATTTTTTTTAAATGGAAAGGCAACATCGAAAATGCTTTGAGTATCCAGGCCGAGTTATATTTTTTTGGGTGGATCCGATGCCACGCAACCGCTTGCAGCCCCCGCAAGCAATGTGACACAGGGCGACAACAAGGCAGGTGTGACTACAATAGTTAAGGGGGGAGGGAGGGAGGGAGGAAGGGAGGGAGGGAGGAAAGGAAAGAGGAGAGAGAGACTGTGAGATAAAACAGGTGAGAGAGAATGGGAGATAAAATAAGAGAGAAAGAAAGGATTGGGAAGGAGATGAAAGATATACAACAGCTTAGGGTAAGAAGGAGAGGAGAGAGTTGGGCGAGAAGTTAGTGATAATCTTAGATACAATAAGAGCTACAGGGAGACTAAGAGGGTTGAAGAGTTACAATAAGAGAGATAACTTGAAATACAATATGAGAGAGAGAGAAAGGGTAGGAGAGGAGAGGAGAGAAGGATAATGGCCGGATGTTCACTTGTTGGGGTTTAAAAAGTGTTTGATATGTGCAATCAGGAGGGAGTTTACGCATCTTTCTCAGCGATTCGTTTACACCACATGAATCTCCAGTCAAAATACCGTACTTGCTGGCATAGGAGATGCAATGTATTTTCCATAAATATAGCCCACATGAATCACCTTGCATCTTGTACCCTAGAAGCAATTTTATTTTTGTCTTAAGTTTCAGAGCCAAATATAGGGGTGCATCTTACATGGGGTGTGTCTTATGTGGGGGTGCACTCTATATGCCGGAAAATACGGTATATACCCCAGAGACTGACAAGAGCCCCCATTTAAGTTAAACCGCTACTCGATAGCTTCTCTGGCACAGGAAATAAAGTCATTGTAAATCTCTTATGCTACACACAATGAAGAGCTTTTTCCCCAGATTATTACTTAACCTCATCAGTGTATATGGGTATTAAGACTTGAAGCGCATGCCATGTATCACTTCACCACACACTCTGTACTTAGTCTGTCAATATGCTGGCAGAAGCGAACCTCTTGAACGGCAATCTCTCAGAGCTTACGTCCAAGTAGGGGAGTCAGAAGAATAAAAGGACAACACCAATACTAGACTTTGGCAGAATAAGGTCTGGCAGCAAATGGAATATATATCAACAAGTTACGCTAAAGGTTTTTTAAAAAGTCTCCTTGAGAGTGGGAGGGGTTGGAGGGAGCGGGAGGGAGTGCTGGGAGAGAGATGCTACTAGACGTCAGAAACGGCAATTAATGGATGGTACTATTTTCATATTTTATGCATTTTGATCTACACATGAGTTCCATTTTTCTAGAAACTATAGTAGCAGCATATTTTACATACATATAAAATCAATAATTTTGCATTAGCCAATTGATAATAAATGCCATAGGCTATATTAAAATATTACAAAGCCAATTTTAAGTGCAGAACTTTGTCTCAGTTGTCATATGTCTTCATAAGTATTTTAACTTGATAGCATGGACATCAGTATAGATAAAAATAATGTCAATAACAATTTCTTAGCATCATTATATACCGGTATTATTTTTCTATGACTGTAGTTACTCATAAATAAAGAAGTTGGTGGCATATTTATTCTAAGTAGATAATCCTTCATAAACAAATTGGTTATTCTATCGCAGTGTCCAGCAACTCCCCAGACTCAGCACTCACACACACCAGCACACCTCAGCTCAAGGTCTCTCACGCCACAGAAAATATATCACAAGTAAGGAGGGTAAGGTGGTGGAAGGGTTCGTGTTGCTTGTCCGAGGGGGTCATGGCATCTTCGTTTCCAGGTCATTTCCAGAATGTTTTATATCTTCCAGAATTTCATGTCTTTTCCCTTCCAAAATTTACACTTCCTTTCCAGAATCCCAAGTCTTTACTAGAATTCCCACTCTACCATAATTTCACTTCTCTTGCAGATTCTACTTATCTTTGAGGATTCCAAGTCTTTTCCAGAATTCCATGTAATTTTCAGATTACCACGGCCTTTCTCTTTCCCCCCCTTACTTCACTTCGCCAGGATTATCTAGTACACTGCAAATCTTGAGCTACGGATAATATTTCAGAAGAAGCGAATCTGTCTTTAAGGTAATGGACAAATTTTTCACTTTATTGCATTCAAATCATATTAAAAAAAGCACTACAAGGTCCTGGCCTCCACACTTTGCCCTTCTTAAAGTCACCATCACTTGACATTTTTCCACACATATTTATTTTTTGGCCCACGTTTATATACGTTCCTTTTAAGTCTTGTTCCGCTCACTGTTGCACCGGACGACATTCGTGATAAACTCTGTGTAAGGTTGGTCAGATTTTGCTAGTGTCTTACATTTAAAAAATTATTCGATCTACAGATGTTACGAGCAAGATAATGTACCACAAAATCTGCGATGGCACAACATTATACAAGACATTTACACAGAGCAAAATTGTCTATCGGACAGATTTCGTATGATGACACAAATACAGCATTTTTTTAAACAATAGGCTTCCGATGCAACAAACTGTAAGAGTACCAACAGGTTTTGGACACAACGTATATCAGAGAGGCAGGAAGGCCCACAGTACCAAGAATCCTGCGACACAGTTTCAGAGTTTACCACGTAACACATGTTCACCATAATAGTCTCACAGAAGTAAGGCAGAGGGAGGGCCAACTATACAAAGAAAAAAGAAAACCCTCTGCTGAATTTCCAACGCATATTTCCGGCACAACAGTCTCACAGAAGAAACATGAGGGCCCACAACTATACAAAGAGAGCCCACAACTGTGTCAAGAGGGCCCCCTACTGTGTCAAAACGGCCACACACACTACACCACCAGGGCTCACTATACCAGGAACCCCTCGGACATATTGACATCGAGCTGGGTGCGGAGGGCGTGTATACTCTGCAAAATCTTCTTCTGGTGGCCGACGAGCGTGATGCCCAGCTGCGTGAGGTCGTGCTGGTTTAGACGCGCGACCGACTCCAGCTGCGCCACACCAGCACGCTGGAAGTTATCTACATAGCGGCTCATCTTGAGGGACGCCAGCCAGTCTTCCACAGAACTCAGCTGCGTTAGGTCCACGGAATCCAGACCCAGCGCCGTCGTGCATCTGCTTGGGTGAGGATCTTCGTTAGCTACAAGGTTTAACAATATTATGGGTTACGTACAAGGCCTAGCAATATTTTGGATTAGGTATAAGATCAGGGAGAAAAGATTCTATATTACCTATTGCTATTTAATTGTGTAGATGGGTAGTGACATTCTGGGTTAGTTAAAAGATTAAAGAGGTGACACTCTGCGTTACCTATTAGATCAGAGAGGTGATATTCTGGGTTAGCTATAAGAACAGGGAGAACATGTGATGCTGGGTTAGCTACAAGCTTTAGCAAGTTTCTGGATAACCTATAAGATCAGAGGTGAGATTTTGGGTTAGCAAAATTATGGGTTAGCTATAATACAAAGGAATGTGAACATCAACATACAAACTAGTCCTAACTAGGCTGCACATTCATAAGTTGAATAAAAAGGAGTTCATGTAGCGGCATTAACATGCCCTGTAAGAAGGGCATGCCCTAGCCATTTCAATCAAGGGAGTCTACAGCATTAAAAACTGCATCATGTACCCAGCTATAATAATGAACTAGATGACAGTTTGTTTGCATAAATATATCAGAGGTGAGATCATAGATTAGCTAAAAAATTGTGGAGATGGGTGGTGAGATTCTGGATTAGCTATAAGATCCGAGAGGTGTGATTCTAGATTAGCTATACAATTGTAGAAATAGCGAGAATCTGGTTTACCTATAATATATAGGGGGAGATGTGTGCATAATTTATGCTAAGGGGAATTACAACTTCCAAGAGAGTAAAAAAGCTTGATTAAGATACACTAAAGATTTATTGGTGACATCCATAGTAATGCACTTGTATGATTTTAGGTTAGCTATAACAAGATTGGGTACACCACACTAACTCTCACACTCATGACCCAATTCTAATCCTTCACTCAAATAAATATTAATGGTGGTAGCTTGAATAAAATATCATTAAATGCAATTCTTGGTATGGCATTAGCCGTGGAATTGAGATGTCACATGGAATTACAGTAATACAGTAGCTGTGAATACAAGTCAGGATCATATAAATACTATCTGAAATATATATACATAAACACATACACATATCGGTACATCTATATATATTATGGAGCATATATATACAGTATACTGTATATATATATATATATATATATATATATATATATATATATACAGTATATATATATATATATATATATATATATATATATATATATATATATATATATATATATATACTGTATATACAGTACAGTATATATATAAATCTGAAATTTGTCTTCGTGGCGCAATGCATAAGGTGTTGATTTTCGGTGTGAGCGTCCTGGGTTCGAATCCACGGACTGCCACATGTGTGTGTTAAATTTCATTAATCGATTTTAGGAGTAGAGTTGGTTGTTGGATAGAACATAATAATATAATAATATTTTAAAGGATAGATTGGTAGTTAAAATTATGAGCTTATAAGTTAAAGTTTTAGGAATGAGACATCAAACCAAATCATTATCAAGAATACTAAAGGAAGTACAGTACAGTATAGTACATAGGAATATACTGATTGTATAAGCGGTGCTGTGACTGAAGAATAAAGATATTAGTTGGTGCTACTCCTACGGTTGCAGTTTGTGGTTAACCCCTTCAGCACCATGATGTCATTTTCATCATACTGTATTCTGGTTACCATTAGACAATTTTCTTTAGTTTAAAATCTACCTTTAGGCCTCAAAGGGGTAAATATAATCTTAATAAACCCTCTGAATAACATAGGTCCTTCTTAAATTGCATAAAATCATCTAATTTTAGCGAGAATCAGCATGCTGAAAGGGTTAAATAGTGTCACTGTTCATTTAATTAGTTATCTAATGTGATTCAAGCACTAGTGAATTCCTCTGAAAGAACTGCTGCTTTAAGAAATATATGACCAAATTATTATTATTAACAACATAACTACAGTACAGTACCACAGTCTGAAATTATAATCATTGGTACATTATGCCACAAAAAATGGTTCATAAAAAATTGTGATATGAATAATATTATAAAAATAAATGTAAAACAAGTGTGAACTTGAGAGAACAATATGTACATATTATGCCTGATCTAAAATATAACAGCAAATCAAAACAAAATCATATATGAAAAATCTGTACTAAAATTGATATGACAATCCCTGCAGTAAAGAAAAGGCATGTTTAGTAATCATACTGTACAAGGACAATAATCTTATTCCAGTCCAGAAACTAGGGCACAAAATACGGAATTGTTAACACCTTCAGCATGACATCTTATTTATTTATTATAGCTACAGCAAACCCAATGATTTTATCCAGCTTAGGAAGAACCTTAAGTAAGCAAAGAGTTAAAACTATCTTGGTAAACCCCTTGAAATTTGAGAGGTCCTTCCTAAACTGAAGACAATTATCTGCAGTTATCCAGCATAAAATTGGGAAAAAAATAAGTCATGATGCTGAGGAGATTAATATAATTCCACATCCCCTATGGTTACAATCTAATACACAGGATTACCATTATATGACGGGTTAAATCAGTGCGGTTCATACGTTCAAGCTATCAATTTTATTTGAAGAACACAGAAAAATAGTAAGTCACATATCAATAGGACCAAATCGAAACCTTAACCAAAATGGATAACATTCCCTTTATACAGTGCAAACAAAATCTGTTCTATAAAGCAGAGGCACTCAATATTACAGTACACTGTAGTACTGTACTGTGTAAAACATAATACTGTATTTGTTACACAGATTTTATCCCCACTAGATAGAGAAAATGTAAATATAACTTTGGTGAAGATTTCGAATCAGGTTATATAGTCCGTGCTATCCAGATTCTGGGTTCCTCATTATATAAAGGGTTCTGGGTTTTATATCATATCGTACACAAAGGGATCGAGGGATATAGGACAGTAGTCGTACTCTTGCCAGGGAACGATTACAACAATTTCAAAGAGGTCTTTTGTACAATTATAAAAGTTGCCGCCTAAAGACACCATTTGTCCTATAAATCACCTTCTTAATTGACAGTACAGTACTGAGGTTTTTCAATTATGTTTTACGTTTCCAGAGAAATTAGAATGGTCTAGTTGGTTATGGTGATATTTATGCTAACTTGTGTTTGTCGCTAGGTTATCTTTTAGCATTGAAAATTAACCATGAGAGGATAACAATTATGGCTGGGATTGTATTTAATACAACAAAGAGACGATATTTTGTTTTAATAAATAAGCATTAAATGATAAGCTTTTGTAGGACAGTTGGTATCTTTAATACAGTGACAATTTTATTGTATTGATGTTAGGGTTCTGGGTTCTATCGAGGGATATGGTCATCCTACTCTTACCAGGGAATGATTACGACAATTTACAAGAGGTGCACTGCACAGTAAAGTGGGGTTACTCTGGACATTAGAGGCTAGGTATTGGTATATTGGACAGTGTAGCTTTGCAATAGATATACACAACGTAGCCTACACATTTTTCATTACCGTACACTCACGCTCTAAAGTTGTGTCCTACTTCAACATTTCAACTTTGTACTCAACTCTCTAGTACAATAAACAAAAATTAACAAAGCTTTTATATTCAAGATTAGTTTAAATTTCTTGATGAACGTATTTTCATGTCAAGAAAGGCAAATAAAGTGGGACACAATATTTGAGTGTGACTGTACTAACACACTGTCCACTAAAGCCATGTTTGTCTGGAGTTATATATAGTCCATGAGCCAGAAACATCTGCACCATCTGAGGTACCAGACTTTCAGCATAAAAATAATAAATGGTTATGGGATATAAATATTCACAAATTAATATCTCCACACCTATACAAACACTATCTTGCAAATACATTACAACTACTTGTAGATTACAATCTTGTAGATTATAATGACAATATTAACACAGTGAAACTTTTCTGTTTTAGACCCCAGATTTCTAGAATCCCACACCTTTCAAACTATGTACCCAATAAGGACTTTACTGAAATAGAGGTGTTTCACTGTAATTGTTAGCCCTCTCACATGGTAATGATTATCCCTTTGGCCCATAGACTAATATAAGTAAGTCGTAGGTGAGGTAATGTGAGGTGGGGGTGTCAGGTGAGGCGAGGCGGGGTGGGGTCTCAGGTAACTGTGAGATAAGGCAAAGTGTTTTAAGGTATGAGGAGGGAGTTAAACAAGAGGATAAGTATAACAAAAACACCAAAAGGGTCAACAGTTCAGCCTTGCTTTCAATGCTGTGCTGAGAAAGGAATAGAAAACAAATGGGACATGCAAGATGTAAAAGAGCAAACTACCATGTAAAAAAAGATGATATTAAATATAAAACATGCAAAGGTAAACAAACAAGCGTGACAAATCAACAAATATAAACAAATACCAAAGTAGCAATTGAATTCAACTTCCTCAAAAGGTACAAATTTAACCCTTTGATCAGAATATGTTCCAGAAAGCTATATAATTTTAAGTAACATAAGAACCCCGCTATACATATTTAAATTTCCAATTAAATTTGTTTTCATAACTGAGGAACTCGACTATGTCGGCAGATCTTGGGAAGACCATTAATTAACCCTTGGAATCTGGGAGGCCTCATATGAGACAAAATGGTCGGCTAATAATCGCCGCTATAATCATCAGAACTCGGCAACCACGCGTTGTAGCGACGTCATCTCTACGGCATTCTACAGACAACAAAAAGTTTTACAATTTGCAAAAACATTGACTGCTCTAGGTGGTCTCAATCAGTAGCTACTGAATTATGAAGTTGATTTTACCAAAATTCATATGAGGCCCCCCGGATCCCATGGGTTAAATGCTCCAAGTAAAGGCCTGTGGCAAAAACGCTGTTTCTGGCATTATTTATTGACAATTCCAGTCTGAAATTTTCTGAATTTAAACATTTATAAGTTTTCAGCCAACTATAATTATCCATATTTAGTCTAGTTGCCAACACCAATGTTAACAGACCCCTGATACTGTATGTTGCTGTTCAAAGGTTACCAGAAAAAGTGATCGTGTGACTCAGCCTTTCGCTGTGATTGGCAGGGATGGTCAGAGGGTCTTCACTAAGAGGATGTATATCTCATTCTTTTCACTAACTTTAACAATTCTTTGGGCCTTCTGGATATATTAATTTTTATAGTCAATGGTTAAAGGAAGGAATTTTTTAACCCTTTGACTTCACAGAAGTCTTTACTAAACTGAATACAATTGCCTGGATAGTTGAAAGAAAATATGTAATATGTCACCAGGATGTAGGGTTAAGTGCGGACACAACTAACATAAGAACAAATGAGCGGGTGATATCCAGCCTACACACGCAGATTATTACGGTAAAGCAGTAAGTGAGGGTAAGAGGTTCAAGAGAAACAGTGCCGGGTGGAGGCGCCAAGTGACCCCCTTACAAATTAAATGCCAAGAGACTTAATGGTTCACCAAATATTTCTTTATAAAATATACCAAAGAAAATAAATTAAAGTTGTGTGAAGTTTTGAATAATGGAAATGCTTCCAAATTTAGGAAAGTGATCAGGAGGACTTTCTGCCATGACCCTTGGTAGCTCCCAGGAGTAATAATAGCTACATTTTGGCAGTAAAGATGATGAAGTTAATTCAGTCAACTTTTTTTCTTGTCTGGGTGCTTGAAGAGCACTGAAATGTATAACTGAATACTGTAGTACGGCCGGGGCTGTTCGGCCAGGCAGCCTAGGGAACGACTACTACTGAATAGTGCTGTGATTGCAGTTGACATACAAAGTAGCATCTGCAAAACTCTTTGACAATACTAAACAAATGTCCAGCCTTAAGAGGGTCTTGTTCAAATAGAGTGGTGTGCACATTTTCTTACTTACTAAATACACATATGAAGGTAGTATTGGTAGTATGCTACTGTAGTTATCCCACTAATTTTGAGCAATTTGGAATATTACAGTACATATGAGTAGCAACAAACTTTAATGTTGACACCATGTATATGAAGACATTCAAATATTTTGTATGATTTTGATATTGCTTTCTTGTAATGGAAAAGGATGCTAAACCATTGTACATTTGCATGTATTTCTCTTGGCATTTATTTTGCAAGTTACCCCTCCCATGCACTTCTCCGCTTTCCTTCCTGTTTACCTTTGCGCTTTTAGGCAGCCTGGTTAAAGTTGGCCCACTGGGGTTGGATGAGGACGGGTGCATAGTAGGGGTTTTGTGGGGCCGGTCGCCTGGGGGAGGATAGTAAAGGACCAGAAGATAGTATAGGACAGATGATGACCATTTTCAAGAGAGGGAGGGAGGGAGGGAGGGAGGAAGGGAGAGATTGAAATAGGTCAAGATAGTATAGTCAAACCCCACTTTTTTAACCCCAGACTTCTGGATTAGGGAACTAGGTGATGACTTTACTTATGCATTTCGGACAAAGTCGAAAGACCAAGGTAAATTTCTGAATCATATCCAGTTCCGAATACCACCCTTGATCTGTCAGACAAAGGTATAAGTCTAAAAGACAAATGTTTCACACTTCCAGACAGGGTGTTTCCCTAATGAGTCCAATAGAGAGGTTTCTGCTATGAAATATAGACATTTTGAAAGATAGATAAGATGAGATAAAGAAAACAAAAGGGACTGCAATAGTAGAGAGGAGAGCAAATTCAAAGAAATTAATAATGAGCAAAAAGGGAGATAAATTAAATGAAAGAGAAGAGAGAGGGGAGGAATTGATTAGAAGAGGAGAGAGAGGCGTGGATGAGAGAAAGATAACAATAGTGCAAAATAAGTGTGAAAAAGACTGACAAAATAAAATAGATAATGAAAATCGGTATACAGTATGACATCTTAATTTGAATAAAAAAAATAAAAAATAAAAAATGATGGAGGAAGGAAATATATGATATATAATGGATAAAGTTAGAAAACAAGAGAATGCAACAAGAAAACAATATTTTCTTGGGGGAAGGGGGGAAGGTTTTAGATAAGAATTAAGGTCAACAGATATTTTTGGTGAAGTTTTGGAGGAAATGGACTATATAAGCGAGTGATACAATGAGATAAACAAATATTGAATGCTCGCATGTACCATAAAAGATATAACAGACAAAAGCCACTTGAAGCAGGGACGATACATAATAGAATATATGCCACTCTTCAATAACGTTGACAATATTAATGTGATAAAACTTAAGAGTAAAAAATTAAAGTTATTTGCTGTATTTCTTTGAGGGAGGGAAGGGGAGGGAACAATGTGGGATGGATATAATTTTGGAAAGAAGGGCAAAATGTGGAAATATTCTATGAGAGAATATCACATTCATAAGTCTTGAACCACAATATATAATGTAGGCCTATATGAGAGGATCATTCAAAACTGTATTCATTATCGCAATGACTCATTCTAGATTGGCATCGTATAGTGTGTGTTTGAGAGAGAGAGAGAGAGAGAGAGAGAGAGAGAGAGAGAGAGAGAGAGAGAGAGAGAGAGAGAGAGAGAGAGAGAGAGAGAGAGAGAGAGAGAGAGAGAGAGAGAGAGAGAGAGAGAGAGAGAGGAGAGAGAGAGAGGAGAGAGAGAGAGAGAGAGAGAGAGAGAGAGAGAGAGAGAGAGAGAGAGAGAGAGAGAGAGAGAGAGAGAGAGAGAGAGAGAGAGAGAGAGAGAGAGAGAGAGAGAGAGAGAGAGAGAGAGAGAGAGAGAGAGAGAGAGAGAGAGAGAGAGAGAGAGAGAGAGAGAGAGAGAGAGAGAGAGAGAGAGAGAGAGAATGTAGTGAGTGTGTATTGTTTTGTACAGTACAGTACTATAGATGAGGCCCAACAGTGTGTGAACATACTGTATAGCATCACTATAACATCCACTTTTAAATATCTACCACTGCTGGATTCAAACCTCCAGCCAGACTCAAAGCATATAGTCTGCTTATTATAGTGTAAGTAGGCCAGAAATCTTGATATCTATCCTATATAACTAAAAAAAGGGTAGAACAAATGGGCTATAAATTTCCACACCTATTTCCTAGCTGACTCTTCCCAAATGGTAGAAATATTAGCTCGATTAGGCTACTCTATTTTTGTTCGAGTAATACAGGTTAGTAGTCAAGACATTTGGTCTAATTAGTTCTTACTATAGGTAAGAACAATGTTGTAAATACTGTATACCTGTATAGCTCAGTACTCCATTATATTGGAGCCAACAGATTTATATACCATAGCCATGCTATTAAAGTCATGTCCTAACCTTTATTATTTCAAATTTTGCCTATGAAGTAGAATTTATTATTTAATTAATAAAACTTAAATAAGATATCTGTAGAAAATTATTATGATTAAATGCCAACTAAAGAAGACATTGAAATATAGAGAGAAAGGTTAAAACAAACAAATAGAATTAAGGCAAAAACTACATAAGAAATAATAAAAATCTACACAAATTAAAGAAGAGATCATAAACAGAGGAACAATGAAGTAGAAGTACAGTAACATTGAGGAGGGCTGGAGTAGGCGACACTGTTGCTTACGGCGCCCTGTAAGCCCAACAAGAACAGGTATAATTGGGGAGAAAGACAAAGAAGGTAAGTTGAAGATATAATGTGAATAAAAGGATAAAGACAAATATGAATGCTAAAATTAAGAGTTGCTCAAAAATGAAACAATTGAATGAAGGGAACAGTAAGCTATGAACAACTGAGAAGATAAATTCAGAATGCCATGAATACTTGAATGGAGAAATTATACCCACATCAGAGAAAACAATAACAAATTTCAGTCATGTGGGTATAAATTCCCCATAGACAACTGCGCTCTTCAATTCTTCCTTTGTAATTGTAGTTTACTGGTATTATGTTATATGGATTCTAATTCAATACAAATACCATATAATATATAAAACTACAAACAGTATCAATCAAGTGATCATCTCCGACGCCTGCTTCCTCCCGGGAAACTCCCGCTAAAAGGATGGCCATGACAGAAATGCTTTCAAGCAACTTTGTCCTGTGTAAATGTATGTGTGTGTGTTTGAGTGTGTGTGTGAGTGTGTGTAAGAGTAAATGCAGCATCGCACAGGCAGGCTTTGTGGCATTTCTTCTAGCCTGCTGCTGATTCTCGTTAGAATTTTCACCACATTTTTGCTGATATACCTTCAGTTACCTGATTTATGTATGATCATCATCAACTCCAAGTAGTAACTTAAAACTACTAGAGTGAATTAATTGACCTATGTGACCGATTTTCGTGTTTTAAAATCTAAAAATCACAAGCCAAAATCGGATATTGGCTAGTAAAAATGGTAGAAAAATGCCTGTGGGATGTTGCCTTAAGAATAAAGACAACACAGTAGGCTTTATGTACAGTATGGCGAAGCATTTAAGCAAACATGTACTGTATTATGATTATGATAATTAATTGAGTAAGCATAATTATAATGAAACCCTTCAAGTATGTCTTATTACATTGTGTTCTGGCTAACTTAAGACAATTTTATTGAGCTTAGCTATGTTCTCTGGAAATCAAAGTGGTAAAAACTATCCCAATAAACCTTTTTTACTCTAAAAAGTGCTTTTCCCCTCAACTTTTATAGTCCACACTGGTCTAGGACCTTATGAGGTTAACTTTAAAAAAACAATTCTATCTATTTATTGCCAGGCGCCTTGATTCCTGAGAGGGTGACAGTGAACAAATCACCTCCATGCTCCTTTCATCCGTCAACTGGTGCTCCTCCTCCCGCCCAACACCACTTTCATTCATATACTGTATCTCTCAACTCCATCCCTCCACCTTAATCTGCCTGCTTCTCTCTCTCTCTCTCTGCTCTTCCACTTCACTCATATAGTACTTCTCTCACCACATGACCAAACCACCTTAACCCCTCCAGCCCCAGCGTCGAATATGTCTCGACGCCGATGTATGTAATGCTTATCCCCAGCGCCTAACATGTCTCGACGGCTATTATCGCCCTTATTGACCAGTTATAGGGCGCGTAGAGGGTTCATATTGGTATGGGAACTACTTTAGGATACCACGGAACGATAGCAAATACTTGGCAACCCTCCAAGTCCAGCCACGGGGGTGAAGGATGCTAACTCACGCCAGTTCACGTTTTCCTTCGCGAGTGTTACACCATGTCCGATCGCCCAGCCTCCAGACGCTGCCCCTCACAACATGCTGTGAGTGTTGAGGAGGCTCTTGCAACATTGCAGGACTCGGACAACCATGATAATGACACTGAGTCATCAGATGAAGACTCTGGTGATGACTACCAGCCATCTCTGAGATAAATTGAGGAGGTGCATGAGGAGATCCCCATTGTTCCCGTATCTCGTCGCAGTCGCGGCGTCCCATCCGCGTGGGGGGAGGGTGCCTCGTTCCCCCATTGCTCCCCATGACCCCATTCATGACTCATCAAGTGAGGAGGAAGATGCAGATAACCCAGATCCTACGAGATTTATCCACATCCCGGGGCAGCAGCGGCAGGGGAAAAAAAAGACCTGCTGAGGATGATGATGGGGTGAGTGAAGATCATGCTCCCACCCGACGCCTGCATTCACCCCCACCTCCCACAGTCTCCCCACTAAAAGACTCAACCCTTAACACCTTCTATGGGTTGCATAGGGGCACTGAAATACTGGCAGCACAGCCATTGTCGCATTCTGATGAAACAGATGTGGAAGAGTCTGGTGAAACAAAAACACCCCCACGTGTTCACCCACGCCGCTTGTTCTCACCCGCACCCTCATCAGCACGTGATGAGTCATTGCCCTCACCGCCTCACCACTCTACACCACCACCACCATCACCCTCTCCTAGCCACTCTCCAGCACCACCATCACCACCTGGTTCACTGCCTTATTCCTCCATCAGCTGCCGGCCCGGGAGTTCTGAATAGGTGCATGGCACCCACTGCCGACCCAAGATGGCCTCGGTGAGTATTTTTTTGTATGTATTCCTTCATTTCTAACCCATTTCATATGTTTTCAGCAAAAATTAAAAAAAGTATAAAATCCCTTGGGTTCTTGGTGTCAAACATATATAATTCAGCTGAGGCTCAACGGGTTAAGGTGGTCCTCTTCACTCTCCAGCACATCTACATCCACACCACATCACTCTCGTACTTCCCCATTTGTCTGTCTATCTCGCCATGTGACTCCACACGCACTTCTCAAGCAACTCATTTCCGTGGCAAAAGATCTCAGTAATCATGCCATAAAACTTTTGACTATCGAAAATTGACGATAAAAGCTTGCGTGATGCCTGCTTTAACTGAATAAAATCATCTACTGTTAACCAGAATGTAATATTAAAAATATCACCACTGAAAAGGTTAATGAACATTTGTCTATTTTCAAACCTACAGTATAAGCAAATTAGTTTAATATGAATACTGTATAACTTAACTATTAACCCTTTGGCGCACCTATAGTTTCCAATCAAAGTTTTTCCCACTCCCAAAGTATATCTCAGCTCACTCAGAGCCAGTTTTGTGCCCGGCGATAATTTGTTTCTGTGACGTTTTTATCCACCAAAAAATCCTTGTATTTGGATTAATGAGGTACCATCGGCTTCGTTATTGATTGAACTTGAAGATAAGCGAATAAAAACATAGAATAAATACAAAACAACCACATTGGGGCACTCCGAAATAAGAATTGTAAAAAAATAAGTAAATACCTTATCTCCAACTCGCGCTAGCTCAAAAGTTTGCCCGCAACATTTTTGATTTGCATACATATATGGAAGTGGAATTTAATGAGGATTCCACTGGTAACTTCAGAATTACTATAAAGCAAATAGTTACTGAGATACACGAATAAACGTGAAAGTATCGAAACACAGACTGAGCTGTACTCTGCTCCCTTCCCAGCCAGCCGTGAGTAAACGGTTAAACTGAGGGGGTTGCCAATTGTACCCATTGAACTAGACGTAATACTTAATATCTATGCCAAATATGACGCGCGTCAGACGAAAACTTAATTTTTGGCGAATATTTTTAAGTTTAATGACTCTTAACGAGTCATCGTGCGCCTAGGAACAAAATACCTAATGACTCTGAACGAGTCATCGTGCGCCAAAGGGTTAACCCCTTCTGTACCGGCGACGTCTATTTGTTATTATTCTAGCTATATTTAGACAAATTTATGCAGTTTAAAAAGAATCTGTGGTAGTAAAAGGGGTTAAATGAGATAGTTTGAAACCTGTTAATATGAAGGCCCTTTTTAAACTGAATTAAAATGTCAAATATTAGCCAGAATAATATTAAAAAGTCATCACCGGTACAGAAGGGGTTAAAACTAGTAACGAAAGAAAGTAGTACGCTGGAAAAACATTATAAGAACAAAATTCAATCATCTTAATGCAACATAAAATAAATAATAGGAAAAATGAATTGTAGAGAGAATCTATCTATCTATCTATTGCCGGACGCCTTACTCCCCTTACGAGGGTGGCCATACACAGGATGCCCCCAAGCGGACCTATTCCCTGTGAGAGGGACAACCCGAGCCAGTTTAGTGAAGGACTTACAGGACTGACCACTCAATTTAGGATCCGTCCGACTCCGAGGCCCTCTGTGTATCTTGTTAGCACTATTTTTCTACAGTGGTGTTCGGCTAATCCATCCACTAACCTGCCTTACCCTTAGGTAAGCAGTACGGATTTGTATCAGGTTTACTCCCCTAGACAGGTTGCCAACCAAGGCTGACGAGTCCCATCCACCCGGATTTGTATAAGGTTGTCTCCCCTAGATGAGTTGCCGACCAAGGCTAACGAGTCCCATCCACCCAATTAGAGAGAAGAAGTATAAATATTTACAAGATAAATTTTTCACAAATTAAAATCAGGTCAATTACACTATATTACAGATCGGGAATTTACAGTCATTGGAGGCGATACTGCAATGGATTAAAAACACATAAATAATAACATGAAAAAATGCTGCACTGAAAAAAACATATGGTAAAAAATCATTAGGTAAACTGCAAAAGTCAATGGACACCCGTTGAGATACAGTATGATAAAAATATTAAAAAAGTATTGTATGTAAAAGATTAAACTAACACATAAAAATACACCAAAATAAAAAAAAGGGTGGCAGTTGTTCTGAGTGTACAGGTACACACAAAAAAGCACAGTACACCCTCGCATGTAAAATACACAGAAAATTGCTTGTGCATCAAAAACACCAACATTGATCACTGTGCTGCCATTAACCCGTCCAGCCCCGGCTAGTTTTGTAATGTTTGTTCACCAGAACCCGGCCGGTTTTCAAAAAATGGTTTTATTCCAGAAACAATAGCGAATGGGTTAGGAATGAAGGAAAACCAAAAAAACGAAAAACGCTCAAAAAGCTTAAAGAATGGTCCTACAGAGCCCCCGAAAACGTATTTTACAAGAGTAAAAAATTGAAGGCAATTACCCCAAAAAACCAGGTTATTGTGCGCTCACGCGCACGCATGTGGACTTTGAGAGTTTTCAACCATCGGCACGGTTGCGTGGGATACATACACAGTTCCCATACAAATCTGAGCCTTCTTGAGTGGCTACACCTGAGGTTACGGTCGGCGCGTCTCTGGGGCTGTGCGTTACATACATCGCCGACGCGTCAGGCGCGTCGCTGGGGCTGTACGGGTTAAAGATATACACTAAAAAAAAAAAATCCCTTTCGGACCTTGGAAACCTGTAATATTTGGAGTGCCTCTGGCCAGTACTCCTAGACAAATCCCATCATTGTTGGTGGTAATTACTATAGTTTTGCCATATTCCTAGCCACTCAATATGATATGCTAATAATTATAATTGCAATGAAATGTATTGAAACATTATTCCAGTATCCTCATAAGAATACGGTCCAAAGTCTGAAACATCAAGATCCCCTGATTTGTCCGAAAGAGAGGTGCTTAATGCAGTGTAAAGTATAGTGATGTAAGCATGTAAGATACTATAGTCACACTCAAAACTTGTGTACAACATCCATTATATAAAGTTTGGTAATATCTCCAGAAAAACACACACAAAAGAAAATCCTCAGCCCTCATGAACTAAGACTTTAAATTCAAAGTATATTCAGATTTGTTTTTTCTAATATAAAGAGAGGAAAACAAAGTTGAAATCTTGCAGATGGGACATACATTTTGAATGTGACTGCATAAACCTAAACACACGCACAGGCAAACACATAGGTATGTAGTCTGCACATTAATTGAGACAGTTTATTTAAAAGTATATTTTCTGGTGTGTTGGGGGGCAACTCCAGTTTTTAACTTCTCAGTTAAAGCTTCATGATAATTCAACCACCAAAAATAATCTTCTTTCAGTCTAGTTGCTAAAACCATTGCAGAATAGCCCTAAAATAACTGCCAATTGAAATAATACCTGTGTGACTTTGCCACAACAGTAAAATTACTCATTAATGCAAGAGAATATTTCTAAACTAAAAAAATTGCCTTCAGTTAACCAGAATTAATTAATTTACCACAATGAAAAAAGTAACTCAATCTGCACCACCTTGCTGAGTTGCGTTAATATAAATAGATAAAAACTCTCACCTGCTCAAGTGAAAAATTATAACACCTATTCAAGCGGTACTGAGGCAAATCAATATAAAAATATAACCATAGTAAAACAAAAACCAACTCAAGCTGACCTGTTCTGCGCCACCTTGCTGAGAGCCTCTGGAGTGCGGATAAGTCGGTCGAGGGTGCGCACGATGGATGCAAAGTTGGGTCGGTGGTTGCGTTCCTTCTGCCAGCAATCCAACATCAGCTGGTATATGGCCTCCGGGCACTCCATCGGGGCCGGCAGACGGTACCCCTGGTATACAAATAAATGGGTTATTTGTTATTGACACAATTTGATATTACTGATATTTCCAACTCTATTTCTCCTTTAAACCATTTCAAATTAAATGGGCATATGGTACCCGCTGTTTTACAGATAGTGTGCATAAGTTAGTAATTACTGTAACTATAATTCTAAATGCAATTTTTTGAACATCGTCTGAAGGAGTGACTTTCTGAACACTCAAATTTATTGGTGGCTCCTGGAGTCAATGACGTAAGTGCCTATGTTAATATGGCCTCGTTGCGGGCTCCTCTGAGCCCGGGTTAACCTGGATCACGGTGGTCAAGAACCAAGATCATCATAGGGGGTACCCCTTAATCATTCCTACGGTACGTCATTGGGTTGGAGCCACTGAAAAGTAGGAAATAAAAAGAAAAGAATTAGCACAGTTTGAACACTGCGCCTACGCGCGCTCACGGTCTTCCTCTGCTTCCCACACACCTGCCAGTTAGCTGTTCCTCCCAGGAACCTCCTCCCTCGCCCGCCGAACCAGCCAAGGTAGACGTGCGTGTCCTTACCTCATGCTCAGGGTGACATAGCCCCTCTTGAATGCGTCAGTTTTGGTCCCTAGTGAATATTAGTGCAGTTGAAATCATATACGCATTTAGGAATGTGTTTGTTTGGACCAATTTCACTTGTAACCCTGTAAGTAAGGACTTCTTAGTCTGGGCTGGTCGACGGGCGTGTTATTCAGAGCCACTTTCACTTTCTAGAGCCTCAAATTTTTGTGTTTATTTCTGTATGTCGTATCATACGAACCTCGGCTCTTTAGCGGCAGTGTCCTTTGTTCTGTGATAGTGTGTTTTAACATTGTAGCTCGATAGATGCTGACTTAAGTGTTGAATTATATGCGAGTGTCATCAACTTGTATCTGTGAGTCCTGACAGACAAACCTCGGTTGTGCCTAAACCAGAGGTTATTTTTCAAGCCACCGTAAGATTGGTACTTAGGAACAAATTTCCTAAGCCTAATTTGTTCTGTGCTGGTTGTGTTTTAACATGATAGCATGACAGAGATTCCCTTAAGAGTTGAATTACAGGTAAGTTTAAGATTCATATATCTGTAATTCCTGAAAAGTAGCCCCTGGTCGTGCCCTGGCCAGAGGTTAATTTTCAGGCCACCGTAATATTTGTACTTAGGTACAAATTTCCTAAGCCTAATTTCCAGAAAATTTTAACCTATTTTCATTCAATGCTTCGCTCCACAATAAACTACAATACTTTCAGTATTTACTTCCAAGTTTTCTTTAAAAAGTGATTGCATTTCACTTTAACATTATTCAAGCTCTCATATATAATTTTTCAAGGGTATCAAGAGTACCCATTTTAATATCATATTTAAATATATCCCACTATGATGTAAGAATAAAATACAACATGCTGATAATTTTCCAAATACCCAGGTACCATAGGCCCTATCTCAAAAGGTCCGGTTCCAAGGCCCGGTCACCGGGACTGCCAGATATGGTGACAGTCCCGAGTGCCCAGTTAGGCGGGCGATACTAGAATACCATACAACCTCGAGTTCTCGAGTTCCCGAGTCCTTATCTCAATAAGACACGGTTTCCAAGGCCCGGTTACCAGGACTACTGAGTATGGCGAAAGTCCCGGGTACCCGGAAGGGCCGGAAATACAATAATAACATACCACCATACAAACTCAAGTTCCCGAGTTCCCGAGCCCTTATCTCAATAAGGCCCGGTTACCAGGACTACCGAGTATGGCAAAAGTCCCGGGTACCCAGATGGGCCGGAAATACAATAATAACATACCACCATACAACCTCAAGTACAGTATTAAGGTCATGTGATAATCGTTCCCTAGGCTAAAGTAAGCCTACCCAGGAACATTCATTAATTTTTAAGAGAAAACACTATGAATGCAATAAGGTTTCCAATATACTCAATTATCTCAGGGATTAGATCTAGAGTATAAATATTTTTTGGTAACATTACCATACCTAAGGCCATGAATATGTAGGCCTACATATTAATAAATTTGGGTGATAATGAATGTTTCATTTCCCCTGGAATATATAAACTGAATGGATAGTTTATTCCTGTGTTACACCAACTGTTCTATGAAACTTAAAGGCGTTAACACCACAGGCTTCCTTTAGAAACGCTTCCTGTAACCTTCTTTTATATTATATTTGATATTAAACTGACCTGATTAGTACAGGTTCATTGGATACAATAATACCTTACAAACATAAAGTCAAACCCGAATACATACAGACTAGGGCCATCTACCCAAGCATTATAATACCGAGTGGTATTATAACACATGCAACCGGGTCGTAACATAATACCATAAAATCGGCCGGGCTCCAGTTAGCCAGTTTACCAAGTACTCCAACGTCTGTCAAGACGACAGCACATATTACTTTACCGAGTACTCTGACGACTGTCAAGACGACAGCATATATCACAACAAAATTCTTTTGAAAGTCTCGGTTACTCTAGCCCTCGCCTAAACAAACAAAAATCCACCGGGTACCCTAAGCGGACCCAAACTTTAATTTAAAAAAACAAACCTAATCCCAATATAAAAATTAACTAGAAATGATTACCGGGTACTCTAGGTTAGGTCAGACTTTAATAAAGAAGTCAGACCCCATTAACTAATAGTTAACATAACTAACAGAATTAAGATAAGTGCGAGGGCTTAAATAAGTAAGTTTTCTAATAAGTTTAATAAAAAAAAAAAAAAAAAAAAAAAAAAAAAAAAAAAAAAATGTGTGGGTCATCCTGAATACCATTACCGGGTGACACCATACCGCCACCACCAAAAGGGTGCCAGGTGATTCAAGGCTGTGCCATACTGGGACAAGGACAATGCCAGGTCCCTGTAAGAGAAACAAATATTATTTTACCCAGTACCCTAAACTTTGTCATACTCTAAGAAAAACAAACCAGGGTTCCAAGAAAGGAATAAAATGGAAATTCTTGCCGGTTACTCTAGGCTGGGTCATACTTATTACCATTTTTATTTAAAATAAACAATACAAGGCTAGTGCCCACTTTTTGCACCCATGGTAGACATGACCATCTCACCTGTTGCTCCCTTCATTCAGCTAAATAACCCATATCTCTAGAGTGAGTTCACTGGGCAAAACTCTATTCATTTCCAAGTCACCTACAAAGTGTATTCTCACGAATTACATATTTTAACTAATTTCCAGGAAACAAGTACAAGTTTCCGTTCCCTTCCTAAAAAGGCTATACTGTACTTGCCTAACAAATTTCCGGGTAATTATATCCAGTTATACCGAATATTAATTCACTAGGCTACTTCTTACATAAAAGACAACGGGAATCGGATTAAAATAAACGGGACATGACTAGACCCTATTTACCAAAACCTAAGTAGACCTAATAATCCCGGTATTAATTCCACCATACAACACTAACTCCTTGTAATAATCTCCAGGCTCGAAGAGCGACAACACTACCGGAGAAGAATCTTTTCAACAAGTAAAACATCCCCTCCCCCTCCAAGTGACAACCACTGGAGTATCCTAACACCTTATATGTTAAGGTGAGTTTATTTGACAAATTACTAGACGTTCCCGGTTCACCGGCTAAGTGTACCTTCACTATCCATATAAGCTTTGCTTATAACAATGACCCAAAAAACATGTATACCCTCGGGCATATTATCTATATGGAGTTCAGTAAAATCTGACAATTCAGGTACTTTTTACAAAAATCTCCAAGTACCAGCAATACTAAAATATGTAAGCTTTTTAGAATTATCTCTTCTAGAACTCCTAGCTAGTCCCTATCTCCCGACAAGAAAATGTCCGGATCTAGCAAGAAAATGACATAGGTCGGTCGGCTCAGAGCCTTCCAGTAAAAAACGGAAGAATAATATTAATAATAATATCAATAACATTTACTCAATTAGCTTTTACAGAATGGGTACCACATAATATGTTACAAATATGATGGGTACCAACCGGGCTTAATCCCAACTAAGGATAATCCATTAAAGCCGTTAGACATATTCCCATTGGGGTCCCGGGAAATTAACAAACCACAAACATAAAAGCTACCCACCTTCGAAGTCCCAACTTCCCTGACTCGCAATCAGGATTTCAAATCCTGCACCCTACACACATATCCCCAGGCCGGGGACAATTATCTGACATGGCCGGTCACCCTGCTAATCCTGTTTTCTCCGAATAAACAAAGAATTACCTGCCTCCTCTACCGCCTTGGCTGAGCCAAGTGGTGAACATGTCATCCCCTCCCCCTCCTTCCCTAGTATGGCTAGGTGATACTATTGAACAACAGGTTGATTCAACCCCGTTGTTTTTCTCCACCCACGTTGATTCTCCCTAAAAAAAAAAAAATATTCAGATGAATACTGAAGCTGAAATACATAAACCCAGGAGGCTAGTTGGGCTAATTTCAAGTAATTTTTTATTAAATCCATGCAGGAATGTGGCAAGCAAACCCAACGGACGTTTTTTACGCCTTTAGATAAGACTATCCGAGATCTCAAAGTAGTTCCAGATCACAACAGGACATACCAAACACAGTTCCACTGGCTCAGGTACCTGTCCATCCTAAACAACCTGCTCGTAAAACAACAGCTCCCGATACGGAAAACAACCACCAGAGTAACACCTACTAATGCTGACACAGGTCTTCCAAATTTGGTATCAATACCAAAGTACTGTAGTGGATTATTAAAATGGACGAGCTGAAGAATATACGTGCAAAGAAACACAAGGAGGGGGAGATCAGGGAGGGGAGAGAATGTGATGAGAGTTGTGACGGAGGAGGAGAACGGGGTGGAGGTGTCACAGGGAGAGACAGGAGACAAAGAGGCAGACCCAGTAGTGCTAACAGGGGAGTAGGGTACGGACTGGAGGAGCGGGATGGTGTAATTGCTGGAGGAATGGTAGATGGATTAAGGATTATGTTTAGTAATGTGGATGTGTTTACTCAGGACAAGAAAAGAGAACTGATATGTAGGTTGCAGGATGAAGAGGAAAAACCTGATATCATAGCCCTACAGGAAGTAAGACCAAAATATGTTAGAATTGAGAGGGAACTGGTGGAATATAGTTTGGAGGGTTTTGAGTTATATGAGAGAAATGCTATTAGAGCAGAGGTTGGAAGAGGACTGTTTATTTATGTAAGAAAAGAGCTCAAGGTTAATGAGGTGGATATGAGACAGCAGTATTGTGAGTATTTGTGTATTGAAGTAAAATGTGTAAGAGGATCAATTCTAATTGCCTTTATATATAGAAGCCCAAATAATAGCAGGGGAGAGGATGATAACCTACTGAAAGCAATGGAGGAGATAGATAATAGAGAGAACAAATATAAAATTTTGATTGGAGATTTCAATTTGCCAAGGATCAACTGGGCAAATTGTACTACTCCAGCGGGACAGGGTAGCATGGAAAATAAGTTTATAGAGAAAGTGAGAGATTGTTTTTTAACGCAACATATTGTAGAGATGACAAGATATAGAGATGGGACGCAGGGGAGTGTACAGTAGGGTCTCACATAAAACGAGTTTATGGTCGATAAACGAGGGCGTTTTATGTGAATTCGTTTTATGTGAACACAGCATTTTGGTGGCGCAATATCGTCAATGTTCACTGTAAGCGAAAATTTTCGTACAAAGCGATCGATATTTCGTACGTTTTGTACGATATTTCGGCGTTTTATATGAAAGCGTACGATATTTTGTACGTTTTGTACGATATTTCGGCGCTCTATATGAAAACTCCTTGTATTTGCCCCACTTTGGCGGCGGACTCGTTTTATGTGATCACATTCGTTCTGATCGAAAATTAAATATTAATATTTTAGGTCGGTCGTTTTAATCGAGACTCGTTTTATGCGAACACGTTTTATGCGGGACCCTACTGTACTTGATTTGATTTTTAGCAATGAAGAGGATATAGTGGAACATGTTAATGTGGATAGCCCTATAGGTCGTAGTGACCATGCCTGTATAAGCTTTAGTTGTAACATTAAATCAGAGAGGGATAATAAAAGCAATAGAAAAATATACATGTATGATAGAGCAGATTATGAGCTGCTGAGACGGTGTTTGGACATTGACTGGGGGGAATATTTGAACGGTGAAGACGCTGAAGGAATGTGGAGGAAAATTAGAGTCAAACTGGAGAATGCTGTATCCAAAAGTGTACCAGTACGGGAATATAAGGATAAAACAAAATTGAGGAAAAGAACTAACCCAGAATTGCCAATGAAAAGAAAGCTTTGGATATTGATTAGAAGAAAGAAACGATTGTGGGAAAGATTAAAATTGTTAAAAAGAACAGGGGGTCTAGTATAGAGGCTAAGGAAGTGGATCTGGAACGTAGACAAATAAACAATAAAATAAGGTGGGAAACAAGGAGGGGGGTGAAGGAGAGGGAGAGAGAGATAGCTAGAAATGTGAAGGATAATCCAAAAATATTCTGGAAGTACATTCAGGAAAAATTAACAAGAAGAGTAGGGATCCCAGAGCTGGTGGGGGGGTTGAATGATGGGAGTAGAGCGGAGACTGATAAGGAGAAAGCAGAGGTGCTGGGGAAATACTTTGGGGGGGTACTAACAGTGGAGTCGGAGGATGCAGTGCCTACTATTCCAATCAAACAGGCACCGGCACTAGAACTAGTAGAGTTTTCCCATGCTAGAATAAGAAGGGCTATAGAAAAAATGAACAGAAGTAAGTCACCGGGATGGGATACACCCAAGAATCATAAAGGAAGGAGGGGAGATGTTAGTAGAGCCATTGAAAATGTTATTTGAGGTATCGTTTAATACAGGACAAATCCCGATGGACTGGAGAGAGGCGAACATAACAGCTATATTTAAGAAGGGAAAGAGAAATGACCCAGGGAATTATAGACCAGTCAGTTTGACAAGTGTTGTGTGTAAACTAATGGAAACGGTAATTAGAGAAGGAATAATGGATCATATGAAGTCAAACCAACTTTTCAGTGGGAGACAGTTCGGATTCTTGCCGGGGAGGTCGACGGTACTACAGCTAATTAAGGTGGTAGATGATTGGATGCAAATTCTAGAAGATGGTGATGTAATAGACGTGGTATATTGCGATTTTATGAAGGCCTTCGATAAGGTCCCACATAAAAGGTTAATAGAGAAAGTTAGAAGCTATAATATAGGGGAGAAATGTGTGAAATGGATAGAAGCCTTCCTGAAAGATCGGAGACAGAGGGTATTGGTGAATGGAATAGGCTCGGGGTGGAGGGAAATTACAAGTGGGGTACCTCAGGGATCTGTGTTGGGACCACTGCTGTTCGTTATATTTATCAACGACTTGCCTGAAGTTATAACTAATGGAAGTGAGGTATACCTGTATGCGGATGACACTAAACTGTATAGAAGAGTGAGGAGTAAGGAAGATATGGGTTTGCTTCAAGGAGATGTGGAGGGCATGAAGGGATGGTCAGAGCATTGGTTAATGCCTTTTCATCCAAAAAAATGCAAGTACATGCGGATTGGGACCAGCAAGATAGACAAGGTAGGATACAGTATGTATGAAGCGATGGAGGAAGTGAGTGCAGAAAAGGATATAGGAGTAGTGATAGACAATAAGTTAAATTTCTCAGAACATTTAGCGGAAAAGATAAACAAAGCCAATAGAATTGTAGGGCTGATAAGGAGGACATTTGTGTCACTTGACGAAGAAATCTTCAGGAATCTATATACAGCGCTGGTTAGGCCGCACCTGGAATATGCAAACCAGGTGTGGGCTCCATATATGGTAAAGGATATAGAAGCAGTGGAGAAAGTGCAGAGGAGAGCTAGCAAGCTGGTACCAACGTTGAAGAACGCGGGCTATGAGCAGAGGTTGAGGACACTGGGACTTCCGACACTGGCATATAGGAGAAAGAGAGGGGATATGATAGAGACTTTTAAGATAGTGTCAGGAAAGTACGATGAGGATGTGTGTGAAGGTATCTTCTTGATGCGGGAGGGAACAAGAACGAGAGGACACTCTAAGAAAATTTACAAAGAAAGAAATAGGCTTGAGAAGGCGAAGAACTCATTTTGTGATAGAGTGGTAAATGAGTGGAACGCACTGCCCCAGTATGTAGTCGATTCCGAATCAATAAGGGAGTTTGAAAGTAATCTTGATAAAGCATGGGGAAGACAAGATTTGAAGTTTGATTATAAAACAAAAATACAGAATAGTAAAAATGTTGCGTCTGCTACCGCCGCCGCCAACACCGTGAACGACCGCAGCAGTGCAAGTACTGGTACTGAGCTGGATACACAGGCATAGTTTGCCTTTTTCCAGAGGATCTACTGTAAGAAACTGTAAGAAACTGTAATTTGCTGGGCGTATTAAAAAAAAAAAAAAAAAAAAAAAAAAAAAAAAAAAATCCCAATTCGATTGGGTGAGAAGTACTTTTTTTACACACAGACACCCACGGTTCCTTCAGGAAACGCTGCAAACCATAGTCTGGCGTGAATAAGACGGATGGACATATTACCATTAAATCTCTCTAATCTCTATAAATCCGTAGGTTGCTCCACAAAAATGTCAAGGAACAAAAACCCTACGATGGGGGTATACACTCTAAGAGATGACCCAGGGGCCAAGTGGTTGACTGAGTCAAAGTGATTGACCCTGTCGTGGGGGGATCCCCCCCCCCCCCCCTCTCTTCACCTCGATTCACATGTAGTTTAATTCCCCAAACAACCTGAACGAAGTTCAGGCTCGGGTACTAAGCCCTCAGATAGATAGGTTGGAGCAGTTTAATAAACAAACTAACCCCTCCTCAGAGTTCAAGCCAACAATGGACAACTTCCTCTAGAATCAAAATATTAGTGAACCAAAGGGTGTCAGGCAATGTTGTGTCTTAGGTGCCAGAAGGCATTCCAGCTTTCTATCACACATATTTCTCTCCCCAAAAGAGACAGTCTACAACTAAAACCCTACGATAGGCATGTTTACTCCTCAACAAATCAATTCACAATAGAAAGTTCAGGATATTAACTAGTTACCAAGTAGAACTAATTCTACAATCAAAGGTCTGGATAATTGCTCCAGATATAGAAGAGTCCTCTGGCACATCCCAATACAAGAGGTACCGAAAAAGGTCCTAGCTATCCCATTCAGAATCAGAGCGAGAATGTTCACCAGAATTCCTTCCAGCGCGGACATAGCTCCCAGTTTTCACCAAGGGAGTGAAACAAACTCTTCTCCCTCTATTCAAAAGTCAGCGTAATAAATACTGTTTAGCCTTCAAGATTGTAGATTACTGTAGTCTTCTCCACTCCATAGCCAAAAATCAAACCCTGATAGTCACGTAACATGTGACAAAAGGAGGTTTCAGAATAAATTTAGAGAAATCAGAATTCTCACTCCTACACAATCAGCAGAAGGAGTAGGAATAATCGGGGATACACAACTCCAGACTATAAAACAAAATCCATCCAATGCCAAAAGTCTTCAAATATAACCATTCACAGTACAGGTATTACATACCAAGACTGTAAACAGGAACTGTGTTAATCTTCGATAGGCTCCTTAAAAAATTGAGTTCAAAATTACAAGACTCCTAAGCTTCCTCAGGTTAAAAGAGCTAATCTGACCAGGCAACAAAACCGTTCCACTAACACCTCCCAATTCCCTTCTATTCATCCCAAAGAGAATTCGACATCCCCTGGCGTTGCGGGGGAAAATCTCAAGTAAAGGTAATCAGTGACACATTGGCCAAATCCACCTCCCACTTTTGGGATTGGACACAGACGCTTCGAATCTGATAGGTTGGCACTATCAGTCGTTCTGAAGTTCATCAGTCAAAGAAAATGGACAACCTTTAGTCAGTGTCACACCATACCCATTACCCAAGAACTAACAGCCCCGCGATTTTCCCAAAGTTCATGCAATAACATTGACCTCCAGGTCAATGTCATACCAGATGGACACCATGACGACTGTAATTGGCTTGGAGAAACAGGTCCCTACCCGGACCAGTTCTCTCTAGAATTACTCGGGTAAAAGATATGCTCTCTAGCCCAAAACATTCCCCATTAATCCAGGCAACAACTCTACCAGGGTTCCCCAACCCATAGACAGATATAACACTTGCGATATGGACATCCTCTAATCCAAATGGCTACCATCCTGCGACAAGGAAGTCACAGATACACTCACTAGCCAATACACAGCTTCAACTCTAAGACAGGATAGTTCACGCTTGATACAATTTATGCCTTGGAGTGCAAATTCAAAACCAGCAGTCTCCATCGGTTGCTGGTTCCCTGAAGCACCTAAATTTCTTAATTGACGTTAAAAGAACTAACAATTAACACACTTATAAACCACGTACCATAATAAAGAAACCCTTCTTGATGCATACTAGTTTATCTCTGCCCCAGAAAGATCAACAGGGTTTGTTAGGCAGGCTGGTGTTAAGCTCAGAGCCCCTAATCGCCATTCGCTTCCTCATGGTCAATCGCGAAGACCTAACTTTGTCACAGTCCAGGCCTTCTCCTGTGAGACCACATAGGACAAGAAACTTAATAAGTGTGTATTGTCAAAGGACTCCATTGGCCAATGGGTCTCAGAACGGACATCCATGACAAAGTCTACATAATTTTGCTACTAAGAAAGAACGGACATCCATGACAAAGTCTACATAATTTTGCTACTAAGAAAGACTCTGTACATTTTGTTACTACACCAGAGTAATCACAAAAAGGAACACCAGGAACATCTCCCCACACCTTTATTTATTCCTGCCTTGACAAGAGCAAAAATACTCCATGCTCTATTCCCTGTTAATGCACTATATACCTACACTAAATCTATTATTCCTAGGAATAAGACACAATTGTGCTTCCACCATGAGGGTCAAATAAGGTGGGGAAAGAAAGTGTTAGCATCCCTTTTGCAAAGATAATGAAGGAAGCTGAACCTCAGGTGATTGCAAAATCCCATGATAGGCACATATGGTCCGCTACCATTAGTTTTCCTAAATGGGTGTTTTCAGGGGAAGATATAACTCAGACGGGCCTGTTGTCCCTCTAGCAATGCGTGTCTAGCCATATACTTGTCGGTACTTCCGGAGTAGTCCCAAATTACCAAACATAGCTGTAGGGCAGGATGATGCCCCCCAAAGCCATTAAGTAGATGGTTATGTTTATTCAATGCCTTATTACCAGGGTGTAAGGTAATAGAAAGTGTGTCCTACCTGTCACCTTAAATGGAAAAAAACAAAAGGGGGCCCCCCCCCCCTTTTGTTTTTTTCCAGGGGGGGCACATTAAGTCCAGGACAAGTTGGCAGGACATACAATCCGGAATGGATAACAAGAGTGCTATTACTGCACTAGATCTGTTACATAACAATATCGATACATTATTGCAACTATAAATGCATAACTTTATTTTAATTTTAATTTTGTGATATACAATTAACAGTATTCACACCTCAGTAGTTCTGTCTTTCCGAGATAAGGCTTCTTTAATGGTACCCGCCTTATACATCTTTAAGTCCAGGACAAGTTGGCAGGACACACAATCCGGAATGGATAACAAGAGTGCTATTACTGCACTAGATCTGTTACATAACAATATCGATACATTATTGCAACTATAAATGCATAACTTTATTTTAATTTTAATTTTGTGATATACAATTAACAGTATTCACACCTCAGTAGTTCTGTCTTTCCGAGATAAGGCTTCTTTAATGGTACCCGCCTTATACATCTTTTTCTTACGACTATACTCTTATATTTAGACACATGTCACAGTTTTCGTTTTGGTCTTCCTAATAGATTCTCGCGGTTTAGCGTGATGAGCTTATGTAGGTCCCTCCACCGGTCGTGATATTCTAGGCACTTACGTCATTGACGTAAGGAGCCACCAATAAATTACGGTTTTGACAACCCGTAAGGGAAGGAAGGAAAAACTAATATTTATTGGTGGCTCCTGGAGTCAATGACGAAAAGTGCCCTCCCACCATCCCCTTCCCATACACATGCTCAACTTGATATTACATTAGAGGAGGTTCCTGGGAGGAACAGCTAACTGGCAGGTGTATGGGAAGCAGAGGAAGACCGTGAGCGTGCGTAGGCGCGGTGTTCAAACTGTGCTAATTCTTTTCTTTTTATTTCCTACTTTTCAGTGGATCCAACTCAATGACGTACCGTAGGAATGATTAAGGGGTACCCCCTATGATGATCTTGGTTCTCGACCACCGTGATCCAGGTTAACCCGGGCTCAGAAGAGCCCGGAACAAGGCCATATTAACATAGGCACTTACGTCATTGACTCCAGGAGCCACCAATAAATATTAGTTTTTCCTTCCTTCCCTTACGGGTTGTCAAAACCGTATTTCAGCTTGGAACAGACTTTTCACTCTTACAGACAAGCTTTCATCCCAATTACGTACTGTACTGTATAATAATTCAAAAGTAAGACTTTTATTATACTATTTACTACCTCTTCTAATTAAAACAAATTCAACCTGTCCCACCTTTTCGATGCTCTTGATAACGTCCTGGTTGCTCCAGTTCCAATATGGCCGCTCCCCATAGCTCATCACCTCCCACAACACGATACCCAAACTCCACACGTCCGACGCGCTCGTGAACTTACGAAACGCGATGGCTTCTGGGGCTGTCCATCGTACAGGGATCTTTCCACCCTAGGGAGAATAGAAAGTATTTTAGAATAAATATCAATGTTTTACAACCATTAAAATATGGATCATAATACTGATGTTAAACCTGACATTGTGTTTTTTTATCAACTCACCCTGGTGGTATATGCTCCCTCTGTATGACTCTCAATTTCCCTGGACAGTCCGAAGTCGGCAATCTTGCACATCAACTGGGCATTGACGAGAACGTTGCGTGCCGCCAGATCCCGGTGGACGTAATTCATCTCACTGAGGTACTGCATTCCCGAGGCTATACACCGTAGCATGCCTACCAGTTGCAGGACTTGGAATTTACCATCGTTCATCTGAAAAACAGAATTATCACCATCAGCTGAAATTCAAGTTGGGTACCAATTAATTTGGGAAAAACAAAATGTTATTGCCATCAGTTAGTATCTTCGTAAAAATAAAACTAGTTGCAGCACTTGAAATTTACTGCATCCCAAAGTCTTTTCACTGCAGCAAATAAAATGTCTTCACAAGATTGAAAGGGACCAATACACACCCGAAGAGTGTGTATCCACAAATACACAACCAAATCAAACAAAGAAACATCCTTCATCAAAACAAAACACCTTCCCAACAAGAAATAGAACAAATACAAGCACTAAACAACAGAATCACAAACTTAATCATAGAACAACAAACAACACACTGGAAAAACTACCTTGAAACCATCAATCACAGAACATCTTCAACAAAATTATGGCACACCCTAAAATACATAGACACTTCCCACAACTCTCCTCCACCTACACATGAAAGCCTCAGTACAAGCAACACTGTCACCACTGATTAACAACAAGCAAACATCCTCATGAAACACTACACAAAAATCAGTCAAAAGCTCACAACACTCAAACATAACAATCACCAAAAACACTCAGAAAAATAAAAAGCTTGACCAACATTCCATCCCCTTTCGATATGACTGAAGTAGAAAACACAATTAAATAACTCAACAACTCCCACTCTACCTGAACATACAGAATATCAAACATACACCTAAAACACCTAGGATCCAATGCACTACAAAACATTACAGACACTTTCAATCACCCCTGGCTCCACAACACCATCCCAATCATTTGGAAGCATGTCACAATCATCCCCATCCTCAAACCAGGTAAACCTCCCAGCCAGCCATCCTCCTATAGACCCATCTCCCTTCTACCCACCATCTCCAAAGTACTAGAAAGACTCATCCTCCATACAATCAACCCAGACATCCCCCTCTTAACTTTCTAACACGGCTTACGGCCTCAACACTCCCCCACAACACTACACACCACATTATCATAACACATACTACACGGCTTCAACCAAGCTCGCCCACCCTCCCGCACAAGAAAATGCCAAGGAACTGAGTATACCAATATATGATATAATGACCAAATCATTGGACACGGGGATAGTACCTACAGAATGGAAAAGAGCAAACATTATTCCTATATTTAAGGGAGGAAGCAGAGATAAACCACTGAATTATAGACCTGTATCACTATTGAGCATCCTCATGAAGATTCTGGAAGGATTAATAAGGGACAAATGAGTGAACTACCTGGAATCCAAAAGATTAATTACTGACCGACAATTTGGATTCAGAGGAGGCAGATCATGTGTAAGCAACTTGTTGAGTTTTTACTCTAGAGTAATAAATACAGTGGACCAGAGGGAAGGATGGGTAGACTGTGCCTACCTAGACTTTAAAAAGGCATTTGACAAAGTTCCACACAAGAGATTGCTGTGGAAATTAAAACATGAGGGAAAAGTAAGAGACAAACTGCTGAAATGGATGGAGAGCTACCTTAGCGAAAGACAGATGAGAACAACAGTAAGGGGGAAATCGTCAAACTGGACTCAAATTACGAGTGGAGTACCACAAGGATCTGTCCTAGCCCCAATCATGTTTTTAATATTTGTAAATGACTTACCTGAGGGACTAACAAGCTACATGAGCATGTTTGCGGACGATGCTAAGCTGCTTAAAACGATCAGAACCCAGGAGGATTGCCTTGAACTCCAATCAGATTTGCAAAAAATCCATGAATGGAGTATCAAATGGAATATGGAGTTCAATGCAGGAAAATGTAAGACTCTAGAAATGGGTAAAAGCAAGTACAGACCTAGAAAAGATTATAAACTAGGAAACGAAGTGATTCCCAAAGCAGAAAAAGAAAAAGACTTGGGGATAGAATTTAAGGATAACATGTCTCCAGAAAGCCACGTAAATAAGATAGTGAGAGAATCACTAGCACTATTGGCAAATATCAGGATGTCTTTCAATTATCTTAATGAAAACACCATGAAACAAATAATAACGGCAATAATAAGACCCAGGATGGAATATGCATCTGTAGTGTGGTCCCCTCACATGAAGAAACATATCCACAAAATTGAGAGAGTACAGAGAGCAGCTATGAGGATGATACCAGGTTTGGAAAATTTGGAGTACCAAGAGAGGCTCGAGAGATTGCATCTACCTACACTGGAACAAAGAAGGAAACGAGGACAGCAAATTCAGATATACAAATGTGTTAGAGGTATTGACAAAATCGACCAAGAAAACTTCATAGAGAGGGATGGAGGTGAGAGAACAAGAGGTCACAGCTACAAACTGAAAGTGCCTAATAGTAAATCTGATCTGAAAAGTAAAAGATTTCCTACCAACTCGATTACTGGGTGGAACAAATTGCCAGCCGAAGTAGTGTCTGCACCATCAGTGCATAGTTTCAAAGCACGGTATGACAAACATATCTTAGGAGGCGGGAATTAACGAGCATGCTCACTCCCGCAAATACAACTAGTGTAAGTACAACTAGTGTAAGTACAGTAATGGCAGCCATAGACATCAGTAAGGTCTTCGATACTGTACCCTGACATACACTCATACAACAAATACTAAAAACCACACTACACATCAATGACAAGAAATAGCTCACAAACTTCATCTCTGGCAGACATGGACACGTCACTTACAACAACCACACATCCATAACACGTACAATACCCAACGGCGTCCCTCAAGGAGCAGTCCAATCACCAAAAATGTTCAACCTTTTCCTCCACGATCTCTCACAACCAAACTCAGAACATGAAACACACATCCTCTCATACGCAGACGACCTAACCAATACCTCACAACACCCTAAAATCGAACAAGCAACAAGTCACCTACAACAATACCTCTGACAACTGGAACAATGGCTCCTACAAAACTGCATGACAGTCTCACCCCAAAAATTCTCCATCACTTTGCTTACCCCACACAGACATAAATCATGCTTGTTTGTTTAGTTTGCAAGTTTTACATTTTAATTTACCCACATGTCACACTACTTAACGAACCATTTCCCCTCAACCGAAGCCCTAAAATACTTGGCATAACTTATGACACACACATGACATTTACCCCACACATAGACAACACAAACACCAGAGCCCTACAAAAAGTAAACGCCATCAGAACCCTCACAGGCAAGGACTTTGGCCAACAAAAAGAAACACTGTCCATACTATACAAACAGTACATCCGCACAACCATACACTATGCTTCCCAAGCCTGGTCACCCTGCACCTCAACCACAAATATGAAGAAACTACAAACCACTCAGAATAAAGCCCTCAAATCATAACAGGATGCACACAAACACAAATCGCATACATGCAGAAACACAGATCCTCCCTCTGAAGGCCCATTTAGACTGCTAGACATGATAGGAAACCAGTCCTATTCTTCAGCCCATGACCCACTTCACCCATGCCACTCCCTAAAACATCACCCACTCCCACCTCGAGATATGAAACAAACACCTGCCCATTATTTCAACCAAATATACATTAACATCCCACCCACACCTCCAAACACCAACATACACAAGCACATACACACACACCTTACCTAACAAGCAATCAACAACAGACCACATTACACAATCCTAAACTCTCCACCTCCCAAGATTACCCTATCAGAAAACCCGCTTCCCAGAGAAACCCAAGTCACACTTGCACGCCTCAGGTCCGGCCACCACCCGTTATTACAAGATTACAAACACAGAATAGATCCAACTCAAGACCCTTCTTGTCTTCACTGTCAACATCTCACTGACAATACTGAACACTTAATACTCCACTGCCCAGCACAGACATAACTTCAACATCACTTCACTCAGAGGTCTCTGGACCCACCAGGGGGAGGTGGCGGACTACAGTACCTGGTCGCCGTGGGATTCCCATAAAAGGGAATCTTGGGGCTACTACAACAACATACCCGAAGGAAGTGGTCAAGTGGTCCTTTCTCCATGTACTCAGTGATGATCATGAATGAGTTGGTAAAGTAAAGTTGTACAAATACTGTATAAACAAAAATGTACTGTATATACAGTAATGTAGTTGACATGATTGAGAAGGACAAATACACACCCTAAGGAAGTGGTCGAGTGATCCGTTCTCCATGTACTCGGTAATGATCATGACAGGGTTGCTCTTGGTGACCACCCCTTGCAGGAAGATCACATTTGGGTGTTCAAACTGACCCATGATGGACGCCTCTGTCAGGAAGTCCACGCGGGCCTTCTCTGATGATCCAGGCTGCGGGAAGGAGATAATTTACACGTTACTATAGTAGAGATGGAGAGAGGCTAAAAGAAACTGATAAGGGGTAAATGAAAACACAAAGAATGCAGTATATGAATAAATTTGGAGAAAAGGCAAAGTAATATAAAAGATAAGAACATGCATTTGAAAGAAACTCTGACAGCAAAACAGCCACACATTAATTTAGTATGCTAAATTTTATCTTTTTTAATGAGGATAGTTGAATTAATATTCAGGAGGAAAAGAACTTACATCATGATGAAAATACTGTAGGCATAAAAATCAATATGACATACAAAATATGCAAATACTTAATAAATATAGAGCATAATTGACTGAACATATTACAGAGAATATCAACAACAAACCAACCCAGGAAAGAATACTAACACTGACCTTGAGCGTCTTGATAGCCACCGTCATTTCCGGGCGTGCGGGTAACTGGAGTTTCCCCTTACACACGTCGCCAAATTCGCCCCCTCCGATGATGGCCTCGATGGTGATGTACGAGGCGTCGATCTCCCGTGCAAACTCCCGTATGGCCTGGTTTGGGTCCTCGTAGGTGTGGGGGTCGATGTAGGTGCGGTGATGGCCCACTTGGGTGAAGAGCGGGGTGGTCACTGTTGGCGAATTTGGTATATAGGAATGCGAAGGATGGAAAAGGAGAGGTAAAGGGAGGGACACTTGGGAGAAAGATGGGGAAGTTCTAGACAGTTGACAGGATAGATAGAAGAAAGATAGGGATAAAATAAATGACTGGGAATGCTTGATAATGTAAAGGCGATAGAGTGAGGGCCGAATGAACAGGATATATTATGTGAAAATAGAGGAGATTAAGAAAGCGTAAGTATAGGGGTCAAACTTAATTAAGAACGGGGTGGTTAGTAATGGTAATTTTTGTTTATAGGAGTGCAAAGGTTAGAATAGAAGGGGTAAAGGGAAGGATACTTCAGAGAAAGATGTGAAAGTTTTAGATAGCATAAAGGATAGATGTAAATAATACTTGCACATAGGGGAAGGCTGGAAAAGTATTTTAGGAACGCAGTGCTTGTGATAAGGAGAAAGATATGAAAGATTTAGATAGGGTAAAAGATAGATAGAAATGAGGGATACAATAAATAGTAAAGAAGCAAGTAGGGGATGTAAAAAGAGACGAGAGCTGATAATACAAAGGACAGAAAGTGAGTGATTAAGGAAAGTATATACTGTTGACAGATACACATAAAGAAAAAAGTTTAAATTACGGAATAAATGAAAAAATAATATAAATACTTGTACATAAGGAAAAGATAAAGGTGCTTGACAATGAAACAGTTGAAAATGAGGGATGAAGAGAAGGATATATTACATATCAATAAAACGAGCAAGATTATATACAGTGTACAGTATATATATATGTACTGGAGAGCGTGAAGAGGAACACATTGAGGTGATTCGGTCATACTGAGTTTATGGTGAGTGAAAAATCACTAAAAGGGTGTATGAGAAAGAGGTGGAAAGGAAAAAAGGGAGAGGCAAACCAAGAATGAGATGGAAGGGTGATGGAGTTGAGAAGTATGCCTACAGTATTGTATAGGAGTAAAAGTGGTGTTAGGTTGGAGGAAGGGCAGAAGATAAATATAAGTGGGAGTTGACATATGTGAGGCAGTGAAGAGTCGGAATATTATAAGGGACAAATAAAATAAAGGTGTGAGAATACAGAGAGAAAGTGAGGGAAGGGAATATTATATTGCTAGGATGGAAGATAAAAAAAAAGTAGAAAATGGTTACAGGGTAGAAAATATTAAAAAGTATTACTATTTCTGTAAAAGAAAAATGGCATCATGCATTAAACACGGAGTAGGAGATACACCTTACATCTATAGAGAATACAGTTATTAGCTAGACGAAACTTAATTAATACTTTCAGAATCACCGATACTGCATTAACACACAACTCTGCATAAACAGATTACATATAAATATAAAAATATTTCTTGTGATTTACGTAACATTGTTCTGTATGTGACCTAAAATTTGAATACATGTTTTGCTTTGGAAATGTGGTTCTGTGACGTAGAGTTACACAAAATTTCAACCGTCATCTATAGGCTACTCATAACATCCCTGCCTCTCTTTTAATAATCAGTCTACAGTTACACAAAATTACAACCATCATCTATATTAATAACTTACATGCCTCTACTTAACCCTCGTCTAGCGGGGGGTTTTGGGCTATTTTGGGCATATTCAGGCCCTCCTGAATGATCAATCAAGTATCTGCATGAAAAGAAATGTATTCAGCAAAAAACTAGGTGCTACAAGCTTCAAAATGAGACCAGAACGAGCTACGTAGCACTCGTCGTTTTGATGCAGTGGTACCACCAACATGGGAGTTTAGCGTATAGCGGCATATTTTTTCCAGCTACACTCACTACTGGCTACACTGCCGGCCTCTCGAGAACAGAGGGAGCGTGAGTCAGTGGGCGGCGGTAAGCCCTGGGTGTCGGCCGTGTGGCCTGCTGCGCTCCCGGCCATTTGCACTCTATTTTAACCCTTTAAAAGCCTTAATAATGCTCCTAACTTGCTGCTTTTTAGATACAGACTTAAGTCGGGCCCCGCTCTTTAAGTGTTAAATAACTCTGGCTAGTTACATGAAATTACAACCATCATCTATATTAATAACTTCCCTGCCTCTCCTTTAATAATCTGTCTAGTTACACAAAATTACAACCATCACCTATATTAATAACATCCCTGCCTCTCCATAAATAAATTTACCATATACTGTAATTACACTAGTCATGGTTTACCATTCCTGTATCACCCAAATAAGGTGGCATCACACAGGCAGATTTTCAGCATTTTTAGTAGCCAGTATCAATAGAATAATAAAATAAAATTAAATAGATAATAAAAAATAAAAAATAGGTAAAGTGGGGATTGGGCCTGAGCATATAGATATAGATAGTATCAATAGATGACATGCACTGTAGAGCCTGTAGTAAGACAGAGTGGCCAACTTTGTCTGTGGACGCTATTATGGTGCCTCATCAAACAATGGGGTGATATATTATATTTTTATGGACATGTAAAATTTAGATTCAAAGATCAAACTATATATCCTGTAGCAGAATTGCCAAACAGTATGTATATTATGGGTATGAACATATTTTAGTGTAAAGAGAGGCTAATGATATGAGTGGCACCAATATGGCGGAGGTTGCCCAATCTCTGGTACTACAGGGTCTCTAGTATGCACTGTGTTATGCTTACTCTAGAGATCCTGTAGTAAGAGAGAGTGACCAGTTTTTTCTTTGGATGCCATTTTGGTGCCTCAATTATCCAGCAACAAGGTATTTTATTTTGTAATCATGTAGAATGTATATCAAAAGAACAAATTATATATCCAGCACCCGTATTCCTGAATGTATATTATGGGTATGGAGATATTTGAATGTAAAGAGAGGAAAATATTTCCAGATGGCGGAGGTTGGCCGATCTCTGTTACTACAGGATCTCTAGCTAACTCCACACCATTGAAGTATTTATGATGTTGCATAGCCCTCCGAATGTTGTGCCTTGATAGCTCATACCTGATATTGTAGCTGGCAATACTCAGAGCATGTCATAACTTCCTATAATATATATATATATATTTTTTTAATTCTTTATTCACATTCAGTAGAAGCTCCAACACTATGGGGAATGATGTAGCTCAAGGGGTGTAAATGTGTGAGTGCAAATGTAAGTCAATTATACACTCACAAAAACAAACATTTCCACAACTTATGACTGCCTAACAAGCATGGGCTAGTTATGTTGTGGTATATACACATACATACATACACAAATTGAAAGACCATGTATTCCACACAAAGCGCGGTTCCAGTCTCACGTCCTAATAGCGGCGTTCCAGGCAATCCTATTTAGAGCTGCCTCACTTATCAGGTTCTTTGATTTAAGATCAGATTGCAAAGTCCAATCCCATGTCTTGCTTGGTTCGCCCCTTGGTGCAGCTCCCTCCACATTCACCCAACTTTGTTCATCCATCCTCTCCACATGTCCAAACCATCCAAGTTTGCTAGCATGTATCACATCACTGATACTCTGGATACCTAACCTTCTCCTTAGCTCTTAATTTGATATCCTACCTTGCAGTTTGGCACCACACATCCATTTCAACCATTTTCATTTCATTGCATTCCATTCTGTTGATATCATGTGCTTTAACAGGCCATGTTAGCTTAGGTCAGGCTAGCAAATGAGAGACATTTCATATCCAATTTCAATACTAAGTCCCTTGTTTTTAGTCATAAATATTAAACATACAGAGTTAAATTTAAATTCAATAGTTCCCACTACGCCCCAGGAAGTGATGAAATGGCCAACACAATACAACTTCATGCACATTTTCCAGTATTACTCCCTCTCACACTCAACTCCATCTTGAAATTCATTGCCCCTTATCTTGTAACAAAGTTATACAGTACTGGTAAACAGCTATGTTATTCCACCGTTATGCTACTGTGTCGTAACTTCTATTCATCATTATCATCTCCGACGTCTTGTTTCCCCCTGGGAAACCCCCGCTAAAGGATGGCCATGACAGAAATGCCTCCAGGCTACTTTATCAAGACAAGCTGCCAGTGTCACAATGCCCCTTCCACTATGTGAAAGATTTTCCTCAATATAACCCTTTCAATATGATGACATAATTTAAATTATATTTTAGCTATCATTAGACAATTTTACTTAGCTTAGCAATGACCTCAATGAATTAAAGGGGTACAAACTATCTCACTTAACTCTTATAATTCACACAACCTTTCCTAATTTGAACAAAATTGTCTAAGGATAGCTAGCACAGTATAAAAGGAAGATTGGTGTCATCATGCTGGAAAGGTTAATCACTTTCATTACACTAATTCTTCACTTAAAAGTTGAAATTATGTTCCTGATTTTTTTTTTTTTTTTTAATGTGAAACAACCCTAAGTTAAGTAGCCTAAATAGGGTAAGGTAACCAATAGGTACAAACTTGGCATTAAAAACCTCTCCACATGATATGACAACACTTGGGCATTTAAATTTGGTCTCATCTAAAGCTTAACCATTATGCCTTCATGTGAAGAGGTATCAATCCTGGTGGAGAACTTTTTAAAGGCCAAGTGCGTACCTATTGGTCCGGTGTGCACCTATTGGTTACCTTACCCTACAGTATTTCTGTAAATTTTCACTATAATAGTTCTTATTTACAACTTGATGAATTACAACAACTTAAAGTTAATTTTGTTCCCTAATTAATGAACCATGTAATAACGAAACAATGTGACACTGTATCATCCTGTTTGTGGTGGTGGTCATGTTGTGGAGTAGTGGAGCAAATTAATTATAAAAAATAATAAAAAATAATAAAATAAAAATTAAAACAAATACAGTACATGTATATACATAAATAAACCAAAAAAACATATGCAGCGCGGCCTCTTGTAAGCTCAACACTTATAACGGCTGAAAATGGGGGATCAAAGATTAAAAGAAAATAAGCAGCTGAAAAAACGGCAAATCATGGGCATCCATTCCTCAGGACCTAAAAAAGTATAAGAGGCACATATAATGACAAGCATAACAAACCATAATGTAACGTTGACCCACCAGAATAAAAAAAAAGGGGGGGGGGGGGATAGGCAAATTTGGGTGTTAGTGAAGCAAAGCAAAAACGAGCAACGGAACATATACAAGGCTCAGTCACACCAGCATTTTGTCTGGCAATTTATTCTTGGCAATTCTGGTCTGGCAGTTTCTGCATTAACCCTTTTTGTATGATAACCATTATATCCTTTATTCTGGCTATCATTAGACAATTGTAATCAATTTAGGAAGGACCTATGGGAGTCAGAGGGTTAATTGAAATAATTTTTACCCATCTGATTCCTAGAGATTCTTCCTGCCAAGTAAAATCATCTAAAGCTACCCAGAATTAAATCAAAATTATCCCATTGAATTGAAGGGCTTAAAGTGACAATATATTATAATCCAGCAAGCAAAGGCAATCTATGTTCAATCTAATTGCCGATATCAATACATAATGACCATGAACGACGACCAACAAAAAAAAGTTGCTAATTGAAAAATTGCCAGAATAAGTACTCATGTGAATCACTTTTACTGGGGTTGGGAAGGATGAGTAGGGGGGAGGGGGGAATGAGTTGCATAATATACGGGTGATGCAGGATTCTCATAAATCAATTAATACTATCATCTGTGGGAATTTACGAAGGATAAAAGCATGATAAAGTTGGGTTAGTTAATTATAGTTTCAATTCACCGGAGATAACATTACAGTGGTCCCTCTCATTTAGCGAATTCATTAGTCTAGCCAAACCATCGCCAAAAGTGAATTTCGCCAAACGCGAATGGTACTTAGTCTTTGACGAGGCCCGAGTTCACCCTTTTGGGCCTTTTCAAACTGCCCGCCACGCGCATCGTCGATCGCCGATACACTCGGCGCCGTCTACTTACTCTGTTTTTGCTAGAAGACATAGGCCTAGCCTATATATTTAGTAGCAGTCTCTACGTTTCCAACGTAGGGCTTATGATCTCAGCCGCTACCACAGCGGGCCGATTTATCGGTACTCACGCGAAGTAACCAAATAATCTCTAGAGTTGCACCTCAATTCACTACTAGGCACGTTGTACACACTCCGAGACGACTAGGAAAGAAGAGATAGCGAAGGAGAGAAAGAATTGTTATAGTTACCCATTTAATCTAGCTGCTCTCCTCTGAGCCATGCTCCATGTTCTATGAGCCTGTGCCAGGACCTGCCAAAGTATCAGTCACTCCGCGCCCACCGTCGATGTCACACGCCTTTTTTTTGTCTGTGCTTCGCGAGTGCCTGCTTTGCATCCCCTTCGCTTCATCTATTAGTGAGTGCGAGCCTTTTCAGGCTGTTGAGGTTTTAGAAGGATGTTCAGTGATGTAGGCAGCACTTTACTACGGCTTTATGGCGTGTTTATGAGCATAGGCCACATAGCCTTTATTCTCTCACAAACATGCTGCTTTGGTCTCAACTGACCTATAGCCCTTCTGACTTGTTTATTAAACTTGTCCATAGTTGGTGGTCTTGTATTTCGTTCGCATGGTTCACGCTTTTGTCAGTTCCTTTTCGTTTCCCCGGGCCTATTTGACTCGTGGATACGTGGTTCTGGTGAAAATGTCGGTCAAGCCCTAGGCTATCCTCCTTTTATTTTATTAATTTAACGTACTTGTGGGGCTTCTCGGGCAGTGTTTAGCTTTGTTACTAGGTTTTTTCACTTAGGGATTGACGCTGCCCTAGTCTTTTCTCGTTTATGTGAATTGTGTAACTAGGCTAGGCCTGTGTTTTTTAACTTGAGCTGACTGCCGTCGGTTTGGGCCACATAGTCCTGTCCTGTTTTCCTCTTGTCTCTACTGACTTGCTGGTTGGTCTTCTACGCTCTTGTTAAGATTCTCATTAATTGTGTGTTTAAGCAAATCGGTTTTTGCCTTGAGCTGCCCGCCGTTGGAATGATCCATACAGGTCCTTTCCTTCTGCCTTCCTTTTGTCTCCACTGACTGGGAAGTCTCGGTCTCGTAGCTCTCGGTTAAATTCTCGTTTTTCTTACAAGTCCATGTTTCTGTTCTTCCCCTGCCTGTGGTTACTTGATCACTAAAAAGGGGGGGGGGGGGGGATGTCTGGAAACTGTACGCAATAGGGGCCCCGCTCACAGGGAGGATATGCTTGGACAAGTTGACTCGATTTTCGTGTTTACTCACGTTTTTTCGCCACACAGGCAAGGGTCTTCTGGTGTCCTCAGCTCCTTCATCTTTTTAAATCCGCCCTAGAAGCGCCTTTTCTTTTTGATGTGCCCTGTGCCTTGTCAAGGCCTAGGCCACGTAGCTTTTCACTTGACTTGGTTTATGCGCCCTGTTCTGCCCCCCTCTTCATGTACCTGGACAGGGCTTTTTGGACAACGGCTGATTGGCTGTTTTCCTATCCCTTATATCCTGTTCCTTGTGTCCTCCTTCTGTACCTGGTTCCCGCCCTACGGGCATCCTCCTTGTATACTGGGAGGACCCAAAGACCACCTGAAAAGTCCTAGGACTCGACCCAAAGTGGCGATGTCCTGTGTGTTTTGGATTCCCTCCCCGCCCCTATTTACACTTATAGGGTACTGTTGGGTTGCTCACACTTGACCTTTTCCTTCCAGCTGGTGCCCGCTCTACTGCCGGCTGTCCCTACGCCGCCGCCGCTTCGCCGCCTCCTCCCTCCGCTCTCACAGAGGGTTCTCAGGTATTTCGAGGGGTGCCACTTTCCCCACGATTTTGGTTAGGACCTGTTCCCAGGGTTGGGCCTCGCTAAGGGGCTTGTCCCAGCCCTGGTGTTGAGGGTCTCTGGTGTGGGTGTTTTTCTTTTGACTTTCCTGTTATACTTGCTACATAGCTTCTTACTGGATATTGTCTTACTGAGTCTTACATGCTGAATTGGCTCTACTGCCTCATATTGCCTGTCTCACCTCTACTGGTGGGTAATGCTTCCCCATTTTTCAGTGCTGTGATGCCGGCTCCTCCCTGCTCTCGGCCGACGTGTCAGCGGACGGCCTTGCGGGATCATCGGGAATGTTGCCTCCACACGGCCTGCTATGGGAAGGATGTTTACAATCCCCGCCGATGTGGGGTGTGTCTCTCCGCTCTTCAACTACTCGAGACTCTCCCTACGTCGGCGGAAGGACAACGGGCCAGGACGTCTCTACGCCGATCATGGGACGTCATCTCCCGTCACGTCCAAAGGGTCCTGCACAGGGCTCCTTCCTTCCGTGAGGATGACGTCCGGGTGTTGTTAGGGATCCCACCTACCTCCGCTGCTGCACGCCGTTCCCGCTCCCCTACTGTTCGTCACTCTCGCTCTCCTCCTACGGCTCGGGGCTCCCCTCCCGGGAGTTCGGGTCAGGCGGGCGGGAGGGCGCGTTCCAGGGAGCGGGCCCCCAGGCGTCATGAACATCGTGTGCCTCCCTCCGACCTATCCATGATTTCTGGAGCTTCTGGCAAGAAGAAACGTCGCCGATCTCCATCCCCTGCTGATCGACCCCGTCTTGCTTCTCCTCACCTCAGGTTGAGCCCCCCTCCTTCGCAGGGTTCCACGGTCTTCAGGGCCAAACGCCGTCCTGCCCCGCCTGCCGAGGAGGTCGTTCTCCATCCTGCACCATCTTCAGCCACTGGTGGGGTGGAGTTCGAGCCTCTGCCTGCCTCCCAGCCTGTGAGGGGTCCCGGCCTCCTCCCTATGGCGGGCCCGGCTGTGGTGGTCCCGGCGGCGATGCCCTCCACGCCTCCTCCTCAACCTGGAGGTTCCGACGCCTCGATCCCTTGTGGCCAGCAGTCTCCTCCTCGTCTCCCTGACCATTTAGAAGATGTTCTTGAGATGGAGGTTGCGGATTTTGATCGGCTGGAGGACGAGGATATGGGGGTCGACTCGTCTTCGGACGGTGCACCTGATTCGGGCCAGGAGGACCCCGACGTGGCGGCGCAGTCCTCTCCACCATCCCCTGAGTTCTCCCCGCTCACGGACCATGGGGCCCGTGGGCCCAGTGAGGGCCCGTGGGCCCAGTGAGGCTGGTTCCCTGTCTCCTCTACAGACGTCCTTCCCTCCTGCTGCGGAGACGGAGTTACGGGCGGAGTTGGCGTCTATTCGTCTTGAGATGGCCTCCAATAAGGCAGACATCCTCTCCTCTGTCACGGCGGCCATGGATGCAGTGGTCTCCCGGTTGGGTACTACTAACCCGGTGCCTCTGCAGACTCCGCTTGTGAGCCGGCTCCTCTCCCACCTGTTGCCGACCACATCCCATCTCGGCCTGCTCTCCCGGTCGTGGTACCGTTGACATCATCTACTTCATCACCTGCACCTCCGACACCACCTACTGTACGACTCCTCTCTGGCTCGTTGTTATCCCGGGCCAGGGTTTGAGGTTGTTCTCTCACCCCCTCTCCGTGCCGCCTCTCTCCAAGTTTAACCCTCCTGGCCCGGGCAGGCTCTCAAAATGACAGTGTGGGCTACCCGGGCGATCTGGCCGAAAAACGTCTAGGCCTAGGCTACCGTATATTTGTTTAGTTTGACTGCTAGAATTTTCCCACACATCTATAAATGTAGTGCGGTTTCCAATCTGTAGACTGGCGTTGAGTAGAGCTCTCTATGTCAACTGGTTCAGTTGTGATGACGATTTCAGTGGAGAGCACTTGCAGGCGATGTTAGCAATATGACGATCTTTTCACTACTGAAACAACGACATACAGACATACAATAACAAAAGAGTCTTCTCTTTCTTGTTTTCGGAGGTGCGGTGACGTAACGATCGGCTTTGTTTACATGCGTCGGACGCACGGCGTTCAGACCAAGCTGAATAGGCTTTCAAGCTTACAGATTTTAAAATGACAACCGGGCTCCTGCCCTTCATTCGTGGTGTCATTTTAAAATGACAACCGGGCCAGAAGGGTTAACATCCCCAAAGTCAAGATGCCATCCCTGTATGGGGATTCTGTTGCTTGGAGAGCTGTGATCGCCTCCAACCCTGAGGGGGCGGTCCACCTGCCGGCCGGAGAGCGGGCTGTGCCGGAGGGCTGGGCTATCCAGGTGAATGAGAAAAACGTCTTCAGGGCCATTACTCCACAGGGTCTGGTCCCTGAGGTCGATGTGCGGGTGTACCCTAACCGGCAAGACATGCGGTATTTTTCATATCATCCGTCGGTCTTGCCTTACACTGCCACCAAGCCCTGGGCTGACTACTCCCGCCAAGACCTGTCTGCGGATGTCCACTCCCTCTCTGCCATCTCAGGGACGCCGTACCTCAGGAATGTGCGAGATCGGGACGGGGTCCTGATGCTCGAACTCCCGCACGTCTGTCCGGGTCCCTGGGGTGAATGGATCCGTGAAGCAGTGGAGTTTGGTCAGTCCATGGCTGAGACCTTGCCGGCCATCCCATCCATGGAATCATCTTTTCTGTCGGGCATGCTCCTTACCTCCTCGGGCTTCCCTCTGCCTGTGTGGGAGTGGCTCAATGCTCCCAAACTGTCGGTGGGCCCCCTTCCGTGTTCCTTTTTCACGGCACCGGAGAAGGCACCACTGGACCGGGACTTTAAGTTCCGTCAGCGAGCGGCGCGCCAACTTTCAACTCTTCTTGCTCAGTTGGAACTGGGGCGGGTTCACCTCCGCCTTATTGAGTCGCTGGAATCGGCTGATCATCGCCAAGGTTTTGAGCATGTCCGACGGATCACCCTGCAGCTTGCCCTCAACCCTGTTCAGGACATCCGCCACTCCCTCCATGAAGCCACTCGTTGCCGTCAACAACTTCGGGTGGCTTTCTGTAAGAAGGCCCCTGCCGACGTCCGCAACCGCCTCCTACTGACTGACCTTCTGACCCCTGGACTGTTCCCTGAGGAGGCTTGGCAAGGGGCTTTCTTACTGGCGCAGAGTGACACATACTCTGCTCAACGGAAGGTGGTGGCGAAGCCCACTTCATCCTCCTCCACCCGCGGACGCGGGGGCAGGTCTGTCGCCGGCAGAGGGCGCCAGGCTAGAGGTGTGGCCAGGGGACTGGCTCACAGGGGGCGTGGTGTACCCGCCTTCCGTGGTCGTCGGTCCCCGGATCGCCGTCCCCGTCAAGAGGGGATGCGGCGCTGGCAGGCGCAGGGCCCCAGTTCCTCCGCTGCCAGACACAGCCTGGAGGGGGATAGGCCGGAGCGAGTGGCTCGTCCATCATTTCGGCGGGGCGGGGGGACGTCTGGAGGAGGACGTGGTGGCTCTAGCTCCCACTACGATAAGTCCAAGAGGGGCTCCGCGCCAAAAAACGCGTAGTTCCTCCTGGCCAGTCGCCTCTTCCCTCGCCCGACCATCTCGTCGAAGCGGTGATAGGCCTGACACAAGGCGCCCGCACCGGCTTCTTCCGCCCCCACTACCGGCAATGGCCCCGCCGGTCGTGGGCGCGTCGGGTGGTCAAGAAGGGTCTGACTTGGAGGTGGAGGTCCAGGCCTCCTCTCAGGTGCCCTCCCCGACAGCGACCAGTGTCTCAGGAAGTGGCCCAAGTGATCATGTCCATGCACGAGGAAGGCGTTATCAAGGAAATATCTTCTATACAAAAGGTATTTCTGTCTCATGTGTTTCTGGTCCCAAAGAAGGACTGCGCTGCTATGAGGCCGGTGGTAGATCTCTCAGTCCTCAACTCTCACATTGTGAACACCCGTTTCCGCATGCTCACCATCAACCAGGTATGCCTGGCACTCAAGCCCTTGTCTTGGGTGGTCACCCTGGATCTGAAGGATGCTTATTGGCATGTGCCGATGGCTCCTCGGTTCCAGGGCTGCCTAGCACTGCAGTCGGATCAACGGGTGTTCCAATTCACCAGACTACCATTCGGCCTCAACATAGCACCGCGGGTCTTCACCAAACTGGTGAAGCAGGCTCTGACCCCCTTGCTCTTACAAGGGATTCAGATCCTGTTTTACCTGGACGATTGGCTCATCTCCGCAGCTTCTCTCACACACTGTGTACAAGACACGCTCACTGTAGTCAGACATATCACAAACCTGGGGTTCAAACTAAACATTCCCAAGTCCTGCCTCTCACCGTCACGAGAAGTGACGTGGGTGGGCTTGCACTGGGATCTCCAAAGCGCCACCGTTTCCCAGAGTCGAGTGAATGCGGCGAAACTTCGAAGGAAGCTCTTTGTCGTGTTGCACTCGGTCTCGATAACACGAAAAATCTGGGACTCCCTACTAGGGTCTTTGAATTGGGCGTCTCTGACCGTGCCCTTGGGCCGGCTCCGACTAAAACGCCTCATTCAGCTGGGCAACAGGCACTTCCCTATCTCGCCCCCTTACCGTTTGTGGACGGTACCGCGCTCAATACATCTGAGACTGACACACTGGGTCGCTCGGGGCACGCTCTCTGCGGCTGTGCCCTGGACTGCTCCTCCGCCGACCATCTGGGTAGACACCGATGCGTCGAGCGAGGTGGGGTAGGGCTATCAATCAGACATGGGACATCAAAACCACGGCAGGTGGTCGGGGCTCTCACACTTCCACATCAATGCCCTGGAACTGTTGGTACCGTTGTTCTTCCTGCGGGATCACGGACTGGCCCTCACGAGCAAGTCGGTGGCCTTCAGGATGGCCGCGGTTCATTGTATCCAAAAGCAGGGCTCCTCCAGGTCTGTTGTGCTCCAAGACCTGGCGGAGAAATTGTTTTACCTGGCCGATCATTACAGCATCACCCTGCATGCGACTTACCTGCCCGGGACGGCCAATCTTTGGGCGGATGCTTTGTCGAGAGGACAGAGCACCAAGGTAGAATGGTCATTATGACAAAGCGTTTTCGACGACCTCGCAGCCTCCTGGGGCCATCCGCAGGTGGACTTGTTCGCCTCCTCAGGGACGAACAAGCTGCCGGGCTACCTCACCCGCTGGACTTGTACTCAGGCGGGGGGGCCGGATGCCTTCAGCGAGGACTGGAGCAGGTGGCAGTCGATTTACGCTTTTCCACCGCCCGACGCACTGCTTATGTGCAAAGTCCTACACAGGCTGAGAGAGTACCGTGGCAAGGTTTGGTTAATCGCGCCCCTCTGGCCGGCCCAAGCCTGGTATGCTCAGCTGAAGCGATGGTGCCCGAGTCCCGTTCCCCTGTCTGTCTCCGACTTCCACTTGGGACAGATTGGAGACCTAGGGACCTCGTTGGCATTCGCATCGTGGATGTTTGTGAGGCAGGGTGGTTAACGAAATATGGACGTTGCTTGACTGATATGCTTAATCAGCACTGGACTAAGGCTACTTGGAAGACTTACGAGTCTCATTGGAATACTTTCACTAAATGGATCAATGACACCGAACAAACAGTTCCGTCGGTTGCGTTAGTCTTCCATTACCTTAATCACTTGTTTGCGATATGCACATACATGTACAACACCATTAAGAACCACCTGTCCGCTATTAGGGAGCCTTTTGAGACCTTGACGGGGCTGGTTCTCCCTCACAAGGAGCTGTCTTTTTTCATGAAAGCCTGCTTTAGGCTCAGACCGCCCCCACGCCAGATACCGCCTCAATGGTCTCTGGCGAAGGCTCTCAGGCTCCTTACCTCACCCATCTACGCCACTAACCCAACACCTGTTCATCTGCTTGATAAAACTTTGTTTCTTTTAGCGTTGGCTACAGGAGAGAGGGTCTCGGAGTTGGCTGCCATGTCGAGGGCCCCGAATTGCATGAGTTTTTCGCCTTCCTTGGGGTCAGTCACTTTGGCCCCTTCCGTTCATTTTGTGGCCAAGAATGAACGTGAGGCGCACAATTTTAAGCCGTTTACTGCACCAGCTTTAAAATGTGGGAGCACGCATCATCCGCTATGCCCGGTAAGAGCCTTGCATACGTATGTGCGTGCCGCTGTGCCGACGTCGGGGACGGCGCTCTGGTTGGCCCCTAAGACAGGGACACGGTTAGGCAAACGTGCTGTGGGACTTCATTTATGCCATGTCATTACTGCGAGTAATCCCCTTACAAAGGGCTCCGCTCATGATGTCCGCTCTTATGCAGCGACTGTGAGGTTTCTCAACAATTCCTCACTTTCGGATATAGCCGACACAGGGTTATGGTCCTCCCACAGCACTTTTGTCTCATCGTACCTGTCCATGTCCACTGCCAGGCCAGGTGTGCCTTGTGTTACGTTAGGCCAATGTGTCACGTGATTCATCTCCATCCTGTGTCTCTTCTCATCCCATACTGTATTTTCTTCCTTTCCCTACACTGGGGGGGGGGGGGGGGAGGGGGTCATTTTGTATGATTGTACAATGCCTTTCTCTCTTTCATTTTACATGTATGTCATCCCTGTTTAGTATTAAGGTTATCTCTCTTACTTCTTTACGTATAGACTCTACTGTCTAGGGGTTACTTGTTTGGTATGTCTATGCCTCATACCCGGTTTTTGTAATTAAAGAGTGTCCTTGGAGATCTTCCGCCTACTGTGCCTTGCTTTCAGATTCTTGTCTTCATGTACAACTTGCCTTCATTCTTCCCATATTGGTGTGCCATTCTCCGGTCGACATGACCTATTCTTTAGCCTGCTGTGGCACTTTTAAGACCCTAGACTGATACTGGTATCATGTACTTCCTTAATATGCACCGTACTGTTACGCTCTTTTTCTGATAATAAACTGATTTGTTTATTTGTGTCTTTTCTTGGTCCTCTGCTTGTGCTACGGCTTGGGGTTTCTGGTTTATTGGATGTCCGCCTCCAATTTGGGATTCAAGCCCTACGTTGGAAACGTAGAGACTGCTACTAAATTGGGAGGTTTGACGACCTCCCTTATAACCAAATAAGGAAAACCTCTTATTTGGTAGCAGTCTCGGAGTATCCAACGACAGAGTATCCCGCCCTCATGCCGATCCCCTGCCCATCCAATCTAAACTGATTACTTGATACCTCGATACTTTGGCAGGTCCTGGCACAGGCTTATAGAACATGGAGCATGGCTCAGAGGAGAGCAGCTAGATTAAATGGGTAACTATAACAATTCTTTCTCTCCTTCGCTATCTCTTCTTTCCTAGTCGTCTCGGAGTGTGTACAACGTGCCTAGTAGTGAATTGAGGTGCAACTCTAGAGATTATTTGGTTACTTCGCGTGAGTACCGATAAATCGGCCCGCTGTGGTAGCGGCTGAGATCATAAGCCCTACGTTGGATACTCCGAGACTGCTACCAAATAAGAGGTTTTCCTTATTTGGTTATAAGGGAGGTCGTCAAACCTCCCAATCTCCACAAAGAATTGACCTAACCTAGGTTAGATGTATATCAGGCAGCAGAATTCATTGTTATCTTGTGAATAGTCTTATTGATAAGGAATAACCACATAACCTTAGCAACAAGTTGCTAAGTCACTAGCTAGCCAGACCAAGAAATGGTCTAACCTAGCTTAGATATATATCAGGAGGCATAAATCACTTTTACCTTGTGAATGGTGAAGACTAGAATTTTCTATACCAACTGCTTTTCGATTGAGCAAAATAATGAAATTGGTTTTGGATCCGTGGTCACTTCTTTGATTAATTATATTTATCGATTGGGCCCCTGAGTCACCTGATGCGCGCGTGTGTGTTTGTGTGTCGCAGACTGTTCGGCACAATAAACAAAGCAAAACACAAGAGATATGAGGTTCACAAATCGGTTTGGTCAAGATTACTCTGTTAATATACGTTTATGAAATATACCTGGGATATTCTCGCTATCCAAGCAGCTCACTTAGGGTTTTGTGAGTAGGCCTAAGCCTATCTATAGCCCAGCCTCGGCCTAAGAGTAACTCTCAATACGGCGCTCTACTGTAGCCTACATGAAACATTAACAGCAATAGAAAAGACGGTCAATATTTACGAGTCACACCACAGCTGGGATCTCATTTCTAATGGTAGTTTTGGGCTCCTATCATTCTATGCTTCATTGCTATATACTTTTTATCCACCGGATTTTTTTTTTTTTGTCTTGTCTCAGTGTTTTTTTTTTTTTTTTTTTTAACCTAACCAAAAAACCTGACCTAACCTAACCTAAATGTATTTGGGGGCTATTAGGTTAGGTTAGGTTAGGTTTTTTGGTTAGGTTAATGCTAAAAATAAAAATAAAGCCAAGAAAAAAATATATTTTCCGGTGGATAAAAAGTACAGTATATAGCAATGAAGCATAGAATGATAGGAACCCAAAACTACCATTAGAAATGAGATCCCACCTGTGGTGGGAGTTAGGCCTGGTGAGACTAGCTTGCGGGCGGCGCTTTCTGGGCCGACGCCATTCCGTGACGTCAGCATTCTCGCCAAGTGTATTTGAAGCACCAAATTCGGATTCTGGTACCATATCCAACCTATCGCCAATACTGTGTTTCGCCAAGCTGAAATCCGCTAAACGCGAGGGACTACTGTATGATCCTTGTGAGTTTGTAAAGGATAATCTGTATCAAGATGGATTAATTATTTATAATGTGAAATTACCAGGGGGTAACACTCTGTTTTCTGCCTTGTTTTATGAAGAGTATATAGGATAATGATAAGTTTATTTGATTAAATTTACAAACTTAGGAGTTAAGACTGGGAAATTCTTTTGAGCAAACACCTTAATGTATTTATTTGTTAGTAGTCTTGGCAAATCCAACGTCAAGGCTATTAACCTAATTGCAATGACGACTTGTCTATTTTGACTGCTATGTCGTCATTCCAACCGCGGTTAAAGAGAAAACGTCTAGAGTCTACTCCTTATCTTGCTCTAGGAGACGTTGTACATTAACCAAAACTACCACCGAAGGTGAAAAAAGCATAGAATAGAAGAAAAAGGGGTTTACCTTAGTTACCGCTTAAGGCCCATCCCGTGTTCCGTCATGTGCAGATCCCTGTCGAACGTGCGCATGAGCGACCCTCTCTTGTCATCATTTTTTCACGCGCTCCATTGAATGAAGTCGCTTTTGATGTGCTCCTTTAATTCACTCTTTTAGGTTCGTTTCGGCTTATCTGGCCTTCTTTTTTGTTAGACAGATGTTACGTGATCTAGGGCACACGTAAATGGGCTCCTCAGTGTGTATAATGGAGACGCGTGTGGAAATAGCCTACCGAAGGTACGGGGGCGCCTGGCGTTCCTCGTATATGTTTTTCATTCTTTCTCTTTTCATATTCTTTTTTCCTGTATAGTCTGGGCAAAGTTTAGCTTTTAGCTTAATTTAGCCTAGCTCGTTTTCTCATTCAGGAATTGCTATGCCCCTATGAGTTTTCATTTTTTCATAGCCTAGGTGTACCGTTGGTAAACAATCTGAGATTTCGTTGGTGGCGGTGCTGTTTGTAGAGTTTGTGTCGGCCGCATTATTAGCGTTATTCCCGAGTCCCCCCTTTCGAGTCCTTCACTGTGTCCAAGGACAGGTGGTTCGTGATACTCCAGGGGTACCCCACGGGGGCCCCTCCTTCACACCACAGGGTTTTTCGCCCCTGACACATTCTCTGCTCACGGCTAGGCCACCCTTTTTCTCACCAGTTTCATTTACTGGTTTTTGTTTTCTCTTCCTGTTTCACCTCCATCCTTTCATAGTCTTTTGCCCAATCCAGGGGTACCCCACGGGGGCCCCTGTTTGTGCGAAACCACCCTCCCTGCCACTTCTCCTCATGGGATTTGCTCTATCTCTGTGGGTTGGGTGGTTCCTGGGGGATGTGCCTCCTCTCCCCTGGTGTGTCTTCCTTGCCTCTCCCTTTACCGGTTGAGTCAGGATAAATTCAAGGAAGACACTGCTCAGCTTGATGGCCATCATTGCTTGGAGTTCATAAGGAGATGACGCATTTTTTGTGGCCTTTTTTGGTATTCCCTAGACGCTCCTCTCGCTTTTTTCGGCGCCGGACCATCTCGGCCGGTCCCGCAAATTTGCGGAGATCGTTGGGGGGTCCCGCAAAATTGCGGGAGGGTGGTGTCGGTACGGTTATGCCTCCATTGGCCCGCAAATTTGCGGTAATAGTTGGCTTTCACTATTGACTTTTTTTATGTCATCTTGTTGCCTGATACTATATTGGTGTATGCACTTTACTGGTGTTATAGGCCCTGCATGTAAGATGTTGAGTGGTGGTTAACACTTTCTCCATCTTTGCAGGTTCTGCTAGTGCTCTTCCGCCTCGGCCGCCCTCCTCACCTACCTCTGTGCTCCCAGTTTAGGGTGAGTACGGATACCTGTTTGCATGTGTGTTCCTGTTTCCCCATGCTCCTTCCCTAGTTCTTCTTGGACATTCTCTCCACTTACTCCTTCGACGTGCTGATTATGGTGTGTGTTCTTCTAGTGCAGGTAGGCTGCCTTGCTTTCGCCTTGGTTGTCGCTCCCCGTGCTTGGAGAGCCACAAGTCCTGCTTGCGCCACTCGCTCTGTGTGTCCTCTACGGCCTACCTCCCTGCTCTGTGTGGCACGTGTCTGGCCCTGGTGGATGTGCTGCACCATGGCCCTGGTTCCTCGGCGGCGGCTGTGGCCTCTGCTTCCGTTCCGTCGGTGTGGACGATGGTCTCCCACCACATTAGGACTGTGGGCCACCGTTCCCCGGCCTTTGTTGCCGACCGGATCTGCGTCGCCCTGGGTATCCCTGACCCGACTGAAGGCCGTTCACCTGGCCCTCTCCCCTGGGTCCCGCAGCCGGTCGTCCCATCGTCGGGGGGTTCCCCAGCTCCGTCCACGCTCTTGCTCGCCTCGTCGTCCGTCCTCTACTGCCCCTCGTCGTCCTCCTGATCGCCTTGACGACGCCCATCGCCCTCGTCATGGTTCTCGCCCTGAGGCCGGGGTTAGCGGCTCTGCCCCTGTGCGCCCTCCCTTGGCCTCTATGGATAGGGGCTCTACTCCCTTCCGCCCGCTTCCCCAGCCCAGACGACTTCCTCTTATGTTGTCCTCTCCGCGCGCGGTTGTTCATGCTGTAGCTGGCCCTCTGCTCCCTCCTCCTACACTGTCCAGGAGGGTCCGCCTGGATGTCGTTGCTTCTCCTACTTCACCTGCTTCAGTGCCTATTCTTCCTTCACGGTCTCGTCCCACGGTGGAGGTCCCTCCCTCCTCCGCCTCGGTGTCGGGACGCCCTGTTATCTCAGCCCCGGGGATCCTTGCTCTGTTTCCCCCCGCGGCTCCTTCTGGCCTCCTTTCACCCGGCCAGCCTTCCCACTCCCGTCGTCCTGCTCCTCCTCATTCTTCTCTTCCTGACCTTCACTTCCCGTCTCGCCAGGGGGGTACCCCTCCTCTTGCCTCGGTGGGGTTTCGTGAGGTTTCGGGGTCCCCTTTCTCAGGAGCTGACGTGTCGCTGGAAGAGGGGGATGGTGCTGTTTCCCCCTCGGCCGTTCGTGATCGGGGACGAGTCCCTCAACGGCGACACAACCGTTGTCGCTCGCCTTCCTTGGGCCGCGACGCTGCTGGTTCGTGTCGTGGGTCTCGCTCCCGCTCACGCTCGCCCCTGCGGGCCGGCCAATCTTGGGGGGGGGTCGCCTCTCTCGGATCGATTGTCGGCTATGCAGGGCTGGGTTGTGTCACGCATCGACGGGCGCTTGGAGTCGATGCAAGACTCCCTCTTCTCGCGCTTCTTGGCGGTGACTCACCCTCAGCGCCTCACCCTACCTACCCCTGCTACGGTCCCCCTCCCTTCTGCAGGCCTACGCTCTGGTCAGACTTCAGCCGCCCTGACATCCTTCCGGCTGTTCAGTCCCTGGCTGTATTGACGGGTCTGTCCTCCTATGGGACAGGTTTGTGCGACGCCGGTACGCCTGGCTTAGCCATCATGCTCGGTCACCCTCTCCCATTGGAGGCCTGGTTTGCTGAGGCCTTCGACTTCACACACCGATCCGTCGACGGCTCTCCTTGAGTCCCTCCCCCGGAGTCATCACTGATTTTGCCTCCTCTTGTGTCTGTCGGCGGGTTAGACGGCGCGTTCTGGTCCTGGATAAGCGCGCCCGTTCTTGAACTTTGTTCTACTGCTACCCCGTTCTTCTCTCACCCGGATCAGCCCTCTGTCGCCAAGGTTTTTCCCTTGCGACAGCGGGTGACGGACTTATTGTCTTGTCTTTAGGTTCCCTCCAGACGTCTGTTCACCACCTGCGGTTTTTCGAGGCGTCTGCGCCAGGCGATCTTCGCGACGGTTTGGGCCGCGTTCAGCGGATTCACCTTCGGCTCGCGGTGTCTTTGGTTCCCGAGCTGAAGGCGGTTTTGTGCGCGGCAACTCGGCAACGCCCGACGGTACGGTCCTCGTTCTGCCGGCCGGCCCCCTTGGATATTCGTCAGGGTTTGTTGTACTCTGCGCTATATACGTCGTTTTTTTTTAAGCAGGATGCTTGGGAATGCTACGCTTCTCTGTCGGCGGCCCCTGCTTCCGACACTCGACGACGCGCTGTGTCGTTGCGGACCCTGCTTACGACACGCACCGACGCGGTGTGTCGCGCGCGGGGTCTTCTCAGTCCTGTCCTTCTGCCGGTCCTCTTCGGGGTGCTGCTGCAAGTGCTGCCGCCTTGCACCCGCCGGGTGCAGGACTGGGACGTTGCAGGCCAGTGCGTCGGTTCCGCCTCGCACTTCTGTTCTTGCCCCTTTCATCCCCGCCGTGTCGGGGCTGGCCGGGTCTTCCACTTCCGGCCGCCCTTCGACGGCCTGGGGTTGGGGTGGCCCGCCCTTTTCGACGAGGTTGGGGGGGGGGGGTAGAGGAGGTCAATGTGGCGCTCATGCCCGCACGGCCCGTACCGGGGGTACCTCCACGTCAACACAATGTGTAGGTTCTCTGGGTCGGCCTCCTTGTTCTCCTTCTCGCCTGGCCGACCGGGTCGCTCCCCTCCTCTCGGGTGCTCCCTCGGGTTGTTTTCGCCCTTGCGCCCCTCGGTGGCCGCGAGGGACGTTGGGGGCGGCGGGTTGCGCGGAGGGGTCTCACCTGGAGGTGGACGTCCAGACCCCCACTCCGCTCTTGTCACCGACGCCGGCCCATCTCTTCAGGGGTGGCCCACGTGTTCACTTCCATGCCCGAGCTGGGTAGCGTCGAGGGAGTTGACCGCCGGTCGCCCGGTTTTCCTCTCCCGTGTCTTTCTGGTACCGTAGACGAACTGCGACCGGTGGTGGATCTGTCGGCCCTCAACGGGCACATCGTGCACACACGGTTTCGGATGCTGCCGGTACCCCTGGTACGCCTGGCCCTGCGCCCTCTGTCGTGGGTAGTGTCGCTGGCCCTCCAGGATGCGTCTTGGCTCGTTCCTCTCCATCCTCGCTTCCAGCGATTCTTGGCCGTTCGGACTTCCGACCGTGTGTTCCTGTTCGACGGCCTTCCCTTCGGTCTCCACATCGCGCCGCGGATCTTCTCCGCACTGGTGGGGCAGGCTCTGGGTCCTCTCCTCAGGAGCGGGCTCCAGATCCTGTTTTCCTTGGCCGATTGGTTGGTAGTTTCCGAAGCCCTAGGACTGTGCTTTGGCGACGCCCTCACAGTCGTTCGCAACATCGCACGGTTAGGGTTCCACCTTCGATGTTCCCAAGTCACGCTTGACCCCGTCGCGTGTCGTGCCATGGGTCGGTCTCGCATGGGTTTTGTCCGGCGCTACGGTGACCCGGGGTCTGCCGGCCGCGGTGCACCTTCGGTGGAAGGTCTTCGCCGTGTTGCACTCGGTCTCCCTCCCGGAGTGGCTCTGGGACTCGTTCGTGGGTTCGCTGCATTGGGCCGCTCTGCCCCTTCCCTTAGGGAGCCTCTGGCTACGCCGCCGCCTCCTCATGGGCACCGCGGTGTTTCCGTTGCCCCTATGGATCGGCTCCTGCCGCTCCCGCGTACCGTTCGCCGACGCTTCGGTCGCTGGGTTGCTCGGGGCTCGCTCTCTGCGGCTGTGCCCTGAGCCGCCCCCCCGCCGACGGTCTGGGTAGCCACAGATACGTCGAGCGAGGTTGGGTGAGGTTCCCGATCGTACCTGGGACGTCCACTTCCCGGCAGATGGGTGGGTCTCCCTCCACTTACCCGTCTATGCCTTCGGACTGTTGGTTCCTTTGTTCTTCCTGCGGGACCACGCGCTGGCCCTTCGGGGTAAGTCGGTGGCCTTCGGGTTGGACACTCAGACAAGCTGTCCACTGTTTCCTAATGCGGGGGTCCTCCAGGTCGTTGACTCTATTGGGGGTCTCGGTGGAGTTGTTCTTCCTCGCGGACCGACACCCCTTCTCCTTGCATGCCTCCTCCCTGCCCGGGCCTGCCACCCTGTGGGCGGCCGCCCTGTCGAGAGGGCAGGGCGTTCTTGTAGAATGGGCGATGAAACGGACTGTGTTCGCCGACCTCGCGGCTTCCTGAGGTGTTCCGGAGGTCGCCTTGTTCGCATCGGGGGTGCCGCGCCAGTTGCCTCTGGACCTCTCCCTCCGGCCTCGCGCTCCGGGGGGGGTCCGGACGCTTTCATGGTAGCCTGGTACAGGTGGCGGTCGATATACGTCTTTCCGCCACCAGACGCGCTGTTGATGTGCCCAGTCCTCGCGAGGCTGCGGCTGTACCACGGCTGCGTCTGGCTCCTCGCGCCTCTGTGGCCGGCACGGGCTTGGTACGCCCGGTTGCCGCGGTGGTGCCCGAGTCCGGTCCCTCTACCTGTCTCCGGCATCCACTTGGGCTAGGTTGGGGACCTGCGGACCTCGTTGGCCTTCGCATCGTGCTTGTTCATGAGGCACGGTGGCTCCCGGTCCCCGGCCGGGCCCTGACTGACTTCCTGCAGCGTTCCTGGCCGTCTTCTCCTTGGGGGACTTACGGGTCCCGCTGGAGGTCTTTTACTAGGTGGCTGCAGGCAACTCGCCTGCCAGTTGGCTCTCCTTCCCTCGTCCTACGCTCCTTGTTTCACCTCTTCCGTACACGTCACTTTCAAGTCGACGCTATACGTACCCACTTGTCTGCCGTCCGGGGGGTCTTTGGGTCCGTCGCTGGGCTGGTCGTTCCGCCACAGGAGCTGGATTCCTTCCTGACGGCTGCCTTCCGGGATCGACCGCCTCCGCGCCAGGTCCCTCCGCAGTGGGATCTGGGGCGGGCTCTGGTCCTTCTGGCTTCACCCACGTATACAAGGGCCGCTACGCCGGTTCCGTTGCTCGGGCGTCCACTCTTCCTTGTCGCTCTGGCCACTGGGGATCGGGTGTCTGCACTAGCGGCATTGTCACGGCCCCGGGACTGCTTGCGATTCTCCCCGTCCTTGCATGGCGTCTCGTTCGCCTCCTCCCCTCCTTTTGTTACCACGCATGGGAGGGAGGCCCCCGTTTTCCAGCCTTTCGCCGTCCAGGCTTTACGGCGTGGGCATCCTCGCCATGTGTTGTGCCCGGTGTCAGCCTTGCCCTCCTCTGTTGCGTCTGTGGCGCCGCCTTCGGGTACTTCGGGTGTCTCCTCGGACAGGTGGGAGGCTCTCGCAGGTGCAGATGGGCCACCACGTTTGTCGGACCGTTCGTGCCCGTCACCCTGTTTGTAGGGGTTCTGCGCACGATGTCAGATCCTTTGCTGCCTCCTTCCGGTTCCTGCCACGTCGATCCTTACCTGCCATCGCCTCAGCGGTTTTGTGGTCTTCTATCAATTCCTTCATCTCCTCCTACCTCTCCGTGTCCAGTGTTCGACCCCCTCGGCCGGTGATTGCTCTCGGGGGTCGTGTTTCCTGGTGCTCTGGCGAAGATCCCTGGTCTTCCCCCCTTGTCCCTCGTTCTTTTCCTTTGTTTTATTTGACAAAGGGGGGGGGGGGGGGTGTACGGGTTTGCAACACTGGATTGCAAGTTTGGGATTATGTATTGTTCAAGTACATAAGTGTTTTTGCCACATTGACAATTGTGTTTTGTTCTTGTGTTCAGTGTTTTTGTTGGTTTTTGAAGAAAAGGGATTTTGGGTACAGTACCTTTTTGGTTTCGGACAAGTCTATGTTTTTGCATTACTATGAATGACGGGCATGTGTTAAAACTGTTCTTTTTAGCTACTCCTCAGTTTTTCACTCTTTTATTAAACTCTCTTGTTTACGTTGTGTCATTGTCATTCATAATTTTGTTTTATGCATTGTTTTTTTTGGTAGGTTGGGCTTGGATGTCCTCCTCCTATTTGTTATGCAACCTTGACGTTGGATTTGCCAAGACTACTAACAAATTGGGAGGTTTGACGTACCTCCCAACCTACCAAATAGGAAAACCTACTATTTGGTAGTAGTCTTGGAAAATCCAACGTACATAATACCCTCCCTCACGCCGGACCCCTGCCCATCCGCGTTCTTCATGCTGACGTGAGATGTGATGACAAGAGAGGGTCGCTCATGCGCACGTTCGACAGGGATCTGCACATGACGGAACACGGGATGGGCCTTAAGCGGTAACTAAGGTAAACCCCTTTTTCTTCTCTTCTATGCTTTTTTCACCTTCGGTGGTAGTTTTGGTTAATGTACAACGTCTCCTAGAGCAAGATAAGGAGTAGACTCTAGACGTTTTCTTTTTAACCGCGGTTGGAATGACGACATAGCAGTCAAAATAGACAAGTCGTCATTGCAATTAGGTTAATAGCCTTGACGTTGGATTTTCCAAGACTACTACCAAATAGTAGGTTTTCCTATTTGGTAGGTTGGGAAGTACGTCAAACCTCCCAATCAATAGAAAATGGTCAAATAAATTACAATACAATATAATATACTAGGTTACTGTAATAGAATTTCCAATATAGAAGTGCATAACAAAATACTACCCTATACCAATTCAAAAGCTCTAGTATATGTAATCCTTATAAAACTATATATATTTTAATTAGATTAAGCCCCTTCACTTTTACCAAGTACTGTACCATAATAATGATTGAATCCTCAATTCATCTTCAGGATTTTCACCAAATTTTATTACAGTACATTGATTTTTTTTCCCTCATTATTTGATAAATTTGTCTGTCCTTCCTCCAATGTTTGCAAAAGAATGACAATGGAATACAAAATTGAAATAAATACATTCCTATCACAACTATATAAAATAAAGTAAAAAAAAAATCTGTGTGAGTGAAGTTATGAGGTACCCGGTAGTGTGTTAGGAGGGAGGGATGAGGCTGCCATTATACTTACTACAGTACTCTCCCTTAGCTAATATCTCAGGCAAGGCCGCACGGTGCTAACAAAACTCCACACCAAACTCAAGATACTCAAATAAATAAATAAAAATATGTATATAAAATAAATAAATAAATAAATAAAGGCAAACTATATAAAAAATAAAATAAAAAATAAAAGCTGTGCAATCATGATGTGTCCAGATTATATTAACTAATGAATTATTTCAAACATTCCACTTTTCTCACATAATTTTTAACAAGAAGTTAGGAAAGTACAGTACAGTATTGTACAGTACAGCAAAACCCTTTTCTCTCGGATTAATTGGTGGGGGGGGGGGTACCCTGTTCAGAAATGCGGAATGAAAGGAAGTGTAAAACACCTTGGTCATTAGGACTTAGTCACAAAGGGCAGAATCAGATAAAGTGTACAGACATTAAGACCAAAAGAGTTAAATGTCTGAACTGATTATGATTGTTTGACTACAGCACTTACTTTAGATATTTCAGACTTTTATCTCAAGTGTTTCAGACTTTGTCTGAAAGAGTGAGAGAAAGTTAGGACCGACAGTAGTTCAAAGGTCTTGTGATTCTGGAAATCAGGGGTTAGAAAGAGAAGGGTTACTGTACAGCATAGTAGTACCTTCTTTGACTGCTATTTCATGCATATTGGCTGAATGTTATCGAGTGTGGAGGTTTGCTTACAACCGTGAGGTCAGGATTATTTAAGTTAGTAAGGGCGGTGTGGGGTGACTAAAATACTTACTACTTCCGGTGGTGTGGGTTTGGACTATGGGTGGGTTTTCCAATACTCCGTGCACTGGGGGGGCGAGAGAAAAAACACGCGAGTTAAACACAAACACAACAAAATCTGCCAAACGAGGAGGAGTAGGGGGTGTAAGGGGATGGTGGGGGTATAGGCCCGAATTCTAAACAAACCCCATCATTGTCGGTGGTAATTACTATAGTTTTGCCATATTCCTAGCCAGTCAATATCAGTCACTAGTTGTTGTAATTGTAATGATAAGTACTGGATCAATATTACAGTACAGTACTCTCATTTCAATTACTGTACTGTACAACAACCAACATATCATAATGACTTGCTAGATATACGGTAAAACTATAGTACAGTAATAAGTAATTACTATAGTTTTAGCATATTTTTAATTGGTCATTATGATATTACTAATTACCATCGACAATGATGGGGTTTGTCTACGAATACGGGCCATGGAATCAAGCAGGGGATCTTGTTTCGGGATACATTGGGGATAAGGATGGGACAACTCGATGACACAACAGAAAAAAACTATAAGAAAATACAAGTACAAGGACTGCAGATGAAATAAAATTACTTAGAGTCAGAGAGATACAAGGATAATAGGGAACAAGATTGGGATAAACTAGACGAAGCAGAGAAAAAAAACATATAGTATACCGATATATAACAGGTTAGACTAAGAATAATAAAGAAAATGGGGATTATTAATGGAAAGTAATACTGTATTGGAAACAAGGTTGGGACAAACTTGATGAAAAAAAAAAACAGGCTAAAAGTAAACAGAAGAACACAGCAAGGACAAAACAAGAACTGAGGATAAAAATAAATTGGCAATACAGTATATAAAGAAGATGGAATAAAAACAGAAGGACACAGGATCAAGCTCAGGGTTTGGACGATTTAGCGGCCAAGAAAGAAAGCATAATAAATAGGTAAAACATAATTGTGTCAAAAATAAATTATTACTTTGATTTGCTTTAACCTGGTGAGAAACTTCATCCTTTGGCAATGATACATAAAGCAACTTAATACTGTACTTACAGGTTGAATAAGAATCTGGTACAACTCTACACTTAATGAACTCCATTAAAACTAATACCACAGATCAGCAATGAAAAACTGTGGACAGAACAACTTCTCGCCAAGTAAAGGAAAAAAAAAAAAAAGGATAGTAAACAAGTAAAAAGGAGGAAGAAGAGTCCTGTGATGACCATGTACGAGTTAATAAGAGGGACCTTTTGTGAGAAGAAAGAGAGCAAGAAAGTGTGAGCAAGAAAGGCGCCGATGGGCAGGGTGTCAAAGGAGAGACCTACTGGTATTCCTTTGCTTTTAGTCATTAATACTAAATATACAGTTAAATTTATGCTTCACAGTTCTTATTATATCCTTGTGTGATAAAATAGCCAAACTAATGCAACTTCACGTATAAATATTCCTGTATGTATTCTTATATTCAGTCAAGTGTTAAAGTCAAATAGTCAATGTCTGACACCCTGCTGATGGGAACTCAAAAAAAGCAGGCAAAAAGGAACATAATTCTATTGTGCTAAACAATATATAGTCAAGTGGAACTTGGTAAGAACTTTGGTAAGACTGCGCTAGATTCGTGAGGCAAATTGATGGACGGACAGGGAGAATATTGAATAAATTGGTAAACAGGCAAAAGATAAGGAGACAAGCTAAAGGTACTGTATATTGGAGGGGACCTATGCTAAGTTGTACTTTGCTGTGTTGATCATATATGTGTAACTGTCATTTTGATAAGGTGATAACATAATATTAATATGGGGCATAATTTTTATCAATAACACTAACTGCTGGCAAAATAGATAAATATTCATTGTCATCGTCAGCATCTCCAAAAAAAAAATTTGGCTTAGAAAATTCCTGCTAAAGGATGCCCATATCAGAAACATCAGGCTATATTGTAGTTTATATATATATATATATATATACAGTATATATATACAGGTTCCTTATAGCACAATGTCTCTTTTACTACTGTACTGTACATAGAAATTGCAGTTTGATATAGTAATCCACTTTCTTTTCCCAAACCATTGGTGGTCTTCCACTACCCGTTGCCCCTCTCATTTAACTTCAATATAAAGTTTTTGACATTCCGTCATTCATACTCTGTGCATGATCATACCACTGCAAAGTACTTCTCTTAACACATTCAACCACTCAACATTCAATGCCCGGAGCTTGTTCTTCTAACTACTAAATGAGATAAAGTAAAGAAAAATAAATAAATATGAATATAAACAAAAATTAAGGCAAGGTTTTAGCTTACTTCACTCAAGCAAAAATTTGATTTGTAGCAAAAAGATTAGACATGAAAAAAGGACTGTACATAGAGAAAAGAGAACAAGGTGAATGGTACACCAACAGAGAAAGAATTTGTAAAGGAAAAGTTAAAGAAAGGGAAGAAAATGAAAATGTGAAAAGGCTCAGAAGTACAAGAATTACAAAAAGAGACTGGACAAAAGGGAAAATGCTACATAATTAAGAGAACTAGGACAATAAGCGAGGTAGTAGGCATGGATAAAGGAAAAGACAAAAGAGAAAGAACAAGGAGAGAAAGAGAAAAAGGGGAAATTATAAATTATAGAAAAGGGACATAATAACTAAGAAAACTTGGACAAAATGGAAGTGAGAAGAATGGACAAGAGAGAATAACTAAGAACAAAGAAAGGACAGAAAGGGAAAAGGACAAATAATACATATACTGTAGGACAAAATATATATAAGGTACCGTAACTAGGACAATAAGGGGTGGGGGTAGGATGAACGATGGCAGGTTAACGCTAACGTGGAATAGTAAGAGGTGTCTATATTGTACATACATACATACATGCTTCTTGAGGTGTATATATATATATATAGGTGTATCTGGCTGTGTGATCATCTGAAGTTCTGAACCAACCACTTTTGAGTTTCAGGTTATACAGAAGTTGTAGACATCAATATTTAGCAGAATTATAAGCCAAAATGCATATACTGTATTGTAGTGCATATATCAATACATGATAACATCAAATCAAATTCACCAACCTTCTATCCATCACAATCTCATAACATTTTTGTAGTATGTACAGTACCTGTATAATAAATATTGATGTGTACTCGCAAGTGGTCAATTACGGCAAAAACCTGTAATCCGGGAAGCAGGGGATTGCGAGTTTGCCGGATAATAAAAATGTACCGGACTATTGGGTGGCAAACCAAACAAACAAATAATTATAAGCACTCAATCACTCCTATTCATTTTCCAAACTTTTCAAATAGGCTTAGGACTAAGTACATAAAATAATATGATGAAAAGGCTTGGGAAAACATGATTATATTTATGAGATAACAAAAGTACAGTACATTGATACACAAATAATAGGTAATTTAGCTTGTGTTGGAGGTTACATTGGTTGCGGCCAGATTCTGGATTACTGTACTGGCTCTTCCGGATTACTGGTTCTTCCGAATTATTGGCTATTCCAGATTACAGGACTTTTGGTGTACACTAGTTAACCCTTTCAGTATTCCAGGATGCATTTCTTCCTATTAGTTTGGCTATCATTACAGTAGACTTAAATTTATTCAGTTTAGGAAGGAAGTTGAGAAGTCAGGATAGTCTATACCTCTTTGATTCCTAGAGATTCTTCTTTTTTCTTTTAAGTGAGATAGTTCAAAGCCCTTTAATTGCTGGATAAAATAATCTAATAGTAGCCAGAAAATAAGTTAAAAGGACAGCACCGGTACCGAAGGGGTTAAGGAAGGTTTCAATTTGTGTCCTACATCAACTAAATATCTAAATTTCTACAAATACAGAACCGTTTTTTCCGTTGATTATTTTTGGGATGGGCAGGAAACTAAATTACATATTCTGGTATCGTACGGAATTCTGTCTTACTTACAATATATATAACGGATTCAATTATGCTACAAATACCTCTAACTGTACTAGAAAAATTGTGGGAACAGGTAATCTGATTTCCGGTATACTGTACTAGAAATTGATTAAGGGGGGTCACAGGATTTTTTTTATCTTTCTCTCCTTTTCTCTCTGGCTTGTATCCATTCGGCCCCATTCAGCCAACTGTTTTAAGACGTTTATCTCCATCCAGGTGTCGATTTCTTCCTGGCGAGCGATAGGAAGCCATCATTTGAATGGAGAAATCCGGCTTTGCCGGAGAAATTTTTCTATCGAAAAATGTAGGCTACACATTTAGCTTGCTGTCAAAACAAAAATATATATATGCTGGCTCGCTACCGCTCGCCAGGAAAATATTGACACCTGGATGGGGCAAATGTCTTAAAACAGTAGGCTGAATGGGGCCGAATGGATACAAGCCAAAGAGAGAGGGATAGAGAGAAAAAAAGTGAGGTGGGCTCCCTTAAAGATGACATCAGCTGTACAGAAAGGGTTAAAACTAGAAAATACTGTACCTGGCTTGTAATTTGTTATTGTATTTAACCCCTTCAGCACGATAACACCTTTTTACCTTTTATTCTTACTAAAATTAGAAGCTTTTATGTAGTTTAAGAAGGACCTATGTTATTCAGAAGGTTTATTGAAATTGTATTTACCCGTTTGAGTCCTTGAGGTAGATTATAATCTAAAGAGAATCATCTAATGGTAACCAGAATATGATGAAAATTATGGCATCGTGCTGAAGTGGTCAATAAAACGAAAAATGTGAATGAAAAACGGCTAAACAAAACTGCTATCTTACTTATCCCTTTTAAGTACAGTACAATGATGGCTGTTTCCATTTATTCTGGCCACCATTAAATTATTTCATGCTGCTTGGTGAAGTCCTGTGAGACTTAAAAGGTAATTATGATAGCTTTTACCCTTTTGATCCCACAGGTCCCTTCAAAGCTGAATAAAACTGCTAGAATAAAATGACTAACAACATCATTGAATTAAAGGATTAATGTACTGTATTCCACAAGTCTAAAGGATTCCGAAATTTACGAGGCCTATGTCACATTTTGTGACAGTCAAAAGAAGTCAATTCAATCGGTTAATAAATAAAATGGATGGGGAGAAACTTGACGTTCACAAAAAGAAGCCTTAGCCAACGCAGCTACAGGAGCTCAGTGGTCTGGTTAATCTGCTCTACTTAACTAACTAACCGCACCTACAGTACAATTGTCTAATAACACGCATTGGCTGCTTCCATTGTTTCACCGACAATTATAAATTCCACACTTAAGGATATTCTTGGTCAGGGTTAGAGGACTTGACAGGGACGCTGCCGGGGGTCGTGCAGCATGGAAAGTGGCCATCAGGTGACCAACGCATACCCGTGCAAAACATGGAACTACTGTACCTGCGTAATCAATCACTAAAGGTATGCGAGGGTTACAATTTGATCCAAAGAGGCGAAAGTGGACGGCAAATGAGAGCAAAAGCAAGATATAGCATGCAGGAAACTATGCTAACTTTTCACGATAACCGTACCCAGAAACAAGAACCGTACCTCTTCAAATTAACATTCTGAAAAGTTAAAAGTTACAAGTACCACTTGAACAACTACATCCTTGTCTGAGATGTTTAATAACTTTAATTACACAAGGATCCCATAGGTGCGATCCTTTTCTATTGAGTGTACATTAAGCTGAGGTTTCTTGCTAAGACTGTATAATGGAAAGATCTACTGTATCTAAATTATACAATCTCCATCATATTGATTTAGCTACAATATATATACATTAATGAATAACAATAATTGACAATGTAAGTACTGTAATGAAGAGGTAGACAGCTATTGATTATAAGCACAAGGTTTTAACAGTCTTGTAAAATTACCTGTTTATCGTAAATGTTGCAAATAGTTATTGCCAAGCCAGGAGTGAGAAAGAACAGCAGGCAGCAATCAATGAAAGGTCTAGCTACCCGCACCATACTCCAAACTTATTAATTTAACAGCAAATCCTCACCCAATAAGTATGATTATGAATGAATACAACTGGGTGGTAGTGGTGTGTCGAGTGGCGTGGGAAGATGGACAATGAAGAACTTATATTTTTCCTAAATAAGAACATAAACTGAAGTAACCAAAAGCAATATGGAGAGTAGGGTATAATACCGAGTAAGCTGCCAATTTCGGTTGATTGGAGGACAGTCTGTCCAGTCAGGGTACACAATATCAACCAGTACATCTAAACCAGTGCCAACTCAGCCAGTACTGTTAGGTTAGGATAATAAGTTGGAACTGTAAAGTACCACATTTGCCATGGGTTGTAGAGTTCTCTTCTAGACTCCAAGCTTCATGCTATAGTTTTTCCTATTCATGCTTAATATTTGAAGTAATATATAGTGTGCTCTAAATAATTACAAAACACCAAATTTATTCTATCTTCATCTATTCCTGAAATATTCCTAAACGACTTCTTAAAAATGAGTTATGTCTACTATCTTCAAAGATATACAGAAGTATGCAGAAGTGTCAAGTTTAAAGAACCAACCATCAACACTTTTGGATACTATTACTGTAATATGTAAAAACAATTTCATCATCTATTTGTCGTAGGGAAATTTACAACCACAGGCCGGGTGCTCTAGAAGAAATCAGTAACACATAGGCTGTGAGAAGGAAGTGGAAACCATAATTTACAAACTCAGGAGGTGTGTTGTCATTTAATGACCTAACTTTTACCAAAAGCAAAAGCAAAGTAAAGGTGTGTCCATAAGAGCATGAATCAGACTGTGTGTATACCATGACAGTTCTCTACGGGGTAGAGTCACTGCTCTGTAACAAAGTGTTGGCAAACTGGTGACCTAGATCTTACACATCAAGGATCAAAGATTAGTTTATGTTTGGATGCACTTTATGCCACCCAACCATTTTAGTTGCAATAGACAATACAAAATGTTTTATTTACATCCTGCCCCAGAGAAAAGCAGAGGTCCCCTATTCCGCAAGGGGAAAGTTTGTTAGACAGCATTATTATAGAAAAGACGTAAATCCAAAGTCCTGCAAGTATATGGGACACTGGTATAACAGTACATCAAGAAGGAATCCTTTTCAAATAAGAGGCAAAATAAACAAATAAGAAAAATCTACAGTAGAATCTCAAATTTCACCAATAATAAGGACCCAAATACTGTGGCAAAATTGGAAATGGTGAGCTTGGAGTACAGAAATAAATGGGGAAAATAAAAATGTACTTAAGTCCCTTGGACTTCATACCACCAAAGGTATTTGAGGTAGTAATCCAAGAGCACAAAATGAGGATGAAAGAGACAAGAGATGTGTAGAAACAGAGAGAGAGAGAGAGAGAGTTGTGATGCACAGAGATAGAGGTGATGCACATAAGATAAGACAGATAAAGATAGATAGAGATAGGTGATGCACATAAGAGAGGCAGGCATAGAGACTTACACTTACTGAAGGCCACAACAAATCCTGAAGGTAGTGGTGGTGGTGATGGTCGTGGTGGTGGTGGCAGGCGAGGGGGAGGGAGGGAAAGTGGGCCAGTCAGAAGGGTTCGACTCTCTTTTATATACATAGTTTACCCGAGGATTGCTTTGGGATAACTCAAGCATCAAAAGATAGGAAAAAAGTACCCAAGGATGGCTGTACTTTATGGATACCGGTAACTCAAGTATCAAAATACTGTACGGGGAAAAAGTATCCACGAATTAATTTTTGGATAACACAAGCATAAAAAAAGCCAGGGAAAAGTACCCAAGGATGACTTATGGTTTACTCAAGTACCAAACTCTGTACAGTACAATGTACTGTATGGAAAAATTATCTGAAGATTACTTTTGGATTACTCAAGTAACTAAATACTGAACAGTACAATGTAGGGAAAAATGACTCAAAGATTATTTTGTGGTATCAAAAGACAGTATGTATATACACTGGCACACAGTAGACAGTATACTGTATGGTAAAAATATACAAAAATTGATTTTGCAAGACGTTTTTCCTCTTTGGAGGCAACAAAAACATATATTTGACTGCATTACATATGCAGCAAATGAAAATGGCATAAACACAGTGTAAGGCTTTTAATCAATAATATGAAAATACACTGAGAAATTGTAATGGAAAATGTTGAGTATTGAAAAAACTGTCCCACTGTGTTAATCTAAAGGGTAATACAGCGGGTGTGAGGGTGGGGAGAGTCAGAGAGAGAGAGAGAGAAAAAAAAAAACTAGACCAATCACCATTTTATCACTCTAATCTTTCGTATTACCTCTTACAAAACACAATTCAATGCCAGGCATTTCTTTTCATTTGTCAAGATGCAGATGCACCAAACGCATAATGGCAACCTCTATTCACAAGAAATTTGGAATGGATTTGACCAGTTATAGACTGAAGCTTGGTGACACTCAGAGGAAATGAAAGTTACTCTGCCAGAGAGAATAATGACAATACCTGTACAGGAAAACAGGAATCTTGTAAATTCAGAGTAGGTATCCCCTCCAGACTCTTTACAATGGTATTTAGTTTGGATATTTACCTCTTTTATGTAAGAAAAAATAAATATTTGGATACCAATATCTGGTTCAGAATATCACACCAGTCTCTGAACTGTCTTACAGACTTTGTCCGAAAGATCAAGGTAAAAAAATAAATTTCATAATTCTGGACAAGGTCTACCTCTGCTTAGTTCAAAATAGCAGTTTTACTGCGCAGGTACCAAAATCAGTAGCTGGAATTTAAATCTGTAATCTAAATAATGTCAATTACTTAATATCTAACACAAACATTTTCTTGGTAGTTGTTGGCAGCTTTAGAAGTTTAATGCTATACTGTAGTAAAAACAATAATATACAGTACTCTACTGTACATGGCATCACCTTGTGCTTTGCAAAATCTAAACCGAGAAACAGTGACTGAGAAAATGGTCCCGAGTGTGCAGGCTTATCAACACAGGTCAAGCAAACGCGGAGACTAGGCTTCAACGCGGATGCATGGGGGATACATTACAACAAACAGAGTAATCGTAAAAGTAACCTTAAATAAAATATGTATGCAGTGGAGAAAAGTGTAAGGGAGAAAATCTGAAGGCTCGTTGCAAGTATAATTACAGTATGATACAGCTCCTAAAACCCATACAATCTCTCATATTTAATAAATTGGGTAAGGGTGTGAGGTATAGGGTCTAGGGTGAGTTTGTATATCCGTGCGGCAAGCGGTACCGAGCGTATGGATGCGTGTGGTGTAGAAATCTTAAGTAATAGGAGATTAGACAACTGTTGAAATAAACTTTACCTTAATAGGTTTAATTAACTATTATGATTATTACTGAATCATCTAAATGCAAAATTGTAAGTATGAGATAGAGAGAGAGAAACAATGTGTGTGACTCTAGAATTAAATATTTTAGTTCCAAAGTCATATTAAGGCTATAATAAATGCAATAACAGATTACATGCTATTGTAAGAGACTGAAACTGAATATGGCATCTTGGCAAGACGTTGTCCAATCTAATCTTTTCTCAAGGATTTCTAAATGTGGTACGGTAGGTGGAAGAGTCGACAATGTACAGTCTCACTTAAAAGTCAGGTCCTACCAATACAAATTCAACCATGGTTATCTCTCTAGTAAAGATTATATATCCCACACACGCATAATCAAAGCCTTTTTATATGGTAAGTAGATGGGAGTACATTTCATTCTTTCAATTTAATGCAATACGGCTCTGTACACCAGTGCAGTTCTGTTTAAAGTGACAGGCATAATTATACTGTTTCAAGTACCCCTGGTAACGGTGTGTTGGTTAATCAAATAGCCCGGGTTGGTGAGATATTATGGCATCCGGTATAAATATTGACATACTACAGTTAATCACACCAACTATAGTACAGGATTTTAGCACGCTGATTATACCCTCTAGAGAACTGAAATGGGGTACACAAAGACTGAGCCATATTATCATGGATGTAAAATAGTCCCATGAGTAGCACTACCCGAGTGACTACTAAAGCGAAGTAAACTTTTCATTTTGTTTGAGTTTTGATCAAGAGAGGAGAATAATGGTTTGAATTGTGAAGACAAGATACAACTTGTTTTGTGACTGTACTATACACAGCAAAGGCGTATCAAGGTTATGTAGGGATCTATAGCAAGCAGGTACTGGTGGTGGTGCATAACACAATATAAACTTCTTGAAATTAGTTAGCATTTAGGCCAGTATTTCTAAACAACCCCATCATTGTTGATGGTAATTACTAGAGTTATGGTAAATTCCTAGCCAGTCAATATGATGAGTTAGCTGTTGATAACCCGTACAGTATCAGGGACGTTCTTTTCATCATATTCTGGCAACTATTAAACGATTTTATACAGCTTAGGAAGAACCTCAGGCAATAATATGGCTCCAAACTATCTCAACCAACCCTTTTAACTACCACAGATCCTTCCTAAGCTGCGTAATATCGTCTAAACATAGCTAGAATATAATATAACACACGTCGCTGGTACTCAAAAGGTTAATGTCAATGAAAAGTACCGAAACATTATTACAGTAATCTCACAATAATTATACCATCTAGTGTATTATATAGACTGGCTACAAATAGGGCGAACTATAGTAATTACCACCAAAAATTATGGGATTTGTCTAGGAATATGGACTTATACTGTCACATAGTAGCGTTTGTAATATATGTCTCATTAAGAAAAGAATAATGAAATACTATAATATATAACATGGTAGCAGTTTGTAAAATATCTGTATAATTAGTACATTAATATAAGTCAGGTTTTGGTGTAACTACAGATTTGTGAAAGCTATATATAGAAAATATTATGAAAAATGTTAGTATAATTCAGACAGCTTTGGTTAAACTAGAAGTATCTGACAATAATACAGGCCAGACCTATGAGAGTTCCGTATGGAGCTCAGTGGTCTGGTTAATCTGCTCTACATAACAACAACTGACAATAATACATACAAAATATATGAAAAAAATAGTACAACTCAGTAGAAATTCAATTAAACTACAAATATCTGAGAATACTGTAGTACAGAACAAAATAATAACTATCCAACTATTTATCATCCAAATTATAATCACTACAGTATATTATGTTCCGAAGGTAATAATAGTTTCCCGTTGTTATTAAACAATGTTTAGGATTAAAGTAACACTATAGATTGAAATGCTTACAATTGTAAAAATGAGTACCTAAATTGTCGAAAGATATAAACGGTGTGTGTGTACTAAACAATAAATTATATACAGTAAATTTTACTACCAATAAAGTTCCCAAATTTTAGCATTACTGTTGGTAATATGTGCTTTGGTGTACACAATATTGAAAATAATGGTTGTAATAGTATACTGTAATGGATAAAAGAGCAGCACTTGTTTGGACATGTAATATTAACAACGGCACTTAATCTAAACAATTGAGCTACCACCTTCATTATCCTTTACATGTTAATACGAAAAGACCTACAGTATATATAATGTTTCTAGTCTCTCAGTGGGGATCGAACCACCGACCATCAGGATGATAGCCGACGCTTTAATCAATTACACCACGGCAGTCTTGATTAAAGCGTCGGCTATCATCCTGATGGTCGGTGGTTCGATCCCCACTGAGAGACTAGAAACATTTAGTGGCTCACGTGTATTTGTGATATATTCTCAGTATATATAATATATAAAAAAAACATGATACTATGCAACTCTCTATGTATAGGCCTACAGTAGATCTGCTTAACAAATATTAATAAGCATAATAATAAGATATGAAATCCGTTGAAATGTAAAAGAATACCAAAATTCCAAACCAATAACCTAAAACTATAAATGAATAAGAACAGAATAAAAGAATGTGAAAATGTATCCCAGAAATAAGAAAAGTTGAAAAAAGACCAAGCAAAGAAAAAAAAAATGCCAATTACTTTTTCCCGCAATTCTATACTGGAACCTTCTGAGTTACGGTACGGGGAGGTGTGGCGGAGTGGTCTTGCCACTGGCCTGGTAATCCAAAGGTCCTGGGTTCAAATCCCGATGTATCAATGGGAAGATATTATTGGGATGAAATTTGTGCTGTACTATTTGTGCTATCAGTGCATTACCACAAAGCCCACCGAAACGCTAATAAAATACCCTCATTGTTCCCTGATTAAATAGCACTGTATGAATGTTCCCATATTCAAAATATGCTATAGGGGTGCAATGCCTGGTGAGTTAGCTACTCAACAGGTGGCGTTGTGTGTGTGTGTAAGAGTGAGTGTCCGAGTGTAGGGGGTGAGACAGTGAAGCACGGGAACGAGGTGGCTTCAGAGATGGGGTCGCTTTGGACCATGAGTGAGCACCGTGCCTCATGTGAAGGCAAGATGGCAGGTGCTCGTTGTACTCTACGTGCTTCACATGCCTCACTCCCTAGACTGGAACAAGACCTCACGGGCTTCACTGCTCATTGTACAGCTGTGAATGTCCAGGCTCTCAGCCTATGCCCGAGAGGGAGTAAGTTGGAATATAGAAAAACAAAAAAAAACAAAAATTATTTAAAATGTAAAACTTGCAAAACAAACAAAACAAATCCAGAAACTGCAAATATATAAAGACAAACAAAGTTATCAAAATCACTACTGTACGTGAAAATAACGTATTGAAGATTAATTAAGCACAACAATATTATAGAATACAAAAAACATAAAATCAGAAATTAGCATAATTTAATTTACAATAGTCTGCCTTTTCTACCTTAAGGTAAAATGTCCTGTCCCCATCTTTGTTATTAAGGTATGAAGATATTGTAGAGAACATTTTTGTTAATTATGATAGCTAGGCACTAATATGATGCAGACACACAATAGTTTCAGTTGTCGATAGCTATGAAAAAGAACCCCTGAATGTTACCTTAATACAAGAGGCTGATAGAAAATTGCTGGAAAAAAAAAACTCCTGTAACATCATGTTTAATAATTTCACCACCAAAACACCAAGTAAATATTTGGTAAAGAGCAGATGAAGAAGAGATGTAACGATATCATAGTTCAAATAATAACATTATTCAAGGTAAATCAGCTGTAGGTCCTGCAAATAATTATATATAGTATGCAACTAATAAATCTCTGTAAAGCAGTAACAAGCATATGTACACACATAACTCAATATATTTAATGTGACACAAGTCAGAAATAATTATCAGAATCCATCACTAGTATAAACGATAAATTGTATATAAGAATATAAAATCCTCCCAAGATATGTCATGTGCTAAAAACTGTAAATTCCCCACTCCCTGACAAAAAGCACTTCTATACAAAGATCACCCAATAATTGTTTTCCCAAAGTACTGTACTTGCATATTACGCTGCCCAAGAGCGATCGTCCACACGTTCCCCCAAAGAATGGAAACTGAACTTACCTTCGCCGTTGCGGTACTCTAGGGTGTCGCAGTCGGAGGGTTGTTTCTTGTTGCATTCATCCGTGCCTCTGCTGAAACATGGAGATAATATCAAGCTTAGATAGAGAGGCTAAGGAGGCCACCACCATAGGGTTTAGTAGAGGCATGCAGAGACAACCCACACAATTAATTATCATACAATAATTCTTCACTTGAAGTTGTAGTTACATTATTTAAACATAAAATAATAGAAGAAGAAATACACTAAACAAAGCCACACACATAATTACTTTAAGTAAGGGTAGTAAGAGGGTAATAGTAATAATAGTAATGGCATGCAGACAACCCACTGAATAATACACGCTTGACCAGATAAATGATGATACAGTAGCAAGTACTGTATAGTAATTCCTCACTTAAAGATATACAGTACAGTATATACATTTCTGAAAAAAAGAAAGGCTTTGATGAGCCAACCCTAAGTGAAGTACCTGTTGTGATATATTTTATTGAGATTTTTAATTATATTTGTTTTAATTTACAAGTTAATAATGATGCATAACAACTTTAAGATAATTTTGTTCCCCAATCAATGCTCTGCTGTAACACAGAGACAATATCAAGGTTAGATAGAGAGACTTAATATCAGTATTAGTACTAGTAGAGGCATGCAGAGACAATCTACATATAAATATACACTCACACACACCTTATTTCATGCCTTATAAAACATGTCTTCCCTAGTGCCTTTAAAAAGTAAAACATGTATAGAAAAAGAACTTTTATTTAAATATTTTGATAGTCAATGTTTTTTCTGGCAACATTCTGGTAGCTTTTGCACTGGTATTGGAAACAAGCATCTGGAGCGGCTTCGGTCAACCGGACTCGGGACTGTTCTGCCTGAGAGTCTGGGGAACTACAACAACTACTAGACTGAAGACAGATTAATTTAGGTGATAAAATTAATTAAAAAGTTTACTTCATAAACTACCAGAACAGTTTTGACGATAAAATTTGACGGAAAAAGCCCTAGTGTGATACCGGCTTAACCTTATACAAATTAAATTGCTCTCAAAAAGCATAAATATGTGATCATTAATGAATAAAACAGGAACATGACAACATTAAACTAAAATGTATTCATTATTATCAGTCTACATATCCTGAACCCGAGCCATCATAACTCAAAATGGATTGGGAAAACAAGCTGATAATATACCATTACTGGCAAGCAATAAACAAGTGTAGACATTTACAGCCCGTTTGCTCCAGCCCTCGTTAAGCTACAAGAAGCTAGGGGTCACAATTTATAGACTCGTCATAATGAACAGACTACAGTATACATCCCTACACATGCAAGTCTGTAATGTGAGAGTGCGTAATGTCGTACTTCTTGAGGAATAGTAGTGTCATGACAACAATGACGGCGATCACCACAAATGCTCCCACGGTCGCACCCACAATGATCCGCACCTGAGTGTTATCCTCATCTCCAACGTATGCTGCAAAGATCAGAGACATTATGCAAATGTCATGTTAAAGCCAAACAATGAAAAGATATTATCAATGGAAAGCGAAAGAATATACCCGATAAAACAATATTACTCATGGTATTGTATAGGCTCTGTCTGGAGTCGGCCACCCCCAGCTATGGGGTATGTGCCTGAGTATATACATACATACATACATACATACATTTTATAGGTTGCATTCTTCAAGAACAAAATGACAATAGAGAAACAATGAAAAGTGTCAAATAAAACTGACATTTCTTATGGTATACGCTACAAAGATTGAGTAAAGTGAAAATACAAATACTTATATACTGTACATAAATTTACAGACAGAGTGCTCCACACAAATAATGAAAAGGATATACAGTATATACATAGCAACATTTCTTATGCTATGGACTGTAAAGTTATCCTAATCCATCTCCATAATCACTGCAGATCATGCTGCCCAAGAGTAGCCCTTTGCAGAGCCCCAATGTACTGAACTTATGACACTCATTAGTTTAGTTTGAATGAAGATTATAAACTGTAGGATATCTGACCAGCTACAAAACACGAGTGCTAGTGAATCTGCTGATACAAAGAACTAGTGCTGGTAACACCTTTCCTTCTAGGTGCTGGCGAGATCGCCTGATTGGGTGGCACTGCAAGGGCAGCTGCGAACGGTGGGGGCATTGGCCCGGGAGTGCAAGCCCGTAGGCTGATGATCCCCTCCCCCATTGCCCTCTCAGAGACTAATCTCGTCTCACCCTTTAGGGGGCTCGAGCATCTGGCGTGGCTTCGGTCAACCAGATTCGGGGCTGCTCGGCCAGACAGTCTGGAGAACTACAACAACAACAACAATAAAAAACACTAGCATTTATTATTATTATAATCTTATCAATTAACTGACCTGTACCAAGAAGCTGTCCAGTTTTCTTATAGACGGGAGGAGAGTAGTCGCCCCAGCCGTGAGTTGTCTTGGCACGAACCTGGAAGCCGTACTCGGTTCTCTGCTGAAGATAAGCCAGTGTCACCTCCTCTCTCTGGACTAGTATGCTGGATGAGTTGGTCTGCATCCCACGCAAATAGTAACGCACCTAGAGAATACAAAAAATGTAAATGTTAGCAATAGGATTGTGTTTGCTTTAATAGCTACGACTCAAGACAGGTGTGATTCTAGTACCTATTTATTAACCCCTCATCACTTATCCAGGATACTTGGGAGTTGGTCTGCATTCCTCGCAAATAGTAAAGCACCTAGTGAATAAAAGAATGCTGTATATATTTTAGCTATTGGATCAGGTTAGGTGTAATGGCTACGACATGAGATAGGTATGATTCTGGATAGGCATTATCTCTTTTCTTCAGCTAGTATGCTGGAGGAGTTGGTCTGCATCCCTCGCGAATAGTAACTGCAATTGTAACAAACTCATACATCTCGATATTGGAAAATGGAAAACCAGGAGAACAATTCATCCTTTATACATTCTACCATTGTACTAACCATATAAATTAAAATGTAAAACTTGAAAAACAAACAAACCAAAATCTTAAAATTGGAAAACGAGCCAGAAGGCAGACAATTCATTATTTATACTTTCTACAATTGCACAAACCACATAAATCTCAATATTATATTATAAATGGTAAAGTATATACTAAACACTCTGCAATTGTAACTAACCTCATACATCTCGATATCGGAAAATGGGTCGGTGGGCGGATCCCAAGCCAGTGAAATCTCGGTACTCTTGACGCTGGTGACTCGTACATTGCTGACCATGGAAGGTACTGGGGAGGGGGAGAGGAAGAGATTGATTAACACATAGAAAACTAAAGTCACTAAAAAACTAATATAACTTCTTTTCATACAGTATTCAGAAATCATATATTGGGTAAATCTATTCTTTGTGAGTTTTCTATGGTAGGGAACACTAAAATCTCTACTCAATCGATATCACTTCCCATCCTCATATATCATATAAATCTATTCAATGTGAATATTCTATCATAACAAACACTAAAAACACTATCAATGAATAAAATTAATCTTCATACTCATAAATAATTTACTGGGTAAATCTATTCATCTATTCAAATCTCTTCATATCTATAAATAATTTAAATCTATTCAAATAGTGCAGGAGTAATAAATTGTATGGAAAACCAAAGTCACTGATAAATGGACATCCTCTCTCATCATACTCATCAATCATAACCTATTCATAAGATGCATTCATTATCTATAAGTAAATATACAGTACTGTATCTGAAATTCATCTAAACATAACCAACAGATAATATCATGCACAGAAGTAAATGGAGTTCAATATAACATTATTAAGCTTAATATTATGAATTATTAAAGATAAATAAGCACGCTCATCAGATTGAAATATAAATTATAAGAAATTATTATTATAAGCAACAGAAAATAGATGCATAGACAAGATTATGAAATATGATAATCAAACAGAGATACAGTCACATAAACACTAATGAAAACAGTCCATTACAAAAGATCTTTAAATAGTTTCTCCTGTTCAAACACCATCATAACTTGTGTTTCATAGGGTGTTATGGCCTACAACAGTCCAATGAGCCGTGCCACTTGAGGGACCACTAGATAGCAAGGCTCAGTCTGTGTTTTTAGGCCTACCCATGATTGTTCTTTAGTGGATAGAATCACTGCTGTGAAGGACAGAGTCAGTACTCTGGTGGTCTGGAGTTGCCATGTGGCAGAAGTGTGGCATTTTTCACGGCCAGATGCCTTCCCTGGCCTTCCTAGTGCCTTCCTAGTTGCCTACTACGACACACTTTTAGATATGGAGGGAATATTCTTTTTGCACTCTGCCCCAGAGGAGAGCAGAATTCCCATATCCTCCTGGAATAACTATTACAATACCATGTACAGTATAAGCAATTTTCATAACCTAATTATGGTATGTTCATTGATTTAGGTGAGAAATCTAAAATAAAAGATAAGGCAGTTAAGATAAATTTTTAAGTAATAGCATGCAGTAAGGGTAGCAGTATGCATAGGAAAAGAATATTGTACAAGGAAATGCAGCTCTAATCACACCATAGATTACACAATAATGCTGAGAGAGAGAGTACAAAGGAAATCAAGCAACAACAGATCTAGTGACCCTTCTAAGCTGCTTGTCCTCCAAAACACTGAGGATCAAGTGTCCAAACAGTGGTTTAGAGTGGGTAAGGGAACATTGGAAAGGGAACTACTGCCCTCGAACTAATGTCCGTGGCAGGATTAGGAAGTTAGTAGGGGACAGATGGGTTAGTAACTGAGGGGGGGATAAAATAAAGTTATTCATTTACAAACGCAGTCAGTCGCGGGTTTGAAGCGAGATATTTGTCTAAGCGGAGTTTAAATGAATCAACGGTGCTGCAGTCTATAACGTCTTGGGGAAGCCCATTCCACAAGTTGACAACTCGATTGAAGAAGAAATTCTTAGATTCGTGCGAGTTAAAAGATTTACCAATAATTTTGCAACCGTTTCCCCGCGTGTAATTAGATTGGTCGATAGTGAAGTACTTACTACAGTTCATATTGTCGATGCCTTTGATGATTTTGAACACTTGAATTAAGTCACCTCTTAATCTGCGCTGGGTTAAAGGCAATAGATTTAATTCTCTAAGACGCTCTTCGTATGGTTTGTTCTTTAGGCTAGGTATAATTTTGGTAACTCTACGTTGAACTCGTTCTAGCTTGTTTATATCTTTTTGGTAATAAGGGCACCAGGATTGAACGCAGTATTCCAGAAGAGGGCGGACTAAGGAATTGTAAAGGGTTAGGATAACTTCTTTGGATTTATGCTCAAATGACCTGCCTATAAAGCCAATTATTTTGTTTGCCTTCTTAACAACTTCTGAACATTGTTGACTCGGTTTTAGGTTACTCGATATTGTTACTCCCAGATCGGTTTCTCTGTTTACATTCTTAAGCTGAGTGCCATTCATCGAATAGTTTGCTTTCTCATTTAGGTATCCGATATGTAGTACTTTACATTTATCCGCATTGAAACTCATTTGCCAAATTTGGGCCCAACATGACAATTTATCTAGATTGTGTTGCATATCGTCAACTTGTGCTTGAGAGAGAGAGAGAGAGAGAGAGAGCACATGCCAACCACATAAATCATGCAAAACAAGAGGGAAATAAGCACAGTAGGCAATGTTGAAACTTGGCAAGCATATATGACAAACATACGCATGAAGGACCCACCCTCAGCCTCCGAGCCCACCACTACATATCCTCCTACACCGCCTACGCCACCAAGGGGGAGAAGGGATCACATTACTAAATCACCAATGTATATATAAAAAACACTACAAAAATATCCGTAAAGTTGACCACTTGCAAGTTTTAGGCTAAAAGGAAGTTGGAGCCGTAAACATCGATATTAAAAAGGAAATGCAATAATAATGTAGGATTGTGATGGATACGAAGGATGTTGAATTTAATTTTATGCGTACTGTATAATTATGAAGGCACTACAACCATATTTTAGCTGGTAATTCTGGTTAATATTGATGTCCTCAGCTCCAACATAAAACACCAGTGCTGTAAAACAATCCTCACAATTTTGTCCAAACTTAAGACCAAATATTTTACTGAAAATAACGTAAGGTTCAAAATACAAAGCTATATTAAGGAAATAAATGGATCAGTTAAACACATCTACCACATATAGCTAAAACTATAATAGGTACACCTTCACTTTAGCAATCATTTTTCCGAAACATGTGATGGACAGGCAGAAACGTGACACAGAAACACACTGATGTCATCTAATATAATCACCAGCACGGCCATTCAAGATCGCCAATTATAAACCTGAATGGAACTTCTTATCACTTATCAAAGTACAGTATATAATTAACTGACAGTTTTAATATGATTCAAGCCATGAATGTAATGTTTATATGGTTAATTTCTAAGTACAGTCATAGGACATTATACCTGCACACCCATTCGAATCTTTGAATCTTTAAAGCCAAATTGTGAAGCCTCTGGGGTATATCAGAACATTGGATTGTCTCGCTTGGGTTCGATAAAGATTCAAATGGGTGTGCAGGTATTATGGCTCATGACTGTACAGTACTGTGCATTCTCTGAAGTCAACCAGGCAAGGAACACATTTTACCAGAGGATTTGCTTAAAATCTACTAATAATCAGTAATTTATTTTAAAATACATAGATACATGTATGCATGATAGACATGTACGTATGTATGAGCCTTGATCACCCAAAGGAAGCACTCTTGGTAATGGATAAGAGAGGGGAATCTCCAACTGCAACACCGCTGTTACAGTATTTTGGAAAGCACCACCTTACCACCTCTAGATATAGTAATGATTTTATGAAATCCTTGATGAGGCCCTAAGCTGTACCTCATTTCTACCAAGCAATCATGTGCTTTGGACAATATACAGTCAATCCTCCGATTATGCGTGATCCGTTTACGTGAAACTGTACAGTACTGTACTCTAATTATACGAGGAAGGGGGGGGGGGGGTCTCGGAACCTGACATATTCCATTTATGCGAGGGTGGTCCCATTTACACAAATCGGGGATGGAAAGTCAAGGAAATCCGAAAAAAATAATTTGTGCGGCCCCTGGGGCACCTTAAACGCCTCACCCTGCCTCGGAACCCCCCTTCAAGCCAATCAAGCCTTCTTACTCTTCATTTGAGGTGAATATGACATCCTTTAATTCCTTTTCCATTTTGATTAACTGTTAGGATGTTAATATGTACCATAACCACTTGAATTGATCTCAGGAAACATAAACAGATGGTGTTAATAAGAGGGTCCAGAGGCGGGTGCCACCCATAACTAATTTATACCATAAACTATGTTATTCCGATTATACGAATTCCGTTTACGCGAGTCATCGTGTCATCCATATTCTCGCGTAATCAGAGGACCGACTATATCAACAATTTATAGCAATATATACGAATAAGCTATCTAACTAAATATAATTATTATGTAGGCTATAAGAGGTAAATATATTATTGTATTGGTACTAAAAAATAACATTTACTTCACCTAAAGTGTATGTACAGGTAAAATTCTAACCACAATATATAAATGAGTGTACTATGAAACTTCAAGCACCATAATAAACTCAAATTATGTATATACAAAATTAGAAACTAGCTTCAGGAAACAAAATACAAATTTCCTTTAAAATATACTACAGTACTGTACTCTCATATTGACTATCAGGGACATACCTGTACACAACTTGGATGAGAGTTGATATCTATCCCACCTACTTTTTCCTCTAGCCTACATTTTAAGGTTAACACATTTATCAAAATCAATCCAAATTCTAGTAATTGACTGGGATGGGATTCAACTTCTACCCATTTTATTTACTGTAATTCTTAGGTTAGTGACTATAGTCTATTCACTATAAATGGGCTAGAAATCTTGACCCCTAACCTTTGTATCGGTAACTCAAAAAGGGATAGAGTAAATGGGCTGTAAATCTCTACACCTATTCTCTGGCTGACTCTTCCCAAACGGTAGAAATTATACCGGTACCTTGTTTACTCTAGGCTAGTCCTTTTTTAGTTAGGCCTATAGAGGTTTAGTGGTCTAGCCTACACCTTCGGCTGAACTACATACACTTTACAGACTGAGCCATCCATAAAAGGTAAAGTATGGTTTCAAACTCATGTTTTAATTACGGCATTCCAAGCAGCCCTGTTCTGAGCTACTTCACTGGTCAAGAATTTAAATATGAGATTACAGTAGATTGAAGCACCTGACCCCATGTCTTTCTAGATCTTCATTAGAAAAATGTGTGGGTTTGCCAACATTGAAATTAGTCAAGCTAGGCCTATTCATAATTAATCAGATGTTTGCTAATTTTTTTGAAGGCTAGATAAAGTTTAAACACCTATAACAAATGTTTGCTTCTTATGTACTGTAGTCAACAGGCCAATCAAAGGAAAGATCCCCAGACGACTTACCTGAGGCCTCTGTAGTGACGGTAATATCCAAATACTGCTGATCGCGCGCTTGGTTGGACACACCGTTTTCCGCGAAGACTTGGAAACGGTAGGTGGTGACGGGACTCAGGCCGCTGATCGTTACTTGGGTTGCGTTCAAGCTTTCCTGTGGAGAGTGGTAGTCGATATTTTAGAGACAAAAAGGAAGATATATAAATTATTATGTTCCTTCCAACAACCAACTATACTCCTAAAATCGATTAATGAAATTTACAAACACATGTGGCAGTCCGTGGATTCGAACCCAGGACGCTCACACCGAAAATCAACACCTTATGTATCGCACCACGAAGACAGTTAAAGGATGGTGGACACTGCCTATGATTTATTATGCAACTTCGAATCCTGCATATCAATCTAAGCATGTACACATCCCAACTGCAACTCACGTAGGCTATGCATATGTGAATGGAAAGAGCAATTAATGGGGCCTTAACCACTAGGGAAGTCCTCTCGATAAATTACCCCTGAACCAATATCAATTATTATGTTCCTTCCAACAACCAACTATACTCCTAAAATCGATTAATGAAATTTACAAACACATGTGGCAGTCCATGGATTCGAACCCAGGACGCTCACACCGAAAATCAACACCTTATGCATCGCACCACAAAGACAGTTAAAGGATGGTGGACACTGCCTACGATTTATTATGCAACTTCGAATCCTGCATATCAATCTAAGCATGTACACATATCCCAACTGCAACTCACGTAGGCTATGCATATGTGAATGGAAAGAACAATTAATGGGGCCTTAACCACTAGGGAAGTCCTCTCGATAAATTACCCCTGAACCAATATCAGATATCAATGATAAATAGATACACTGGCAAGGGACTACACACCACATTCTATATATTACATCATCCAAGTGGCATGTTCGGTAGTGCATCTGACTGCTGATTGAAAGGTCTGCAGTTCGATCCCACGCCGTGTAGTCCGGTCTAGCAATTTGTGGTATAATGTCCAGTTAAGTCCCTGTAACAAGGGTACGCCCACCCTAGCTCTGTCAATCAAGGGAGTGCGCGTAATTAAAAACTGCATCAACCAAGAGTGTGGTATTATAACCTATCCTATCCTAACCTAATTTAACCTAGTAGCCTATGTACAATGAATGATATGCAAATCTCTTGTGAATTAATTAATCATTGAATATTTTTGGCTTAAATTACCCTTGGCCGAAAGTTCCTCAGCCTAAACGACCCTCGGCCTAACCTATCCAATGCTTAAACAACTGACATCCTTAAGTGATCACGGCCTAATTGTCGGTACCCATTATAACTAATGTACAAGTCACAAGCGTTGCACATCACCTTCATTATTATTATTATTATTATACAGTAATCACATTGGCCAGTAATGTAGGATTATAATTAAGGTGTGATGAACTAGCTTCGCACCTGACCATATGTATAATTTATTATTATTATTATTATTAATTATTATAGTGTAGCCTACTCACATCGGCCAGTAATGTAGGGTTATAGTTGACGTGTGATCCACATGCGTCGCACATGACCTTGTATAGAGTGTCAGACCGGCCCCCATCACTGAGAGGAGGCTGCCAGGCCAAGATGACTGTAGACTGGTCCACAAAGTTCACCGTGATGTTCTGTGGCTTACTGGGCGGTCCTGAGGGAAGAAAGATGAAGTTTGTTATTGAGCATCAAAAAGTCGATGAAGAGCATGACTGTCTCGTATGTAATACGTCTCATGATCAATCTTGATCACACGCTGCAATAAAAAAAACTTTTATATTACATCAGGGGGATTATTAACCAGTCATATTAATGCTAGTCCTCGATCAAGGCTTGCATGACTAATTATAACGGCCATAGCCTATTCCCTGTGGACACACAACCTGACCGATCGTAAATACCGTTGTATGGGCTTTACGACTGACCAATCAGAATGACAGCCCTTCTTTATTATACCATGATCACGTAGGCCTTGAAAGTATAATGAATCGTAATCACTATTGGGAAGAGTGCACAGTGTGACTCTGAGAACACAGCCCTAAAACACTGTAGTGAGGTACACAGGATGTCATCCATCTCCAAGAGAATAGGATAATTCTACAATGGATAAATAAAGGCTATTGATGATGTTAGTTTCCATACATCTATGATCTGAATACTTTTGCTGTTGAGGACCTGTGTGCAGGATACGGTGTCGTATACAATAACTTACTAATATCCATGTCAAGGTTTATACGATATTACGGTCTTCCCAGATAAGGAAAAACTTTAACATGTATTCAACAAAACTGAAATAAAAAATACTAACGTGTGCATGGCATGGATCGAGGGTCGTCAATTGCTCTGTAGTAACCAGTATCACAACGGCACTCGGCGGCACCGGCGTGAGGTGCAGCACTGTGTTCAGGACACGGCCGACACTCGCTGGCACCGACACTGTCCTTGAAGTGACCCGGCTGGCACACTGTGGAACAAACAAAACTATATATCTAGGTTGGCCATTAAGATTAGGTAAGGTATGACAATTAAAGCATTTAATAGTCCAAAAAATAAGGTAATGCTGTAATTGGAAAGGAAGAAAATAAAAAACATCAAACAGGAATAGGCCTACTGTAGTCGAGAAATCATGACTTCTAACCTCTGTAACTCAAAGCGACTAGCCTAAAGTAATCAAGCTAATATTTCTATCATTTGGGAAGAGTCAGTCAAGGAATAGATGTGGAAATTTACAGCCAATTTACTCTAGCCCTTTTTTAGTTACATAGGTTAGAGGTTACGATTTCTGCCCAACCTAGAATGAACGGACTATAGCTATTAGCTAATTTTTTCAGGCAAGGCGAAAAGTAGGAAAATCAACTAGGCCTAAGTGTGTAGGCTACATCAAAATTCTAGGTTAGTTAAGCCTTTCAACATACCAGGATGCATTCCTTCTTTATATTCTGGGTATGACTATCTTTAGACGAGTTTATGCAGATTTAGGTAGGACAACTAGGAATCTGAGGGGTCCAAATCAATTTAATTATGCCTCTGACTCCTATCATCATCATCCTATGCATCCTTCCTAAGCAGAATAAAATTGCCTAATAATAGACAGAGGTCTACGGAGCAAACGTTTGGCGAAAATCTTATCAATTAGCTTAGTATCCTAGTAGGCTACTAATAAATCTGATTTTGACCTTTGACCTGCTGAACCTTAGGAATATTTAGCTGTAACTTGGTCAGTATGATGTCACATGCATAGCATCAAGCATTGTAAATACAGTATGGTGTAAATCGAATGAGCAGTTAAAAATTTGAAAACTTTACCTTTATCTTCGACCTTAACTTTTATGGAAGATCAATTTTATTTTCTGACTGACATCCGCACGGACCGTCTAAAGTACTGTATAGGCCTAGGCTACTCATTTCGTAAGCATCTAGGCCTATAAATAACCCTGGGAGGAGATATTAGACGGACAGACCGACAGACAAGCTGAGTAACCTTGGTCCAGTAGTACAGTACGCAGGGGATTGATACCATTCTGCAGTTCCTGTAGCTGAGGTCGTCGACCGAAATCTCCACAAGGTAAGGTAAGTATACCAATATTGGACATATTCATAAAGTATTATGTAGTTACCCATAATAATGTAGTCGTTTTCTCTAATAATAATTTAGAAAATGTATTTTCATGGGTAGCTTAGTTATAAAATATGGTTTGTGAGTGATACAGTATGATGATTGCCTTCGCCCTTTATTCTGGGTTATGACCACTTTCGTGTTTTGAGCTATAATAATTAGGTAAGGTTATGATAATATGTGATTTTGTTTTTGTTTTTGTAATTGGAAATATCGTTAGCTTGCATGGTTGGTGAGTTGGACTAGTGTGTCCCATAACAAAATACATTAATAAATAATACAACACAAATTATTTCCGATAAAAATTAAGATTAAAATGAAACAAATCAAACACACACACACACAAAACAACAACAACTCCGGTTTGATCTCAAATTAAACGGTGGATGTTGGAAACTACGAATGCACCAGCAGTTGAAAAATACATAAGTATCTAACAATGCTGTAAATGTGGGATTTTTTTGTTTTTATAAATTGTGAGATATTTCGCAGACCTTATTGAGTAGGAATACGGGAAACACAACATGATGGCAAGGAAACTTTAACCCCTTCATCACAATGACATTTTTTTTTTTTTTTTTTTTGCATTTCATATTGATTTTTTTTTTTTTTGTATTTCATATTGACTAACTTTAGTCAATTTTATGCAGTTTAAGAAGGCCCTATGTTCCCTTTGACTCCTATAAGTAGGCCTATGGTAAAAGCTAAAGTAGTCCATCTTATGGTAAACAGAATAGGCATAAGTCTAAAATTACGTCATCGTGTTGAAAGGGTTACACTTAAATAAAAAGGTTCAAAATAACAATTAGATCATACAATATTCAGAACATTATGATAACAGGCGTCATTGGACTGGAAGGGGTACTTAGGTTTGCTTAATGTCGACTACACACACACACACACACACACAGTACAGTATCTATATACAATATATATATATATATACAGAGGTGGGCAGGTGCGCGCCATTTGGCGCTCTGCGCTCTGCGATCCGGTGCGCATTACCAATATAGAGGAGCGCGGAGCGAGGAACTGCAAAATTCTGAAATCGGAGTGCAGGCGGGGAGCGCAGCTAGAAATTTGCGCTCCTTTCTGGCGCTCCGGAGGCGATTTTTCCTGTCAACAACAGGTACAAGAACGTCATTATCGTGTACAGTCATCGTACCGTTCGTACGGTGTTACTCACGGTGTTAGTGAACTGTGATACAGTGATACTATGATAGTGACAGACTGACAGTGTTACAGTTGTTAACTTGTTATTTTATTTTGTTGGGCTTTTGCTATCGATATTATGGTATCGATAGTTCGATACTATCGGAATGTTACTTAAATGTATGGGTGGGAGGGTGGGAGGGTGGTTTGGGGGATGGTGGGGGGAAGGTAGAAGCGTAATTGTGTTACAAATATGAAGCCGATTGGTGAGGTAGTTTCGCCACCAGGGCAGTGAGAATTCTGTTTCATAAGATAATTATTGAAAGTGTTACTTAAAGTTACTTAAAGTTTAAACATAACGAGTGTAAACGAGTGGCACTCCCCCCCCCCCCCCCCCCACACACACTCCCCACAAACCGCGTAACAAACACCTCCTTGTCCTCCAAGCCCCCCCCTCCCCCCCCTCTCTCTCTCTCTCTTCTCTCAAATGTGGTGAAAATTCGAACCTGAGCAGTGTTGAATCAAGTTGATAGGTAAAATATGAAAATTATAATAGATACTATATATACTGTAGGTAGCCTGGAAAGTTCGTTATTTTCCTAGAGTGCCGTATTTTCCGCTAAACAGTCGACCAAAAACGGGAAAAGTGGTTAGGGCAGTGAGAATTCTGTTTCATAAGATCATTATTGAAAGTGTTACTTAAAGTTACTTAAAGTTTAAACATAACGAGGGTAAACGAGTGGCACTCTCCCCCCCCCCCCCCCCCCCCCCCCCCCCCACCCCCCACACTCCCACAAACCGCGTAACAAACACCTCCTTGTCCTCCAAGCCCTCCCCCCCCCCTCTCTCTCTCCCGCATGTAAGGGCGGGTGGAAAAAAAAAAAAAAAAAAAAAAAAATGTTTACCAGAGACAACTGTACGAGTTGTAAGATGAATATACACATCCATGAAGGCACCGCATGTCGGATATGCAAGCAACCATATCACTGGATTTGCGTAGGATTGACACCAATAAATGAGGCGTACAATACAAGAGGGAAGAACCTCCATTTCTGCGATAGTTGTTTCGATATCACATGGCAAGTCATACAGACTGTAGAAAATACAGAAGTACAAGATAGACGGAAATATAGCCAAGACATAGCTACCTTTCACAGAAAATGGGGAACTATTGGGGCCTCAGGGCCCATACAAATATCACAACCCACACACGCACACCTTCCCATGATAATGCCCACATTGCCTCCTGCACATCAACACACATCGCCTGCCGAACAACAACCTTTCGCACCCTACATATACACAAACCCTGTCGCACATCTCACCACAAATAAACAGACCCAGAAAACACACACATTAATCCCATCTATGGCCATTGACCACCCTACTGCTGTTGGTCAAATAAATTGCAGGATGAACGTAGGATGCAACAAGCCCCCATATCAGGCTCCCCTTCCACATCGTCTCCCCCCTCACCACTGCCACCTGCCCACCTACAACCGACCCGTAACTCCACCCCCCTGCAGGCCTCACCCACCCATACACCAAGCCCACTATCACCCACAACCACACTTAGCTCACCACATAACCCCTTGCAGCCCCAGCCACACCTACTGGGGTTGTCTACACCAGTGTGCAGATATTATCTGGAAAGAAGGTGCTACTTTGGTCAAAAGGGCGAATATAATGGGAATTCATGTAGATTTGCTCATCCCAAAATTTGCAACAACATAACCAGTCATGGAAAATGTAGATTTGGTAAAACCTGCAAATACCACCACCCATCCCTTTGCAAGACATCACTTGAGAACAAGACCTGCTACAATATGAAATGCCCAGCTTTTCATATTAAAGGGACTTGGAGATATGCTAGACCTAACACGAATGGTAGCCCAAAAAACCTCTCTAGCTATGCGAGGATGAGACAGAGGAAAAAGGCAAGGAGGGAAAGGGCAGATGAAGATGAAGAGACTGAGGGAGATGGAAGAGCACATAGAACACCTCGAGCACCTCCTGGCCTTCCAAGAGTGGCCAATACATCCCGAAGACTATTAGGTACACATAGTACTCCAAACAATCCCTCCCCAATCTTGTTTGCAAATATCCAAGGCCTAAAAAATAGAACCACGAACAAAGTACCATTTATTAGGGGCCTGCTAGAAGAAGGAAACGCTATATTTGCGGCTCTCACAGAAACTCACATTAAAGATCAGGAAGATAGTGAGGTATGGATTCCTGGTTACAACCTACATAGGGCGGACAGAACGCATAGATCACATGGAGGTGTAGCCTTGTACATACATGACTCACTGATATGTACTGAATTCCTAAATAACAGTAATGAAGTGGTGGAAATACTTGGAGTTAAAATAGAATCCCTAAATTTAGCAGTTATTGTTACATACAGGCCTCCAGACTCATCCCGAGAAGAATTCAAAACCCAGCTCAACAAAATAAAATCAGAAGTGGAAACCATGGGGAACCCAACACCAAATATTATATGGCTAGGAGACTTTAACCTACCAAACATTAAATGGAGACAACTAGAAAACCAGTTAGTGGCAAATAACACCGGAGAAGCAAATACTAATACGAGAGAGCTTTTTGAACTTTGTGATTTTTTTAGTCTTACCCAACATATTGCTGAACCCACACGGGAAAACAATATCTTAGACCTGGTCTTCACTAACAACGACTCTCTAGTACACAGCATTAACATATCGGACACAACATACTCAGATCATAAATTAATTGAGATCAAAACAACCTTAGAAAGTGTACAGACAACCTCAGAATCGAGAACAAAAACCGGCCCCTTCAGTAAATTTAACTTCAATAACAAAAACATTAGGGGGGAAGAGGTAAATCAAGAAATGGAGGAAATAGACTGGGAAGATTTAATGGATAACCTGACACCAGCAGAATGTCTAGTCTTAATAACAGAAACCATGACCCAAATCTGTAGCCACCATATACCTGCAAGACAAACAAAACGAAGAAGCAAACAAGATCGGGAAAGGAGGAGGCTGTACAGAAGAAGAAAATTACTCACACAAAGACGCACACATCAAAATCTACAGGATAGGCAAAAGGTCGAAATAGATAGAGAAATTGTGGAAATTGAACAAAGGCTAAGAATATCATATGAACTACAACATATGGAAGAGGAGAGGAAAGCTATTGCAGGTATAAAGGAAAATTCCAAATACTTCTTTTCATACGCCAAACAAAAGGCTAAAACAACATCAAACATCGGCCCACTGAGCAAAGGGGACGGCTCTTTCACAGGGGACAAAAAGGAAATGAGCGAACTCTTAAGCAGGCAGTATGAAATGGCATTCAGTGAGCCTGATGAAACAAAAGTCATCAGAGACCAAATATATTTTTCATGGAAACCTCCCCCACGGAAACCCCTCAGATGCTGGATATTGATTTCGGTCCAAAAGACATAGAAGAGGCCATTTCCAACATGCCATCCCACTCGGCACCAGGCCCGGACTCATGGAATTCCTCTCAAAACCCCTGGCTATAATGTGGAGAAGGAGTCTAGACACTGGTGACATACCAGATAGCTTGAAAAACGCAATAATTGCCCCACTGCATAAAGGAGGGAGTAAAGCACTACCAAAAAACTACCGCCCGGTAGCTCTAACCTCTCACATCATTAAAGTTTTCGAGCGAGTCCTGCGAAGCAAAATTTGAACATTCATGGAGGCAAATGAACTACACAACACCGGTCAACACCGACGTAAGAGACAATTCCCCACAGACCCTGACTATACACCCTTCACCAATCACCAGACAAAGCATATCATCAACAATCTCAAGCACTCACCCGCCTGTGGCCTAGACAACATAAGCAACATACACATCAGACACCTGGGACCACAAGGCATACAAGCACTCACTAACATATCAAACTACAGCTATTCACACAACACAATACCAGACATTTGGAAGCATGGTATCATCATCACTTTCCCCAAACCCAACAAAGACCCCACGCTACCCTCCTCGCACCGCCCCATCACACTCCTTTGCTCCCCCTCCAAAGTCATGGAACGCCTAGTATTACAACTAATTACACCTGACCTACCCCTAGCTCCAACACAACATGGCTTTAGGCCACTGCACTCCACAAACACTCTTCTCACAGACCTTACACAAAGAGCTTTCGACGGCATCAATTCAGCTAGACCACCACACAGATCACTATTAGCCACACTCGACATTAGTAAAGCCTTCGATGCCATCCCCCGCCACAACCTAACAAACAAAATCTACAACACAAACATGCACAACAACACAAAACGGTGGCTGGCCAACTTCCTAGCAGGCAGATGTGCACACGTATCTTTTGCCGGTCAGTCATCTAAAATCAGAAACTTTCCAAACGGAGTCCCACAAGGATCCGTCCTATCGCCCGCACTCTTCAATCTGTACATGCACGATATAACTACACCCAATACGCCCCAAATAAACTTAGCCTCCTATGCAGATGACATAACACTCACATGCACACACCATGACCCAAAAGAGCAACAGATCTCCTTCAACCCTATCTCAACACACTACATGGCTGGTGCACTACAAACAGACTTAATCTAGCCCCAGCCAAATCCACCGCAACCCTGCTCACAAGTTGGACAGGAGAACACGAATACATCCCTCAACTCACCATAAACAACACACCCCTAACACATACACACACCCAAAATCCTAGGAGTAACATATGATACTCATATGACATTCAAACAGCACACCACAAACATTAAAAAGAAACTGACACCCAGACTTAACGCCCTCAGGTCACTTGCTCACACAAAATTTGGACACAACAAAGAAACTACCACCACAGTATATAAACAATACATAAGATCAGTGATGGAATACGCAAGCCCAGCCTGGGCTTCTAACCTAGCTGAAACACATCATAAGACCTTACAGACTATTCAAAACAAAGCCCTGAAGATCATTACAGGCTGCACAGCTACTGCACCCACAGATCACCTACATCAAGAAACCAAAATCCTCAAAGTCAAAGACCATCTGGACATGAGAGGCACTCAATTCCTGGCAGCAGCCTCCACGAACCAAGACCACCCACTAAACTACATGGCAACACACCCACAGACACCAAGAAATATCAAAACAACACCCAGCACACGGTATCACACACAATTATTGTCCTCTCTCCCTCCCTCCCTGCCCACCCCGAACCAACATCCAGAAGCACATCCATACTCATATCTCTCACCGATCCATCCACTCACTCACAGACAACACACAGCTGCATGCACGACCTCCCGAAATCCATCCTTCCGAATCCTCCCTTCCTCGCGAGGACAGAGTCCACCTGGCCAGGCTGAGATGCGGACACCATCCAGCTCTCCTGAGCTATCAGAAGAGACTGGATGACTCCGTTGTCGACGCCTGCCCGGGATGTAACACAGCACCCCATACCATTAAACACATCATAGAAGACTGCATTTCACACAACCACTTACGCCAACAACACAATCTACACTCAATGAGAGCTCTGTGGGAAAGCCCGATCGTGGCCATGGCCTTTCTCAGGGACTCGGGGCTGTTCGGCCAGGCAGCTTAGGGAACAACAACAACAACAACAACACCGGTCAACATGGGTTCAGAGCGGGAAGATCATGTCTCTCACAACTTTTGGAACACTATGACAAAATTCTTAAAGCGCTAGAAGAAAAGAAAAACGTGGATGTCATTTACACCGATTTTGCTAAGGCATTTGATAAATGTGACCATGGTATAATAGCCCACAAACTGAAAGCAAAAGGTATAACTGGGAAAATCGGACGGTGGATATACAATTTCCTCGTAAACCGAAAACAATCGGTAGCAGTAAACCAAGTCACTTCTGAGCCTTCGGATGTCAAAAGCTCAGTGCCCCAAGGAACAGTGCTAGCGCCCCTTCTGTTCCTCATACTAATTTGCGACATAGATACCAACACCAGACACAGTACGGTGTCGTCTTTTGCTGATGACACAAAATTAAGCAAGATAGTAAACACACAAGAGGACACGGGCCGACTGCAGGAAGACATGAATGTAGTGTTCCAGTGGACCAGGGAAAACAACATGCAATTCAATGAGGAAAAATTCCAATTAATACGGTACGGAGATAATAATGGTGTTAAAGAAATTACAAATTACTTAACAGAATCTAACCACATAATAGAACGGAAAGACAGTGTGAAAGACCTTGGGGTATTAATGTCTGAAAATATGGGTTTCAAAGTACATAACCAGGTCAAAGTGGCGGCTGCGAAACGTCTAACGGGTTGGATTCTGCGTACTTTTAAAACACGCGGTGAATTGCCTATGATAACGCTCTTCAAATCTCTAGTGCTACCGCGGCTTGAATACTGTAGCGTATTAACATCCCCATACAAAGCAGGTGAAATAAATGACGTAGAGAGTGTACAAAGAAATTTCACTTCGCATATAAGTTCGATAAAACATCTACACTATTGGGAGCGTTTAAGAGCACTGAATCTGTACTCACTGGAACGTAGAAGAGAACGTTACCTAATAATATACACATGGAAAATCGCAGAGGGTTTAGTACCAAACCTACATACTCCGATAGTCATGAAATTCAGTGATAGGAGAGGCTGGGAATGCGAAATCCCCGGATGAATAACAGGGGTGCTATGGGCTCTCTGCGAGAGGGCTGGTTATCACACAGAGGCCCACGTCTCTTCAACAAACTCCCACGGCGAGTAAGAGACATGAGGAACATCTCGTTAGACAACTTCAACAGAGCCCTAGATGTCGAACTGCAAAAAGTGCCAGACGAGCCCATCCTCGCAAGGGAGCGAGCTGTCGCTTCAAACAGTCTACTGCACCAAATCACCACCCATAACGAGGGGTGTCGCGCTCCTTGGTGCCGCTAGAGGAGCGGCGAACACATCCAAAGGTATCCAAAGGTAAGGTACCACAGATTTTATTTGTTTTCCTTTTCTTCGTACGGATACGCTGGAAGTGGGTTCTGGGAGGCAGTTGGGGGTGTGGTGGAGGGAAGGCATAAGGGTAAGGCACTTGTCACACAAATATGGAACCGATTGGTGCAATCGTTTCGCCGCCACAGATTTTCTTTTTTTTTCCTTGTGAGGCGACCGATAGTCAGCGAGTGGGTGGGAGGAGGGGTTTGGGGTTGTGGTGGTGCCGTCACATTATGATATTAAATTATTATTCATTTAATCATGTAATCAACTAAATACTAATCATGTTGTATTGTTGTTATTGTATTGTTAGGCTTGTTAGAATGTTAGCTTGATAAGTTTAACTGTTTAAGTTTCTCAGTTTGGACAGTTTCTGTAATTCTTTATGGCATATCATAGATATCAATGGACAGTCACAATGTCACAAACTCACAATGATATCAATCATATCATATCATTGACATTTGCAATGATATGATTCATATCATATCATTGACATTTGATTCATTGATATGACATAAAGAATAACAGAAACTGAGAAAGTGAGAAACTTAAACAGTTAAACTTCAGAAAGACACCATGACTTGAGGTTTTTTGAATGTTTTGATTTCTTGGAATTTAGTGAAGTGAAAGACAAAGGACAAAGTGAAGGACAAAGGTAAATAATTAAATAACTTCTAGAAGCTGTTTTGTTTGTTTTGTTTTTTATATACCTATTTTTGGGAGCGCGGAGCGGGAAGCGCATCGGGTCTGCTGACAAAGGAGCGCGTGAGCACTGCCGCATTACCTTATGTCTGATGAGCGCGGAGCGCTGCCGCATTACCGGTCCCACCGGAGCGCGCCCACCTCTGTATATATATATATATACCGTATTAATTTTCCGTGTTTTTATCAGTTAATAAGCTACTGGAGGTGACGGATCGCTTTTTAACCCTTAAAGATACGATGATGCATTTCTTTTCTGTTTTCTGGCTATTATTAGACGATTTTGTTCAGATTCGGAAGGGTATATGGAAGTAGAGTTAATTGGGATAGTCTTTACCCTTTTGATGCACACAGACCCTTCCTAAGTTGTATAAAATCGTCTAATGATGGCCAGAATAAACTGCCAAAGTGCGTCATAATCTTCAAAAAGGTTGTACTGCATGCTCATGATATATTATTTTTAAAAGGAGGCTCACGTTACACGAACAACAAATATATGATGAGAACAATTTGCAAGGAAGAAGGAAAGAAAAAAAGGTAGAAGGAACGAAAGAAAAACAGAAGAGAGAACAGACGAAAGAGAAGAAGAGTGAATGGAAGAAAGAAAAGACAGGAAGGAAGGAAGACACATTGAAAGAAAAAGAAAGAAAGGAAAACAAGAAAGGAGGGAATAACAAAGAAAAGAAAGAAAAAAAGAATGGAAAACATAATAACAAATTAAGAAAGAAAGAAAGGAAGAAGCAATGAACGAAAGGAAGGATAAGGAATATATGAACAAAAAACAATGCAAGCAAGAAAGGAAGAAATGAAAGAAAGGAGAATAAATATATACAAAAGACAGAAAGAAAGAACCCCAGGCGTTTTCTTTGCTTAAACACTCGATTGTCTTCATCAGTGACACACGGATGATTCTCTCTCTCTCTCTCTCTTTTACACACACGCACACCCTCTCCCTCTCTCACTCACTCCGTTTCCATACACACACACCCTCTCTCTCTCTCTCACACACACACTTTTCCACACACACAGACACACAACCCATACCCTTGTGTTCTCACCCACTCTCTTTTCCACATAAACACAAGCACATCCCCTCTTTTTCTCGCACATTTGTTTTCTCCACACAAACACACCCTCTCCCTCACACACTCTTTTCCAAACAAACCCACACCCTCTCCCTCTCTCCATGTTCCACACACACACACACACACACACACACACACACACAGTCACTCGCACACACTCAATTGACACTTCCGTCCCAAACACACACGCACACGCAAACTCAACATCAGGGGGAGGGAGGGGGCAGAAAAGGTAATCAAGTTTAGTGCAATTGCAGAAGTTTGTGCAATTAGTTAAATGAGTTGCAATGGAGTTAAGAGCAGGTGGTGGTGGTGGTGGTAGAAGTAGTTGCAGTACTACTACTACTACTACTAGTACTACTAGAAGTAGTAGTAGTAGTAAAAGTAGATGCTGGGAGGTAAAAAAAGGTGTACAAAATAAAGTAGGTAGATAGTTATGTTCTTGTTATTGCAGGATAGGCCTATACAGTATAGGGTTACTGATCTTGTACGTGATCATGACATTTACGAGTCGACTTTGTCCTGGCGAGCGATAGGGAACCTGTAATTTATGAGTAAATGGCATTCGGCCGGGATATTTTTCTAACAAAAACATTACAAGTTTATCTCGAAGGGTAGATTTTGGGATGTTTTATTTAAAGCATAGCCTAATGGAGGCCTAAAAAAAAAAAAAAAAAAAAAAAAAAAAAAAAAAAAAAAAAATCCCTTGACTTGCCCCCAAACCTCTGCACGCGAGGCTGTCCAGGAATAACCCTCTGCGGGTTCACCTTTGGAGTGTAATGTCCTATATATCCATTATCCTTACCATTATTCCTATATTTCTTCCCTATCAGTTCCTTCTTCAATTTCAATTATTAACCTTATTTGGTAACACACACACACACACACACACACACACACACACACACACACACACACACACACACACACACACACACACACACACACACACACACACACACACACTCTCATATATATTCCACTTACACATATTCCATTGTTAATCTGTCACCATTCTCAGTACTGTAGTCTGTGTATCTTTTCTTTCTATTTTCCTTAATTATTCCAAGTTTATCCTTCTTTCCTTTATATATTCCTTTATTACTCCCAGTTTCTCCTTCTTCTTTCTTATATATTTTCCTTCATTATTCCCAGTTTCTCCTTTGTTTTCCTTTCATTTATTATTCTGTTTCTCCGTATTCTTCCTGTTCTATTTTCCTTTTTTATTCTGTATGTTTCCTTCTTCCTTATATTTTGTATTATTCCTTTTTTCTCCTTCCTTTTCTATTTTCCTGTCTAATTCTGCTTCTCTTTCCCTTTTCTCTCAATTATTCTTTCATATCCTCCGTTTCTTTTCTATTCCCCATTACTCCTTCTTCTGTATCACTCCCTTCCACCTCACCTCCTCGACTCATTTTCTCTTTCATTATTTTTGTCCCTCCAATCTCACTTCCACTACGTTTTCCTTTTCCTGCCTACTATTTACGTTTTCTATTAGTCTCCCCTTCCCCCCACACTCTCTCTCTCTCTCTCTCTCTCTCAGTTAACACAAGGGGGGTGGCAATTACAGGCACCTTAAGTTAAATTACTGGGTGTGTGGGGTATGTGTTTCCCTCCCCCTTCCCTCCATCCCCCCTCTCTCCCTCTCTCTCTCTCCCTCTCTCTCTCTCTCTCTCTCTCTCTCTCTCTCTCTCTCAGTTAACACAAGGGGGGTGGCAATTACAGGCACCCTAAAGTTAAATTACTGGGTGTGTGGGGTATGTGTTTCCCTCCCCCTTCCCTCCATCCCCCCCCTCCTCTCTCCCTCTCTCTCTCCCCCTCTCTCTCTCTCTCTCTCTCTCTCTCTACTAAAGGAAGCTAAGGATGAGACTCCAAACCACTGACATTACTATTAAATAAATCCTTGCAGTCTGGAACTATGCCTGATAAGTGGAAGATAGCCAACGTAACACCGATATTCAAAAAAGGCAACAAATCCCTACCCAGTAACTATCGTCCAATTAGCTTAACCTCAGTTGTATGTAAAATGCTAGAAACGGTCATAAGAGACAGACTCCTAAATCACTTAGAGGAAAATAACATACTTAAAGATACTCAACACGGCTTTCGTAAAAAACGTTCCTGTTTAACAAACCTCTTAGACTTCTTCCACGATATCCTCAACCTCTACGATGAGAGTAAAGCTGTAGATATTATATACCTTGATTTTCAAAAGGCCTTTGACAAAGTTCCACACAAACGTTTACTGCTAAAACTAAAAGCGCATGGAATACAAGACGGTGTGTTGAAATGGATAGAAAATTGGCTCAGCGACAGAAAGCAAAGAGTAGTCATAAACGGTAAGGCATCTAAATGGACCAATGTAAGTAGCGGGGTACCCCAGGGATCGGTACTAGGACCAATTCTCTTTCTAATTTACATCAACGACAGAGATGAGGGTCTCACCTGTACAATCTAAAAATTTGCTGACGATACAAAAATTGCAAATAGCGTACTCTCAAAAGATCAAGTTGACGATATGCAACACAATCTAGATAAATTGTCATGTTGGGCCCAAATTTGGCAAATGAGTTTCAATGCGGATAAATGTAAAGTACTACATATCGGATACCTAAATGAGAAAGCAAACTATTCGATGAATGGCACTCAGCTTAAGAATGTAAACAGAGAAACCGATCTGGGAGTAACAATATCGAGTAACCTAAAACCGAGTCAACAATGTTCAGAAGTTGTTAAGAAGGCAAACAAAATAATTGGCTTTATAGGCAGGTCATTTGAGCATAAATCCAAAGACGTTATCCTAACCCTTTACAATTCCTTAGTCCGCCCTCTTCTGGAATACTGCGTTCAATGCTGGTGCCCTTATTACCAACAAGACATAAACAAGCTAGAACGAGTTCAACGTAGAGTTACCAAAATGATACCTAGCCTAAAGAACAAACCATACGAAGAGCGTCTTAGAGAATTAAATCTATTTCCTTTAACCCAGCGCAGATTAAGAGGTGACTTAATTCAAGTGTTCAAAATCATCAAAGGCATCGACAATATGAACTGTAGTAAGTACTTCACTATTGACCAATCTAATTACACGCGGGGAAACGGTTGCAAAATTATTGGTAAATCTTTTAACTCACACGAATCTAAGAATTTCTTCTTCAATCGAGTTGTCAACTTGTGGAATGGGCTTCCCCGAGACGTTATAGACTGCAGCACCGTTGATTCATTTAAACTCCGCCTAGACAAATATCTCGCATCAAACCCGCGACTGACTGCGTTTGTAAATGAATAACTTTATTTTATCCTCCCCTCAGTTACTAACCCATATGTCCCCTACTAACTTCCTAGTCCTGCCACGGACATTAGTTCCAGGGCAGTAGTTCCCTTTCCAATGTTCCCTTACCCACTCTAAACCACTGTTTGGACATTTGATCCTCAGTGTTTTGGAGGACAAGCAGCCTAGAAGGGTCACTAGACCTGTTGTTGCTTGATTTCCTTTGTACTCCTTTGTACTCTCTCTCTCTCTCTCTCTCTGCTTATTTATCTATCATACCGGTATGTCTTACCTTTCCTTTATCTAATAATTTATAACAACAATAATCACCACTAATGCAACTACAACCACAATTATTACATATACAATTACAACAAGCAACCATAATAACAATCTCACTACCAATCACAATATCAACAACAATGACCAGTTACTAAAATCAACCACAATGTACCTCTTAAAAAACATCAACCACAATTATCTCTAGCAATAAACAACCACAACTATCTCTTACAACAAACAACCACAATTATTTATTACAACAATCAACCACAATTACACCCACAATCACCTCTTACAACAAACAACCACAATTATTTATTACAACAATCAACCACAGTTACACCCACAATCACCTCTTATAACAAAAAACCACAATTACAACCATAATCACCAGTTACAACAACCAAGCACAATTCCAAACAAACCACACACCTACCACTACCACAGCCACCATTATCCCCATTACAACCCCCTCAACAATACACCAATCAGAACTACCAGTCACTGCCATTTCAACCAACTATCATAACAAACTATGTGTTGATGGGCTGGTCTATCAGAGTGAGAGCTGAGCAATCTCTGCCATACCCATAGCTTACTCTGAATGTTCCTTAACTTATATATTTTCTAGATCTCAAGTGACGGCGTCTCTTCCGTGGATTGACCTCCCAATCTACCAAGATTGGAAGCCAAAGCGTCACATTTTTCCCTTGCCCCTCAACTTTCTCTTCATAATTGCTGAGGGGCACAGGGCCCTGGGTGGGGCTGTAGTTTCCCGGGCGTTTCCGCACCCTCCTCAGCTCCCCGCCATGGAGTGGCTTCGGTCACCCAGGCTTTATTGTGGTCGGCGGGGAGGGTTCTGTGGGGGCACTCAGTTATGGCCTTGGAATTGCTCGGGGCCTTGGGGCTGTTCGGCCAGGCAGCTTGGGGAACAACAACAACAACAACAACAAACTACTGCCTACCTCCTATCAACAGCTGTGAGAGAGAGAGAGAGAGAGAGAGAGAGAGAGAGAGAGAGAGAGAGAGAGTATCATCAATTGACAAGACAAACTACAGATTGCATCTCTCTCTCTCTCTCTCTCTCTCTCTCTCTCTCTCTCTCTCCACCGCCAATGACCCCTACCTGTCCCCCAACTAATGAAAGACCTCGATTTTCGTCGTCAATTACTACGAACCCTAACGAGGTATTCAGGGGACATCGCCCCCCAACCCCTAAGAGAGAGAGAGAGAGATGGGGACTGTATGAACGAAAATAAAGGGAAGGATACAATGAAAGAAGGAAGGAAAGAAAGAAGCGAGGAAGGAAAGAATGAAGGAAGAAAAGGGGAATGTAGGAAGGAAGAAAGATATAGAGAAGGATGGAATGAAGGGATAATAGGGAATGTACGAATGAATGAAGATAGATAAAGCGAACGGCAGAATGAAGACAATATAGGGGAATGAAGAGAAGAAAGGAAGAAGGAATAAAGGAAGGAATGTCTGAAGGAAGGAACATTGAAAGAATGCATAAATGGACAAAGGAAAGAAAGTAGGAAGGAAGACAAGACAAACTACAGAATGCCACTCTCTCAAATTTGTTCAACTGCTACCCCCCCCCCCCGCCCCCCCTTCTGCTTCTCTCTCTCCCTCTCTCTCTCTCTCTCTCTCGACTTTTTTTTAAACAAAAGACCTCCGTCTACGTATTGTGAAAAACCTGTTATCCTCCGGCAAATTGTGGGGTTGAGTGAGTGAAGGGGGGGGACAGTGAATGAAGGAGGATGCATGTTTTTCATAATACGTGTTGCTAGCCCCAAACGCGCGAGCAACTGTGGCTTTCAACCATCCGACACATCCCCTTTTATTAATGTGCATCACACATGTTACATACAAATAAGGTTTATGTTTTGTTTTACCCTACTGTGGAAAGACTACGGATACACCACTCCTGCCGGGGCCTCACGCAGTGGCATGACTCAGTCCTGTCGAACTGAGCTCATGACACTGGTGGCATTGCCCCGGAGGATAGCCATCCCTAGTCTTTGCTTGAGCCAGAGGGTTTCCCGGGGTTCTCCTGAAACTTCTCTGATTTTACGGCCTATTTCATTCACCATCTTAAGGGTGGTGGGGCCGAAGACTCCTGAAGTTTCGAATGCCAGGGGCTCGAACTGATGAATTCTGGCGTTGGCTTGATATTTTTCTCGCTTTTTATTTTCTGCTATCCGGGGGGCTGCACCGGCTTCGTCGGCGTTTTCTGGCGGCGTTGGTTGTGGAGAAAGTGTCAACACATGTGGCATCCACACACGAGGCACCGGCCATTCTTGTAAGGGAAAGTGGTCATCCCATCTGGCCGTTTGCCGTCTTCTCTGTGAAGTCCATGTGGTTCGAGGATTGATGCACAGTTAGCACTCTGCAGGGCCCGTTTTATGACATTATTTAGTGCAGAGTGTCTTGGCAGGCGGCCTGCGTTGTAATTACATGACAAGGCCATGGTGACCTTGAGCATCCATCCTCCCATCACACTTGCAAGTGTGTGGGTGACAAACTGCCGCACCCACTCTGAGCGCGATGGCGACCCGGAGCGCTTCAGCATCCAAGTGAGTTCCAAGAGGTGGGATGGGGATGGCGTGTAACCACAAGCCACTCTCCGAACGGGCGGCTGCCTGGAGGCGTGCTTTTGCAACCTGGTCTGCATTGGTTAGGAGATTTTCTTGAGTTTTCTTCGCCGAGATGGTATCCCACGCTTTCTGCTTGCTCCTGGAGGTACCCTGAGGCTCCTCCTCTACTCCTGTACTTCCCTTCCAGGTGTTAATCGCTGTCTCTCGACTATAAAGAAGGTTAGGGTATAGGGCTGAAGAGCTCCAAGGATGGCTGGGTGGGCTAGAGTCGGGTTACCTATGGCGATGACTCTAAAAGATACTATAGTCCTTCTATTTTATAAAGGCCGTTTGGGCGTTGTCAGGTCAGGAATCTGATAAAGCAGACTTGCCAAATCTTAAATTCTTAATACAAATTTTCACATTTTATGCTATTAACAACTTTAAAAATGAGTTATAAATACTCTGTATAGATTTAACCCTTTCACGCATTTATGACACAGAGGTTGCCAGATTAGCAATAAGAAATAGAGTTCTCTCACTCTTATAATTACCTCTCCAAAAATAGTTTTCTGCCCACAGCTAACTCAAAGACAACTGCAGAGGTTGAAGTAACTAAACTAAAGGTTTCTGAATACCCCTGATGGTAACAAAGGCTTTAAAGTATCCCCAATAGGCTCAAAATCGCGTCATATGTCGGAGAGGGTTAATTAAAAAAAACTATGGTTTTAAGAATGCCAATTTTTTTTGTTAAATAAATAATTTGTATAAAAAATGGCAATGTTGTTTTCTCGATGTTGCCAAATGGATTGACCTGACCTCGGGTACTCGAGTGTACCCGAGATGGTGTCCCATTCATATGATTATAGAAAACGGTGTTTGTTTCTGTGTTTACCCTAGACGTGACAACTGCGCCCTTATCTCATGCCCAGGCGGACCACACCCAAAAGGACTTAATAAAGTAGACGGAGTATATAGCAAAGGCTTTTACCCTGTCTAATCCTAAGTGTTTTTTTTTTGTTCATCCCCCTTGCGTCGCCCCATTAGTTTGGTGATTGTAAGACGTTTCGCCGCCTGCGTCGCCCCATTAGTTTGGCGATTATAAGATGTTTTGGTCAAATCATAACAATAACTTTAACAATATCTAACCTATTTTAATAATACCTAACCTAGCCTACCTAACCCAAAAAATAACTTTAACAACACCTAATCTAATTTAACAATAACTAACCTAACCACACTTAACTACCACTACCCATAACAACAATTACCAACACCATACACCTACCTCAACCACCAACAACACAACTACCATAATTATCATACAGAGCAAATTACCGCAACTACCATCGCTACCGGTACCTTACCTTAGGTTACCTTAGGTTGTGTTCGCCACTCTCCTAGCAGCACCGAGGAGCGGTAACTTCATCACAACTACCACCACAGCTACCATCATCACAATTGCCACCACTACAACCACCACCACACTGACAATCATCACAGCAACTACAACCATTATTAAATGACTCAACCACCACCACCACTACAACTATTACCTTGCCCAACACTACCACAACTACTACCACTATCCCCTCATCCATCACTACCACCACTACTACCACTATTCCCTCACCCATCACTACCACAACTACCACCACTACTACCACTATCCCATCGCCCATCACAAACGAGTATAATTGTTATGGACAGCTACCAACATTTTCCAGAGGACCTACCACGACTATCACAACCAACATCGGAAACCTGAGGGGCGCTGTGGTTTTGAGAGAGAGAGAGAGAGAGAGAGAGAGAGAGAGAGAGAGAGAGAGAGAGAGAGAGAGAGAGAGAGAGAGAGAGAGAGAGAGAATGGGGGTAAATAACAAGAAATGAGAGTACAAATCTAAGAGCTAGTTAAATTTGTTTTAATTTATTCTCATAACACCGGAGCATAAGGGAAATCAAGCAACAACAGACATATACTAATCCTTACAAGGCTGCTTGGACCTAATCTACGCAACCTATGTGTACGAGAGACAGAATAGCCTAGCATGGTGGACCTTATTAACCCCTTCACCACCATTACGTAATTTTTATCAAATCTGGTTACCATTAGACGATTTTCTTTCGTATATAATCTACCTATACGACTCAAATGGGTAAATACGATCTCAATAAACCCTCTTAGTAATACAGGTCCTTCTTAAAATGCACAAAATCATATAATTTTAGCCAGAATCAAAGGTAAAAAGACGTCATGGTACTGAAGGGTTTGATCTCCCAGTTTAAATTTGGAATGGAAGTCTATAATGGATTCACTATGTACCAAAACCTGATGCCAGGAAATTTGCATGAAAATAGGAAAACGTGATTATCATATATATATATATATATATTATTATATACTGTATATATAATATATATATATATATACTATATATATATATATATACTGTATATATATATATATGAAATCACGTTTTATATATATATATATATATATATATTATATATATATATATATATATTTATATATATATATATATATATATATTATATATATTATATTTATATATATATATATATATATATATATATATAATATATTATATATATAGGAGAGAGAGAGAGAGAGATTGGGAAAGGGAGCTACTCGTGGGAATGGCAGGAAACTATTTTAAAGGGTCTGGGTCGTGAGCTATTATGTGAATGGGGTAAACTAACATGGGTTTTTTATGATGTTCTATTGTTCTCTCTCTCTCTCTTCCATTTTTACATGAACCCCCTTCCTCTTCCAATACTTTTCCAGGTCCTTCGCTTCTCCCTTCCGTTCCTCTCCATTCCCTTACACACACACAAACATTATATTCTCTCTCTCTCTCTCTCTCTCTTATATATATATATATATATATATATATATATATATATATACTTTTGACGGTAAACTGCCAAGTCACCATATAGGTTGTTCAGCTATTACTAAGATTTTGTAGCCAAATATGGTGTCCTTTACGAAAACTTGGTAACAATATGATGCAATGACTTAGTAATTTCATATTTTATCATTAATATAAAAAAAAAAAATTGCTGCTAAGAGATCTAATTTACCGTCAACTGAATTAAAACCGACTATCGTACATCATAAGATATATAGGCCTACTGTATTATATAAGTGGAAAGATATATAGTGTTTTTATCTATCCTGGGCCGAACTTCTAAATATATTCCATTCCATCTTAGCAGCTACCATCGAATGATTTTACTTCGCCATATGGCTCAACATTCCGTTTTCTATTCCCATTCACTTGCCCTTTGACCTTTTACATAATATTAGCCAGATATCTGAATTCCACACATACAGTAGATGACATTCGTGGTGGTGGGTAGGGTGATTGTGGTAGCTGTTGTAGAAATGGGGGTAGTTGTAGTTAAGTCGAGATGGGGGATAGCTTGTGGTATTTAGAAATAGTCGGTAGTGTGTTTGGTACTAATGAAGGGTGGTAAACTGTGGGGGTAGAGGTGGTGGTGGTGGTGGTAGTTGTGGTAGAGAGGGTGGTAGTTGTGGTTAGTGATTGTGGTGGTTAGTTTTGTTTATGCCGTGGTGGATTGGCGTAGTTGGTGGTAAGGTGATGGGGGTGTGTTAGTTGTTTGGTTACGAGATAGTGGTTAGTTGGTGGTAGTGATTGGTGGTAGTCTGTGGTTAGACGGTAGTCAGGTTTCGACCACGTAGTTGGATGGGTAGTGGTTGATGGTAGTGGTGGTAGAGATGATAGTAGTAGTGGTAGAGATGGTGGTAGTTGTAGTAGTGTTGGTGGTAGTGGTAGTAGAGATGATAGTAGTAGTGGTAGATATGGTGGTATTTGTGGTAGTTGTGTGTTGGTAGGTAGCCATTGTGGTCGTGCTTGGAGTAGAGATGGTAGTATTAGTGAGTTGCCTAGATAAAGACTCAAGCATCCGGATATTGTGGTAGGTACCCAAGAAGCTGCGTGGTAGTAGTGGTAGAGATATGGTGGTAGTTGTGGTAGTGGTGGTGGTAGTTGTGGTAGATATAGTGGTAGTAGTGGTAATATGATAGTGATAGTTTGTGGCTAAGAGTCATGGCTGGTAGTTGTGGGTAGAGATGGTTAGTAGATCACAGTGGTCAGATATAGATGGCTAGTGGTGGTAGAGGCTGCGTAGTGCGTGGTAGATGGTAGTTGACTGTGGGGATGACGTGTATGTAGCTGGTAGCATGGTTCGCTTTGTGTGGATAGTGCGTGGTGCGGAATGGTGGTCTAGTATTAGGTGTTTCGTAGTTGTGGTAGTGGTGAGTGGTTGTGCGTAGTTGTGGTAGTGGTAGAGTCTGGATGAGTTGTGGTAGTGGTAGTAGTGGTAGTGGTGGTGGTAGTTGTGGTAGTGGTGGTGGTAGTTGTGGTAGTGGTGGTGGTGGTAGTGTGGTGGTAGTTGTGGTGGTGGTAGTTGTGGTAGTGATTGTGGTAGTTGTGGTAGAGGTAGTGGTACCGTAGTTGTGGTAGTGTTGATGGTAGTGGTGGTAGAGATGATAGTAGTAGTGGTAGAGATGGCGGTAGTTGTAGTACTTGTTGGTGGTATAGTGGTAGTAATAGATGATAGTTAGTAGTGTGTATATATGGTGTGTAGTTTGTGCGTCAGTGCGTGGTGGTTAGTTGTGGTAGTCCTGGTGGTAGAGATGGTATTTTGTAGTGGTCAGATTAAAGTTTGGTATTTTGTGGTGGTAAAGAAAGATGGGTGGTATGAGTATGTGGTATTATGTCTAGTAGAAATGGTGGTAGTTGTGGTAGTGGTGTGGTTAGATTGTGGTAATCTAGTGGTTAGAGATAGTGATTATGTAGTTTTAACCAAAATAAATAAATAAAAAAATACATTCACCACTGTGGTGAGGTTTGGTAGGTTGGTGGTAGATGATTGTATTAGTATTGGCAGAGATTATTGGTAGTTGTGGTAGTTAGTGGTGGTGGATTTGTTGTGGTAAGGATGGTGAGGTGGTAGTGGTGGTAGTCGTGGCACGTGTGGTGGTAGTTTTCGGCTATTGGGGTTGGCTAGTTGTAGGTTTGGTAGTGGTGGTGGTCGTCTGTAATGTGGTAGTAGTGGTAGTTGGTTAGTGCTGGTGGTAGTAGTGGTAGTGTTGAGATGAGTCGTTGTGGTAAGTGCGTGGTGGTAGTGGTGGTGGTAGTCTGTGGCTGGTGGTAGTTGTGGTATGTGTTGGTAGTTGTGGTAGTGATTGGTGGTAGTTGGTGGTAGTCACACACACACACCCACACACACAACACACAACAAAACACAAACCCACACACACACCACACACACACCCACTCACACACGATGTGGTGGTAGTGCTGTAGTAGTTCTTGATGTCACCGGGTAGATTCTGGTAGTGGGTGGTGATTTTGTTGTGCTAGTGGTGGTGTTAGTCTGTGGTGGTGGTCCTTTTGGTTGTAATTGTGGTGTCAGCTGTATGGGAATAATTGTGGTGACGGTCAGCATACAAAGTGACATTAAGTATTTAAGGGGTGGATGCCGAATGGGGGTGGCGGGGAGGAGGGAGGAAGGGAAGGAGGGGAAAGAGAGAGGAAGGGAGGGAATAAGGCAGGAGAGTGGAGAGGTTAGCGGAATAGAGAGGAGCAACGATCGGGTAGAGGAGTTAAGGATATAACGTAGGATGA
>CM064485.1:27086137-27104959 GCA_032716605.1 Paralithodes platypus | reverse complement strand
GTCTTTGGATTTATGCTCAAATGATCTGCCTATAAAGCCAATTATTTTGTTTGCCTTCTTAACAACTTCTGAACATTGTTGACTCGGTTTTAGGTTACTCGATATTGTTACTCCCAGATCGGTTTCTCTGTTTACATTCTTAAGCTGAGTGCCATTCATCGAATAGTTTGCTTTTCTCATTTAGGTATCCGATATGTAGTACTTTACATTTATCCGCATTGAAACTCATTTGCCAAATTTGGGCCCAATGTGACAATTTATCTAGATTGTGTTGCATATCGTCAACTTGATCTTTTGAGAGTACGCTATTTTCAATTTTTGTATCATCAGCAAATTTTGAGATTGTACAGGTGAGACCCTCATCTATGTCGTTGATGTAAATTAGAAAGAGAATTGGTCCTAGTACCGATCCCTGGGGTACCCCGCTACTTACATTGGTCCGTTTAGATGCCTTACCGTTTATGACTACTCTTTGCTTTCTGTCGCTGAGCCAATTTTCTATCCATTTCAACACACCGTCTTGTATTCCATGCGCTTTTAGTTTTAGCAGTAAACGTTTGTGGGCAACTTTGTCAAAGGCCTTTTGAAAATCAAGGTATATAATATCTACAGCTTTACTCTCATCGTAGAGGTTGAGGATATCGTGGAAGAAGTCTAAGAGGTTTGTTAAACAGGAACGTTTTTTACGAAACCCGTGTTGAGTATCTTTAAGTATGTTATTTTCCTCCAAGTGATTTACGAGTCTGTCTCTTATGACCGTTTCTAGCATTTTACATACAACTGAGGTTAAGCTAATTGGACGATAGTTACTGGGTAGGGATTTGCTGCCTTTTTGAATATCGGTGTTACGTTGGCTATCTTCCACTGATCAGGCATAGTTCCAGACTGCAAGGATTTATTGAATAGTAATGTCAGTGGTTTGGAGAGCTCATCCTTAGCTTCCTTTAGAACTCTAGGCGAGATTGTATCAGGTCCAGGCGTTTTATTTACCTTGAGTTTATCTAAACAATTCAATACTTCTCTCTCTGTAATGGTGATATTGCTTAGAACATCTGAATTATCAATCTGAATCGGCGATGGTGTAGGGATATCACTGAGGTCTTCTGTTGTAAACACTGATGCAATGAAGGTATTGAGGGCATTACTCATTTGTACTTCGTCTTTGGTGTATTCTCCATTTTCATCGACTAACGGTCCAACAGTAGAAGTAACTACTTTTTTCTTTCTGATATAACTATAGAATTCTTTCGGGTTTGTTTTACTTTGATTCGCAATATGTAACTCTAGGGTCTTTTTACTTTGCTTAATTAACTTTTTGGCTTTGCGTCGTAGCTCTACAAATTTCACCCGTTCTTCGTCATTTTGTGAGGATTTTAATCTATCATTAGCAAATTTTTTAGCAAGCAGGCAGTTTGAAATATCTTTTATCCACCATTTGGGCTTATTATTATGGCCTGGACGCCGTATTTTCGATGGTATGCAGTCTTGCACTGGTTTTAGGTAAGTGGTTTCGAATAACTTCCAAGATGTATTTATGTCGTTATTGTTAATTAAAAAGCTCCAGTCAGTTTCTTTAAACATAGCTCTAAGTTTATGAAAGTTTGCTTTCTTGAAATTAGGGACTTTTTCGATGCTACTATTTGGTTCGTTACTAGTAAAGTTTAAAGTGAAAGTTATCGTACGATGGTCGCTGTTCCTGAATTCATCACCAACATTCAAATTCTCTATTAATTCTTCTTTTGTTGCAAGTACAATATCAAGAACGTTATTACCACGGGTCGGTGTTCGAACAAATTGATAAAGCGAACTCTCTTGCAAGTTCGTATACAAGTCATGTCCGGAGTGTGAAGTAAGAGTATCGCCCCACTTGGTCACAGGTAAATTAAAGTCGCCAAAAAATACGGTATCTAGTGAGTTACTTACATCTGCAATTTGTTCATAAATTTCTCGGTCAGTTTGCACTGGAGGTCTGTATATTAATGCAAGTATTATTTTTGTACCTTTATTATTCTTGATTAGCACAAAAGATGTGTCGACGTTCACAATTTGAGGTTTTGACAAGAGGGTCGGGTTAAGACTTTCTTTGATATAAAATAAAACGCCACCTCCATTTTTATTTATTCGGCTTTTCTCAAACATTACATAACCGGGAAGTGAATACTCTGCTAAAAAGTCTCTATCTATTGTATTGAGCCAAGATTCTGTTATACCAATCACATCATAATTTTCAGTAAACACTAGTTCCTCTAAATCTGAAAATTTATTGCGTATGCTACGAGCGTTTGCATAGAAAACCTTTAAAGTTGCGGTTTTAGAACTCGCAGAACGTTCTTTAATCAAATTTTTGGTTCTGATCGGATCTACATTTACATTCATGGCTGACATCGGTCCTCGGTCGTTATCCCTGGTGGTTTTGAATTTGGGTCGTGTTGGTGGAGCTTTATCCAAATTCGCGGTTCTTGACAGATTAGCATTTAATTCCTTCGCAGGTTGCCGCCCTCGCTGTCTTCGGTCCTCCTTCCTGGTTGTACTGTGCTGAGTCGATTTCTTCTCCGAAAATCCTTCACCGCATCGTTGAGAAGATGCCCAAAACGTGCTGCTCCCACCTAGTTCAGATGAACTCCATCGTCCGAAAACAAAGTCATCGTAGTAGAAATTGTCCCAGGTGTCGACGAATCCCACGTTTTCCTTCCTGCAGAGGTTTGCTAGACAACGATTTGTGCTGGTGGCTATGTTGTAAAATCGGCTCTCTACACCAAGCCGGGGGACGATTCCTGAGACGATGATCCTTGATGACTTCTCCTTAAACGACTTGATCAGCTGCTGGTACTTTAAAAGCAAATCTTCCGACCGGGTTCGCTGTACATCGTTGGATCCAACGTGGATGACGTACATTGTATTAGCAGGGGCCAGCTTAGATACTTCGTCAACTGCAGCAACTACGTCGTCCACACCACCACCAGGGATACAAAAACGCTTCCTGGTCTTAGGTGCTCTGGCGCAAAACTCTGTGAGCTGACCACGTATCATCGAGTCTCCCACGAGCCGGACTTCTTCTATTTCCGCTTGGTCATCTGAGTCTACGAGTATCTGGAAGCGGTTTTGACACTCGGTAATCGGTATGGGTTTCCTGGTCTTGGGGCAAACGTTGTTCCTTACAACACGGAAGTTGTCTTGAGGGGGAAGAGAGTTACTATTTGTTTCTTGAGTATCGGAACCATCAGATGAAATGGCTACTGCAGGTGTTGAATTGTTGGCAGTTGACGTTGGGGCGTTGGTGGCTGCTGGAGTTGCGGTGACAATTGAAGTTTGTGGTACTCCAACGTTGAGTGTTACAAACTCTTGGAGTGATTCCAGCTTCATGGTGAGGACGTTGATCTTGTTGTAGGCTTCATCTAATTTCACTGTCAAATTCTCTTGTTGCTGGCAGAGACGGCAGACTTGAAGATCGACAGTAACAAACATGGACTCACCAAACCTACTGGCGCAGTTCGTACAAGTGCGAGGCATGGTAACAGTCAGTTTCTTCAGATCACTTCACTCACTTTAAAACACTTAACTCACTTTAAAACACTTCACTCACTTTAGAAACACTTCAATCACTTCAACCGAAAACAATGTTGAAATACACAACAATAGGTTATCAGGGGTGATAGCCTAACCGAAAACAAAAAAATTGAGATACGCAGAATTAGGCTTCCAGTGTGTTGTGAGTCCAGGCAGTGAAGGAACATAGGGAAGGAAGAGAAGAGAAGAGAAAGGAAGGAAGGATGGGGAGAGAAGATAAGAGAAAGGAAGGACGTGTGGGGAAGGAAGAAAAGAGAAAGAAAGGAAGGATCGGGAAGGAAGAGAAGAGAAAAGAAGGAAGGAATAGCAAGGATAAAGAGAAGAAACAAAGAAGGGTCGTTAAGGAAATAAATAAAACGGGAGAGAGAGAGCAAATGCCGTGATTCAGGATAAGCTAAGAAACAATAAGGAAAGAAGACATGTACAAATATAAAGGGTGTCACACCAGCGGATTTTCAAGCAATTTTCGATGAGCAAGTTTTGTTCTCTTACTATTTTGAAGGTCTTCGCTTTGTAATCGGAAACTAGATCGACGGTAAGTTATGTTAGGTACTTTAATTCTTATATGTTGAAGCTGCCAGGCAACAATTGCCCGTAAAAATTGACGGAAAAAGAATTCGTGTGACACCGCTTTAAGAGATGAGTCGTTTTTCTGTCCCCCTTCTTCCTCATGTTTAGCCCCATTTGTTTTCAGATTTAAGACGTTCGGCCCATTAGTTTGGTGATTTTAAAACACAAATTATGAAGGGAAGGAGTGAGGTGGAGTAGAAAGGCATAATAAGGAAGGACATAAAGGAAGGAAGAAAGGAAAGACTATATCAAAACTATATTGCGTTGGATGTCTGAAATAGGTGGCAGGAGAATTGAACTGAAAACAACACAAATATATGAAACTGGAGAGAGAGAGAGAGAGATTAAATATAAAAGATTCATGGAGGGCAGGAGGAAGGGGGAAGGCCGATGGGATTTACTTAAGGATTACACAAAGACATAAAAGGATAAACAGCGAAAACAACACAAAATTATTGATCTATTGGCCTATACCCCCAGGAATTATGGGTATGAAAAAGGTATATAAAGTGTCCAGAATAATGTACCCATTTAAAGGTATATTGGTGGTAATAAAGCCATATTATACCAATTAGAAAGGTAGATCACTATCAATATACCCAAATTATCTGATATACCTTCCTCATACCTTTGTTATACCCTTCAGTATTTGTCAATGGGTTTTGGTGCATTAATTACTCTTAAATGTAATTATGCCTCTTGATTCATACTCTGGCTGACTTTAGCCGATGTTATTCAGTTTAAGAAGGACGATTGAGGTGAAAACAATCTCAAATCATCCCCTTCAGCACGTTGACTCCGATTTACCTTTGAATCTGGCTAAAATTTGACGATTTTATGCAGTTTAATTAAGAAGGAATGATGTTATTCAGAAGGTTTATTGAGATCGTGTTTAGCCTTTTCAGTTCTAGAGGTAGATTATACGCTAAGAAAATTGTCTAATGGTAACCAGAAACAGACAAAGTTTACGTCATCGAGCTGAAGGGGTTAACTTCCACAGATCCTTCCTAGGCCCAGTCAAATCGTCTAAGGTTAGCCAGATTACCGTTAATCCTACACTGAAGGGGTTAGTTAAGGGGAGGTTTTTAGTTTGTTCCCTAGACCTCCATCAAGCTTAAAATAACACCTGCTAGACCCCTTTGAAGATAAATTTGTACATTTTCCGGTAGAAAAATGTCTCGGCTGAAGGCCGCTTCCTTTTAAATTACAGGCTCGCTATCGCTCGCCAGGAAAAATTTCACACCTAAATGGCATGAAAAGTCTTATAATTGACCGAAATGGGGCGAAAGTTCTTAAAATCGCCAAACTAATGGGGCGAAGTTCATAAAATCTCAAAAGCAATGGGGCTAAACATGAGGGAAAAAGGGGTCCAGAAAAAAATCCCTCAAGTGGAAATCTGCCCTTAAGCTCTTCACTTTAATGAGAGTTTTCTGGCGGACATTAGAATATTGTATTCAGTCTAGGGAGAAGCTGTGGGAGTCATAGGTTAAACACACACACACACACACACTGTGTGTGTGTGTGCGTGCGCGAGTGTGAGTGTGTCGAAAAGCTTAGAGGATTACTTAGAGTAGGACAGAAAGGGGGAATTGTGTTTTTGCGTGTGTGTGTGTGTGTGTGTATGTGTGTATTTTTGTATGTGCGCGATTCTTTGTGTGCGTTTCTGTGTGTACCATTTTGGGTGGGAAACATTAAAAGCTGTATTGGAGTTTGTGCGACGTGAGTGTGTGTGTGTGTGTATGTATGTATGTGTGTGTACCTAATCAGTATAACCTCACGTGTTCAGAGGCGTGCGTGGTATGTGTGTGTATGTGTATATATGTACGACGTGTGTGTGTGTGTATATATATTCATGTGCGTGTTTAGTCTATGTGTGTAAAGTCAAGTACTGGTCTTATGTGCGTGACCGTCTGAGTGTCACGAGTCTGTAACATATTTAGCGGATCGATTGTGAGAGAGAGAGAGAGAGATTAAAGATACATACAAGATTCATGAGGGAGGTAAGAGGAAGGGGAGAGGAATTCTAGTCACTTAGGATTACACTGACATTAACTGAGAGAGAGAGAGAGAGAGAGAGAGAGAGAGAGAGAGAGAGAGGTGAAGAGATGAAGAACGGTATGAAAGAACTGTGAAAATAAACCAAATAATAATGGTTTATAAATATTTGGAAGGAAGTGGCTTGTTTAAATTGGAGTGAAAATTGATATGAAATAAGGTGAGCGAATAGCTAGACAACTAAATAAGGTGAGCGAATAGCTAGACAACTAAATAAGGTGAGCGAATAGCTAGACAACTAAATAAGGTGAGCGAATAGCTAGACAACTAAATAAGGTGAGCGAATAGCTAGACAACTAAATTAAATTGACGAATGACCAATACTGTATAAATGAGAGTTAGATAGAAAGTGTTTGGATGAAAATGAATAATAAAGTCATATATCTAATACAAGTCGGGTGATTACAAAACAAATATATATGAAATAAATGTATAGTATAGTAATAAATGTATAGTATAGTAATAAATGTATAGTATAGTAATAAATGTATAGTATAGTAATAAATGTATAGTATAGTAATAAATGTATAGTATAGTAATAAATGTATAGTATAGTAATAAATGTATAGTATAGTAATAAATGTATAGTATAGTAATAAATGTATAGTATAGTAATAAATGTATAGTATAGTAATAAATGTATAGTATAGTAATAAATGTATAGTATAGTAATAAATGTATAGTATAGTAATAAATGTATAGTATAGTAATAAATGTATAGTATAGTAATAAATGTATAGTATAGTAATAAATTGGATGAAGAGAAGGCAAGGAAATTAACCCTTTCTGTACCGGCGACGTCTTTATGATTTATTCTGGCTACTATTAGATGAGCATATTCAGTTTAATATGGGCCTCCGCAGCATTTAACAGACTTCGAACTATCTTACTAGACTTACTTAACCCTTTGTATTACCGCAGATACTTCTAAGCTGGACAAAAGCCTCTAAATATAGCAAGACTAAGACTTAAAAAAAACGTTGCCGGTACAGAAAGGGTTAAAGCTTTGTACTTGACTAAGTAGGGAAAACCAGGTGGCATTTCCCTTATGGTATCGGTCACTTCGTCCATGGGGAGGCTTGATTTATCTTGACCCTACTTCTCCCTCATGTTTAGCCCCATTAGTTCTGTGGTTTTAAGTCCGTTTACCCCATTAGTTTGGCGATTTTAAGACATATATATATTTTTTTTGCCGATATTAAGACCTTTCATGCAATTTAGGTGTCATTTTTTTTTCTGGCGAGCGTTAGCGAGCCTGTAATTTAATTGTAATAGGCCTTCGGCCGGGATTTTTTTTATATCGAAATATGTAAGGTACAAATAAATCTTGGGGGTGTTTTTATTTAAGCTTGCTGGAGGTCTAGGGAGGACTCTAAAAAGATTATAAAAAGATAAATATATAAGCAAAAAAAACGCCAAATCAGGCTAATATTAACATACTGTAGCTTTACAAAGCGTTACATTTAGATTTGGGTACATTAATTTTGATTGGAGTTGATGAGGTTACAGGATAGATTAAGATAGCATAGAGTAGATAAAGTTATCAAGGTAGATTGGGATAGACTAGTGCACGGTAGATAACATTATAGGTTATATTAGGATAGGTCATAATTATTTAAGCTTGATTTGATTATGTTTGGGTTATCTTGATGTTAGGTTTGAATTGGGTTAAGGTGGGATTCAATTTGGTTAGAGGTAGACGAAATGAATGAAGCAGAGCAAAGTGTTATGTGGGCGAAACGACTTGCAACACCACACACTTCCCCCTCACCTTTCTGTCCAATTCGTCACAAGTAGTTCCCCCGTCTCTGTAATTATTTAGTGTGTATACTGTATGTGAAGAGTTGATGGGTGGCAGAGTAGTGTGGTGATGGATGGGTGGATGGTTGCATGGTTTAACGTACAACCGCGAATCAACCATACAACTTCCCTTTTGGCTGTTTAGTTGTAGTAGTAGTAGTAATAGTAGTAGTAGTAGTAGTAGTAGTTATAGTAGTAGTACACCCACATACCAGTACATAAATATATAGATAGATATTTACTGTAGATATGTTACCATAAAACCAACAGTTAGTGTAAAAGTTTGGTATATAGACATTTATACATAATGTATCCAATTTGACATTTACTAATATATAGCTTTTCTTTTACAGGTGAGTGTTCATTGGCTGGGTTACTTGGCTCGCTGTCCTACTGCAGGATAAGTACTAATGTTTATGTTGATGTGTGTACCATGTAGCTTTGATGTGTGTACCATGTAGCTTTGATGTGTGTACCATGTAGCTTTGATGTGTGTACCATGTAGCTTTGATTTATTGATTTATCATTTATATTTGTATTTATGTATTGATATATATTCGTTTATTATTATTAGGAAGGACATGCGGTTGTCAAACTGTGAATGGGTGTAGTTTTTTTACACCTTTGTTTATTGTGGGTCATTCCTAAGTTGAAAAAAACTTGTCTAACTCTATCCAGCAAGAGTGAATATGGTGCGGGGACTCGAACCCGCGCCGCCCAGACCATCAAAAGTACCGCTAATTTGGGACCATTTTCATCAACGGTAATTTTCTCCTAATTATATAATTTTAATCAACGCTAACTTGTCTGCTCTCTTTAAGCAAATCTATTACAATTATCGTTAATTAACTTGCCTTAAGGGAGCCCACCTCGCTTTTTTCCCTTTCTCTCCCTCTCTCTTTGGCTTGTATCCATTCGGCCCCATTCAGCCTACTGTTTTAAGACGTTTACCCCCATCCAGGTGTCAATATTTTCCCGGCGAGCGGTATCGAGCCAGCATATATATATGTTGTGTTGTCAGCAAGCTAAATTTGTACATTTTGTGTTGTCAGCAAGCTAAATTTGTACAATATTCGATAGAAAAATTTCTCCGGCGAAGCCGGATTTCTCCATACAATTCTGGCTCGCTATCGCTCGCCAGGAAGAAATCGACACCTGGATGGGGATAAACGTCTAAAACAGTTGGCTGAATGGGGCCGAATGGATACAAGTTAGGGAAAGAGAGAAAAGGAGAGAAAGATAAAAGAAAAAGCCGGTGACCCCCCTTAATAATTCAGCATACACTGTACAAATCCAAGGGTATAAACAAGGTATATATTTGTTTTGTTTTTTCTATGTGATTGAGGGAGGCAAAAGGCAGAACTGCCTGTAGCCAGTGCCTCCCCCATACCATAGTTGAAAGAGTGACAGGGCCAAAATCAAGGGATGTTCGAGCCAAAATGCCTGGACACACGGAGTTAGAAGCAATTTAAGTCATAGGAAGAGGGAAAGACTGATCCTGGGAGAGAGTTCCAGAGCTCAGCTGTTGAGTAGAAGAAAGACTGAGAGTAACGTTTCACTCTCGGGTTGGAGAGTTGCACAGAATAGGGGTGGGATTGAGTTGCAAGACAGGTACCACGTGCCCTACGTAGAGGAGGTGGTATACACTGGGAAAGCTCTGAGGAACACTGATTATTATAGTAGCGATAGAATAGCGAGAGAGATGCAACATTGCGGCGGAGAGAGAGAGATTGCAGGGAGTTGGTGAGTGGACGGGAGTTAATGATACGAAAGGCCTTCCTTTCAACTTTGTCTAGGAGAGTGGTGTGAGAGGAACCTCCCCACACATGTGAACAATACTCACTACAAGGACGCACTATGCCCCTGTACAGAGCAAGAAGCTGTGCAGGGGAAAAGAACCCCCTAAGGCGGTTGAGCACACCCATCTTCTGGGAGGCTGCCTTAGCAAGACTGGTAATATGGTCCTTCCAACTGAGAGCAGAAGAAAAAGAGACACCAAGAATATTGAGAGACGATGAGGGATTGATTTTTGTATTGTTGAAGAATAAGGGATAGTCCGCTGGGAATTCCTTACAGGTAGATAGATGGAGAAATTGGGTTTTGGAAGCATTAAAGGTAACAAGGTTTTCTCTGCCCCAATTGGAGATAGTATTTAGATCAGAATTTAAGAGTTCTATGGCTTCATTACGTTTGTCGTTGAGGGATTGCTGGCTGGGGCATTCTGAAAAACTAATGGAGTAGTGTAAGGTTGAGTCGTCTGCGTATGAATGGATGGGAATTGAGGTACAGTTGAGGAGATCATTTATAAAAATTAGGAAGAGAATAGGAGATAGGACAGAGCCCTGAGGAACACCGGAGTTTATAGGGTGAGAAAGTGAACAATGGCCGTCCACAACAGCGGCTATGGAACGGCCGGAAAGGAAATTAGAGACAAAGGCACAGATGGAGGGATAGAAACCGAAGGAGGGTAATTTAGAAATTAAAGATTTGTGCCAGACTCTATCGAAGGCTTTCGATATGTCTAGTGCAATAGAAAATGTCTCACCGAAGTCCCGAAAGGAGGATGACCAAGAGTTAGTAAGATATGAAAGAAGATCACCAGTAGAGCGACCCTTAAGGAAGGAGAAAAAGGAGAATACACCAAAGACGAAGTACAAATGAGTAATGCCCTCAATACCTTCTTTGCATCAGTTTTTACAACAGAAGACCTCAGTGATATCCCTACACCATCGCCGATTCAGATTGATAATTCAGATGTTCTAAGCAATATCACCGTTACAGAGAGAGAAGTATTGAATTGTTTAGATAAACTCAAGGTAAATAAAACGCCAGGACCTGATACAATCTCGCCTAGAGTTCTAAAGGAAGCTAAGAATGAGCTCTCCAAACCACTGACATTACTATTCAATAAATCCTTGCAGTCTGGAACTATGCCTGATCAGTGGAAGCTAGCCAACGTAACACCGATATTCAAAAAAGGCAGCAAATCCCTACCCAGTAACTATCGTCCAATTAGCTTAACCTCAGTTGTATGTAAAATGCTAGAAACGGTCATACGAGACAGACTCGTAAATCACTTAGAGGAAAATAACATACTTAAAGATACTCAACACGGCTTTCGTAAAAAACATTCCTGTTTAACAAACCTCTTAGACTTCTTCCACGATATCCTCAACCTCTACGATGAGAGTAAAGCTGTAGATATTATATACCTTGATTTTCAAAAGGCCTTTGACAAAGTTCCCCACAAACGTTTACTGCTAAAACTAAAAGCGCATGGAATACAAGACGGTGTGTTGAAATGGATAGAAAATTGGCTCAGCAACAGAAAGCAAAGGGTAGTCATAAACGGTAAGGCATCTAAATGGACCAATGTAAGTAGCGGGGTACCCCAGGGATCGGTACTAGGACCAATTCTCTTTCTAATTTACATCAACGACATAGATGAGGGTCTCACCTGCACAATCTCAAAATTTGCTGACGATACAAAAATTGCAAATAGCGTACTCTCAAAAGAACAAGTTGACGATATGCAACACAATCTAGATAAATTGTCATGTTGGGCCCAAATTTGGCAAATGAGTTTCAATGCGGATAAATGTAAAGTACTACATGTCGGATACCTAAATGAGAAAGCAAACTATTCGATGAATGGCACTCAGCTTAAGAATGTAAACAGAGAAACTGATCTGGGAGTAACAATATCGAGTAACCTAAAACCGAGTCAACAATGTTCAGAAGTTGTTAAGAAGGCAAACAAAATAATTGGCTTTATAGGCAGGTCATTTGAGCATAAATCCAAAGAAGTTATCCTAACCCTTTACAATTCCTTAGTCCGCCCTCTTCTGGAATACTGCGTTCAATCCTGGTGCCCTTATTACCAAAAATATATAAACAAGCTAGAACGAGTTCAACGTAGAGTTACCAAAATGATACCTAGCCTAAAGAACAAACCATACGAAGAGCGTCTTAGAGAATTAAATCTATTTCCTTTAACCCAGCGCAGATTAAGAGGCGACTTAATTCAAGTGTTCAAAATCATCAAAGGCATCGACAATATGAACTGTAGTAAGTACTTCACTATCGACCAATCTAATTACACGCGGGGAAACGGTTGCAAAATTATTGGTAAATCTTTTAACTCGCACGAATCTAAGAATTTCTTCTTCAATCGAGTTGTCAACTTGTGGAATGGGCTTCCCCGAGACGTTATAGACTGCAGCACCGTTGATTCATTTAAATTCCGCCTAGACAAATATCTCGCATCAAACCCGCGACTGACTGCGTTTGTAAATGAATAACTTTATCCTCCCCTCAGTTACTAACCCATATGTCCCCTACTAACTTCCTAGTCCTGCCACGTTAGTGGCAGGGCAGTAGTTCCCTTTCCAATGTTCCCTTACCCACTCTAAACCACTGTTTGGACACTTGATCCTCAGTGTTTTGGAGGACAAGCAACCTAGAAGGGTCACTAGACCTGTTGTTGCTTGATTTCCTTTGTACTCCTTTGTACTGAAGCCGTACTGGCGATCTGAGAGCAGATTATGAGAAGAGAAATGCTTAAGAAATTTGGAAGCAAGAATAGTTTCAAAAACTTTAGAAAGACATGAGATAAGAGCAATTGGACGATAGTTGGAGGGTTGAGAGCGGTCACCCTTCTTTGGGACAGGTTGAATGTGAGCAAACTTCCAGCATGAAGGGAAGACGTTAGAGGATAGACAGAGACGAAAGAGAGGCAGGGAGTCAGCACGGAAGCACATTTTTTGAGAACAACAGGAGGAATACCGTCCGGACCGTACGCCTTATTAGTATTAAGCCCAGAGAAGGTAGAAAGGTATATTGCTAGTAATTTAGGTTTTTGTGTTCTTATATTCGATGGGTTTATTACTATAGTCCATTCATTACAAGTAGGCCAGAGATCTTAACTTCAATACTCTGGAATTTAAAAAAGGGCTAGAACAAATGGGCAGTAAATTCCCACATCTATTCCCTGGCTGACTCTTCCTAAAGTGTAGACATATTCACTCGATTACTCTAGTAGTTTATGAGTTATGGAGGATAGAAGTTACTGGGAGGCTGGCCGTTTGTTTGGTCTATTAATTAATTTATTCATATATTTGTTTAGTTTCCTCCCTAGACCTCCATCAAGCTTAGAAAAACACCCCCTAGATAAATTTATACATTTTTCGGTAGAAAAATGTCCCGGCCAAAGGCCGGTTCCTGTTAAAATTGCAGGCTCGCTATCGCTCGCCAGGAAATAATCGACACCTAAATGGCACGAAAGGTCTTAACATTTACAACTAAATGGGGCGAAAGGTGTTAAAATCGCCAAACTAATGGGCCGAACGTCTTATAATCTCAAAACTAGTGGGGCTAAACATTAGGGAGAAGGGGGTCCAGAAAAACGGTCTGCCTCCCCTAAAGATCTCTGGCCTACTTATAATGAATAGACTATAGCAGTATATCGGTTGACCTTTGTGTACTGGTGACGTCTCTTAGATTGGATATCAGCTACATTTAGACGATTTTATGAAGCTTAGGAAGGATATGTGGTACCGGTAGTTATAATGATTTTATGAAGCTTAGGAAGGATATGTGGTACCGGTAGTTATAATGATTTTATGAAGCTTAGGAAGGATATGTGGTACCGGTAGTTATAATGATTTTATGAAGCTTAGGAAGGATATGTGGTACCGGTAGTTATAATGATTTTATGAAGCTTAGGAAGGATATGTGGTACCGGTAGTTATAATGATTTTATGAAGCTTAGGAAGGATATGTGGTACCGGTAGTTATGATGAATTTATTTTATGAAGCTTAGTAAGGATATGTGGTACCGGTAGTTATAATGATTTTATGAAGCTTAGGAAGGATATGTGGTACCGGTAGTTATAATTATTTTATAAAGCTTAGGAAGGATATGTGGTACCGGTAGTTATAATGATATTATGAAGCTTAGGAAGGATATGTGGTACCGGTAGTTATAATGATTTTATGAAGCTTAGGAAGGATATGTGGTACCGGTAGTTATAATGATTTTATGAAGCTTAGGAAGGATATGTGGTACCGGTAGTTATAATGATCTTATGAAGCTTAGGAAGGATATGTGGTACCGGTAGTTATAACGATTTTATGAAGCTTAGGATGGATATGTGGTACCGGTAGTTATAACGATTTTATGAAGCTTAGGAAGGATATGTGGTACCGGTAGTTATAACGATTTTATGAAGCTTAGGAAGGAAATGTGGTACCGGTAGTTATAACGATTTTATGAAGCTTAGGAAGGATATGTGGTACCGGTAGTTATAATGATTTTATGAAGCTTAAGAAGGATATGTGATACCGGTAGTTATAACGATTTTATGAAGCTTAGGAAGGAAATGTGGTACCGGTAGTTATAACGATTGAGATAGTCTGTAGCCTTTTAATGGATCGACGTCCTTCCTAAGCTGAATAAATCGTCAATGGTACTGAATGGGTGAACAGGATATACTATTATGGACACTTTAATTGCCCTTTTCATACCTATTATTTGTGTGAGTGTACAGTAGACACATTTATTCGGCTTAGGAAAGACGTCAAGGGTACGAAACTATGTCGAATAATGCCTTCAGTCCCATGGTATAATGCACTGAAACACACGATCTATCTATTTACCCCCCCCCCCCTCTCTCTCTCTCTCTCTCTCTCTCTCTCTCTCTCTCTCTCTCTCTCTCTCTCTCTCTCTCTCTCTCTCTCTCTCTCTCTCTCTCTCTCTCTCTCTCTCTCTCTCTCTCTCTCTCTCTCTGCCACTCATGCCACACAGTAAAGCTTGTTCACCTATGCATTTAATTCATTATTTAGCCAAGCAATAACATCTACATCCGTTTACAATTCAGTATGCTTTCGTTCGCCCACACATAAAATTAATTACTTTTCATATTATTCATTCAACGCTAAACACATAAAATTAATTACTTTTCATATTATTCATTCTACGCTAAACACATAAAATTAATTACTTTTCATATTATTCATTCTACGCTAAACACATAAAATTAATTACTTTTCATATTATTCATTCTACGCTAAACACATAAAATTAATTACTTTTCATATTATTCATTCTACGCTAAACACATAGAATTCTTTTTTTTCTTCATATTATTCATTCTACGCTAAACACATAGAATTCATTACTTTTCATATTATTCATTCTACGCTAGACACATATAGAATGCATTACTTTTCATATTATTCATTCTACGCTAAACATATAGAATTCATTACTTTTCATATTATTCATTCTACGCTAAACACATAGAATTCATTTTTTTTCATATTATTCATTCTACGCTAAACACATAGAATTCATTACTTTTCATATTCATTCTACGCTAGACACATAAAATTCATTACTTTTCATATTATTCATTCTACGCTAAACACATAGAATTCATTACTTTTCATATTCATTCTACGCTAGACACATAGAATTCATTACTTTTCATATTATTCATTCTACGCTAAACACATAGAATTCATTACTTTTCATATTATTAATTCTATGCTAAACACATAGAATTCATTACTTTTCATATTATTAATTCTACGCTAGACACATGTAGAATTCATTACTTTTCATATTATTCATTCTACGTTAGACACATGTAGAATTCATTACTTTTCATATTATTAATTCTACGCTAAAAACATAGAATTCATTACTTTTCATATTATTCATTCTACGCTAAACACATAGAATTCATTACTTTTCATATTATTCATTCTACGCTAAACACATAGAATTCATTACTTTTCATATTATTCATTCTATGCTAAACACATATAGAATTCATTACTTTTCATATTCATTCTACGCTAAACACATAGAAATCATTACTTTTCATATTATTCATTCTACGCTAAACTTTAATAATGCAAGGGTATAAAAAAGGTATATACAAGAATTGGGTATATTGGTGAATAAAGGGCCTTCTGAAGCTGTATAAAATAATGTAGTGTTCGGCAGACAAGCATACAAAAGAAGCCACGTTATTGATAGGGGTAATAATAATTTATTCTATCGTGCATATAAATCAATATGTAGCCATTAACCATGCCAGTTATTTATTATTTACTCATGTGCACCCCTCATTGGGTATTCAGGGGCTATTAAGAGAGAGAGAGAGAGAGAGAGAGAGAGAGAGAGAGAGAGAGAGAGAGAGAGAGAGAGAGAGAGAGAAAGCCAAGAAATGTTGAAAATATAAAGGGAGTGTGTCAGGTGGAAACATTCACAGTGTGTTAGATAGCAGCCTGGACAACTAAATAGACCCTATATATATATAATATATATATATATATATATATATATATATATAATCTGTCAATTACATCTATCTGACTTTCGGTGTATCTATATTTATCCATATCTATACATTTTTCGAGAATCCTACTGAAAGTTAGTCTAAATACATAGGCCTACCCTTAAGTCACCTGATGCACAACCACCGGAAGTGGTAAGTGGTATTATATATGTCAGCGAACATATCTGACACGCTCACGTAATATTCTGAAACATTCCCATTCCACATAGACCGATTTACTTTTTATTCCGCAATCACTGTTCACCGTTTCAAAGTGTCACCGTAGTACAGTATATGCTAGCTACTGTATTCTGTTGTTTCCTAGATGACTAATACATTGGTAGGGCTTCAGCTTGATTACTATGCTGTTAAGGAGGTTGTGTAGCGAAATATGTTGTTAATTATGGAATCTTGGCACTAATATGAAGCAGGGACATAGTAGTTTTTTTATTTCCCGTTAGATATAGAAAACAAATCAGTTGCTAAGGGATTCCATTTACCGTCCGATGAAGTGAAACCGAGTATAGTGTCGCTGTACAATATATACCCTCTTCCAAAGCCACCCCGCCACCCTCCACCCCTTGACAAAAGAGACGGTAATTGCTTTTAATAAGGTGGTCAAAAGCGCGGAGTGAACCCCAACTTGTACTGTATAGGTGGGGGGGGGGGGGGGGTAAGATGGGGGAGGTTGTATATATTATTTAGAAGGGTTGATATATCATGATGTGTTGAAGGATTGATGAACTGTTGTAGATAGATAGATAGATAGTAGATGGATGAAAAGATATGTAGGTTAATAGACACTAGGGATAGACATATAGATTTATAGATATGTACGGTATATAGATAGATAGATAGGTATATTATTCGATTGATATAGGACTATAGGTAATATTGATAGACTGAAATTGTTTGTTATAAGATATATTGATAAGTAATTATATAGATAGATTAATAGTTATATAAAGACTCATGTTAGATGGGTAAAATAAAATCAATAGAAGCTTAGAAATGTATTTATAGCTTTATAATTGCGTAGGTAGATATTCAAGATAGATAGAGAGAGAGTGAGTGAGTGAGTGAGTGAGTGAGTGAGTGAGTGAGTGAGTGAGTGAGTGAGTGAGTGAGTGAGTGAGTGAGTGAGTGAGTGTGTGTGTGTGTGTGTGTGTGTGTGTGTGTGTGTGTGTGTGTGTGTGTGTGTGTGTGTGAGAGAGAGAGAGAGAGAGAGAGGGGGTGGGGGAGGGGGGGAGGTATATGCATGACTCACTAATTGCAGTTAATAAGACCTATAAAAGACAAGGCCCCCAAATTGCCATACTCAGGGGTACTTAAATGGCGATAAGAAATAAAGACAGGGAGTAAGGGGATTGAAGATAATAATGGAGATAGTGTGTGATACCGTTAATAGAAAAGATAGCCATAAAGATAATACAGATTAATAGAAAAGATAGCCATAAAGATAATACAGATTAATAGAAAAGATAGCCATAAAGATAATACAGATTAATAGAAAAGATAGCCATAAAGATAATACAGATAGGGAGTTACGGGATTGAAGATAGGTATGTAGATAGTGTGTGATACCGTTAATAGATTTTTTTTTTTTTTTTTTTTATATATTCCAACTTACTTCCTCTCGGCCATAGGCTGAGAGCCTTAACATTCACCGCTTTACAATGAACAGTGAAGCCCGTGAGGTCTTGTTCCAGTCTAGGGAGTGAGACAGTGAAGCACGTAGAGTACAACGAGCACCTGCTATCTTGCCTTCACATGAGGCACGGTGCTCACTCATGGCTCGAAACGACCCCATCTCTGAAGCCACCTCGTGCCCGTGCTTCACTGTCTCATCCCCTACACTCGGACTCTCACACTCTCACTCTTAAAGATAATAGAGAGGGAATAAGAGGATTGAAGATAATTGCGTAGATAGTGTGTGATACAATTAATAGAACACATACAGTAAAGAAGAAAGATAGTGATACATGTAGTTACTTTGAGATATAGTAAGTGGAATTGATAATTAACCCTTTGAAGATTGTGACGCATTTTGACAGCTTATCCTGGCTATTATTAGACGATTTTATCCAGCTTAAGAAGCTGTGGCAATTATAAGGGTGGAGACTATTTCAATTAACCCTCTAACTTCCATATACCCTTCCTAATCTGAATAAAATCATCTAATACTAGCCGGAAAACAGAAAAATATATGCGTATTGGATCTATCTTGAAAGGGTTGTTGTTGTTGTTGTTGAAAGGGTTAAGGTAGATAGTGAGCGATATCGTAAACAGAAAATACAGCAAACCCGAGACATTGACACAGTAAATAAGAAAGATGGGACGGAAGCTATACCGTAGTCTATTCGCTGTAAGATGGGACGGAAGCTATACCGTAGTCTATTCGCTGTAAGATGGGACGGAAGCTATACCGTAGTCTATTCGCTGTAAGATGGGACGGAAGCTATACCGTAGTCTATTCGCTGTAAGA
>CM064485.1:27046137-27081137 GCA_032716605.1 Paralithodes platypus | reverse complement strand
GTAATGTTAAACCTCTTCAGCACGATCACTGTGAGTAGCAACACATGTAGTGTAATGTTAAACCTCTTCAGCACGATCACTGTGAGTAGCACACATGTAGTGTAATGTTAAACCTCTTCAGCACGATCACTGTGAGTAGCAACACATGTAGTGTAATGTTAAACCTCTTCAGCACGATCACTGTGAGTAGCAACACATGTAGTGTAATGTTAAACCTCTTCAGCACGATCACTGTGAGTAGCAACACATGTAGTGTAATGTTAAACCTCTTCAGCACGATCACTGTGAGTAGCAACACATGTAGTGTAATGTTAAACCTCTTCAGCACGATCACTGTGAGTAGCAACACATGTAGTGTAATGTTAAACCTCTTCAGCACGATCACTGTGAGTAGCAACACATGTAGTGTAATGTTAAACCTCTTCAGCACGATCACTGTGAGTAGCAACACATGTAGTGTAATGTTAAACCTCTTCAGCACGATCACTGTGAGTAGCAACACATGTAGTGTAATGTTAAACCTCTTCAGCACGATCACTGTGAGTAGCAACACATGTAGTGTAATGTTAAACCTCTTCAGCACGATCACTGTGAGTAGCAACACATGTAGTGTAATGTTTAACCTCTTCAGCACGATCACTGTGAGTAGCAACACATGTACAGTAGTGTAATGTTAAACCTCTTCAGCACGATCACTGTGAGTAGCAACACATGTAGTGTAATGTTAAACCTCTTCAGCACGATCACTGTGAGTAGCAACACATGTACAAAGGAGTACAAAGGGAGTACAAAGGAAATCAAGCAACAACAGGTCTAGTGACCCTTCTAGGTTGCTTGTCCTCCAAAACACTGAGGATCAAGTGTCCAAACAGTGGTTTAGAGTGGGTAAGGGAACATTGGAAAGGGAACTACTGCCCTGCCACTAACGTGGCAGGACTAGGAAGTTAGTAGGGGACATATGGGTTAGTAACTGAGGGGAGGATAAAGTTATTCATTTACAAACGCAGTCAGTCGCGGGTTTGATGCGAGATATTTGTCTAGGCGGAATTTAAATGAATCAACGGTGCTGCAGTCTATAACGTCTCGGGGAAGCCCATTCCACAAGTTGACAACTCGATTGAAGAAGAAATTCTTAGATTCACGCGAGTTAAAGGATTTACCAATAAATGTGCAACCTTTTCCCCTCGTGTAATTAGATTGTCGATAGTGAAGTACTTACTACAGTTCATATTGTCGATGCCTTTGATGATTTTGAACACTTGAATTAAGTCGCCTCTTAATCTGCGCTGGGTTAAAGGAAATAGATTTAATTCTCTAAGACGCTCTTCGTATGGTTTGTTCTTTAGGCTAGGTATCATTTGGTAACTCTACGTTGAACTCGTTCTAGCTTGTTTATATATTTTTGGTAATAAGGGCACCAGGATTGAACGCAGTATTCCAGAAGAGGGCGGACTAAGGAATTGTAAAGGGTTAGGATAACTTCTTTGGATTTATGCTCAAATGACCTGCCTATAAAGCCAATTATTTTGTTTGCCTTCTTAACAACTTCTGAACATTGTTGACTCGGTTTTAGGTTACTCGATATTGTTACTCCCAGATCAGTTTCTCTGTTTACATTCTTAACCCGGGAACTGCGGGGAGACTCTTAAGAGTTCCCCCGGCGGACTGCGGGGAGACTCTTAAGAGTGAGTGAAAAAAAAAATCAACTTTTGACATCAAATTTTTTTTTTTTTTTTTTTTTTTTTTTTTTTTTTTTTTTTTTGGGCCCCTGGGCCATGCAAAATCTCAGTCCTCTACCTCCCCTCCTTCCCCACTTTCCTCCTCTCCTTCAGTTATCACCTATTTTCCCTGTTACTCCCTTATTCTGAGGTATATTTTCGTGCTAACATTAGCGAGTTGCAAGCAGGGTGTTGTCATCACTGATGGCAAGCGAGTGCAAGAGAGAGAGAGAGAGTATCGATCGACTGTGTCTCAGTGGCCTTGGGGGAAATTGGCGGGAAAGCAGCTTGCCTCACCCATACATTATACAACTCGCGGGCTATATCTCCGATTTTGACCATCCAAACGCTGTTTTCACTCGTTTTATTGTTGTTTCAGGTTAATACCTTTATAATCAACCCATAATAGGCGCATATGGATAAGTATTAATGCTATTAATGGTACAATGAATATTTTAGTGACGGAAACACCTCAAATACGTCAGCACAGGGGGACGTTTCCAATTACCCCCATGCGCACTTGTTAGGTTAAGATGAGTGCCATTCATCGAATAGTTTGCTTTCTCATTTAGGTATCCGACATGTAGTACTTTACATTTATCCGCATTGAAACTCATTTGCCAAATTTGGGCCCAACATGACAATTTATCTAGATTGTGTTGCATATCGTCAACTTGTTCTTTTGAGAGTACGCTATTTGCAATTTTTGTATCGTCAGCAAATTTTGAGATTGTGCAGGTGAGACCCTCATCTATGTCGTTGATGTAAATTAGAAAGAGAATTGGTCCTAGTACCGAACCCTTGGGTACCCCGCTACTTACATTGGTCCATTTAGATGCCTTACCGTTTATGACTACCCTTTGCTTTCTGTTGCTGAGCCAATTTTCTATCCATTTCAACACACCGTCTTGTATTCCATGCGCTTTTAGTTTTAGCAGTAAACGTTTGTGGGGAACTTTGTCAAAGGCCTTTTGAAAATCAAGGTATATAATATCTACAGCTTTACTCTCATCGTAGAGGTTGAGGATATCGTGGAAGAAGTCTAAGAGGTTTGTTAAACAGGAACGTTTTTTACGAAAGCCGTGTTGAGTATCTTTAAGTATGTTATTTTCCTCTAAGTGATTTACGAGTCTGTCTCGTATGACCGTTTCTAGCATTTTACATACAACTGAGGTTAAGCTAATTGGACGATAGTTACTGGGTAGGGATTTGCTGCCTTTTTTGAATATCGGTGTTACGTTGGCTAGCTTCCACTGATCAGGCATAGTTCCAGACTGCAAGGATTTATTGAATAGTAATGTCAGTGGTTTGGAGAGCTCATCTTTAGCTTCCTTTAGAACTCTAGGCGAGATTGTATCAGGTCCTGGCGTTTTATTTACCTTGAGTTTATCTAAACAATTCAATACTTCTCTCTCTGTAACGGTGATATTGCTTAGAACATCTGAATTATCAATCTGAATCGGCGATGGTGTAGGGATATCACTGAGGTCTTCTGTTGTAAAAACTGATGCAAAGAAGGTATTGAGGGCATTACTCATTTGTACTTCGTCTTTGGTGTATTCTCCTTTTTCATCGACTAACGGTCCAACAGTTGAAGTAACTACTTTTTTCTTTCTGATATAACTATAGAATTCTTTGTAGTGTAATCTTAAACCTCTTCAGCATGATCACTGTGAGTAGCAACACATGTACAGTAGTGCAATGTTAAACCTCTTCAGCACGATCACTGAGTAGCAACACATGTAGTGTAATGTTAAACCTCTTCAGCACGATCACTGTGAGTAGCAACACATGTAGTGTAATGTTAAACCTCTTCAGCACGATCACTGTGAGTAGCAACATATGTAGTGTAATGTTAAACCTCTTCAGCACGATCACTGTGAGTAGCAACACATGTACAGTAGTGTAATGTTAAACCTCTTCAGCACGATCACTGTGAGTAGCAACACATGTAGTGTAATGTTAAACCTCTTCAGCACGATCACTGTGAGTAGCAACACATGTAGTGTAATGTTAAACCTCTTCAGCACGATCACTGTGAGTAGCAACACATGTAACAGTAGTGTAATGTTAAAACCTCTTCAGCACGATCACTGTGAGTAGCAACACATGTAGTGTAATGTTAAACCTCTTCAGCACGATCACTGTGAGTAGCAACACATGTAGTGTAATGTTAAACCTCTTCAGCACGATCACTGTGAGTAGCAACACATGTACAGTAGTGTAATGTTAAACCTCTTCAGCACGATCACTGTGAGTAGCAACACATGTAGTGTAATGTTAAACCTCTTCAGCACGATCACTGTGAGTAGCAACACATGTAGTGTAATGTTAAACCTCTTCAGCACGATCACTGTGAGTAGCAACATATGTAGTGTAATGTTAAACCTCTTCAGCACGATCACTGTGAGTAGCAACACATGTAGTGTAATATTAAACCTCTTCAGCACGATCACTGTGAGTAGCAACACATGTAGTGTAATATTAAACCTCTTCAGCACGATCACTGTGAGTAGCAACACATGTAGTGTAATGTTAAACCTCTTCAGCACGATCACTGTGAGTAGCAACATATGTAGTGTAATGTTAAACCTCTTCAGCACGATCACTGTGAGTAGCAACACATGTAGTGTAATGTTAAACCTCTTCAGCACGATCACTGTGAGTAGCAACACATGTAGTGTAATGTTAAACCTCTTCAGCATGATCACTGTGAGTAGCAACACATGTAGTGTAATATTAAACCTCTTCAGCACGATCACTGTGAGTAGCAACACATGTAGTGTAATGTTAAACCTCTTCAGCACGATCACTGTGAGTAGCAACACATGTAGTGTAATGTTAAACCTCTTCAGCACGATCACTGTGAGTAGCAACACATGTAGTGTAATGTTAAACCTCTTCAGCACGATCACTGTGAGTAGCAACACATGTAGTGTAATGTTAAACCTCTTCAGCACGATCACTGTGAGTAGCAACACATGTACAGTAGTGTAATGTTAAACCTCTTCAGCACGATCACGCCATTTTACCTTTGATTCTGGCTAAAATTAGAGTGTTTATCCAGTTTAAGAAGGACCTATATTATTCGGAGGATTGGTGGAGATCGTGTTTACACCGTTGAGTCCTAGAGGTAGATAATAAACTTAAGATAATAGTCGAATGGTAACCAGAATATGATGAAAGAGGATTTGTGGCGATCATGTTTACCCCTTTGAGTCCTAGAGGTAAATAGTAAGCTAAAGAAAATTGTCGAATGGTAACCAGAATATGATACAAATTACGTCATGGTGCTGAAGGGGTTAAATACACAAATTATGCTAGGATGTAGTGAAGCATTGTATTTTCTCGTTTGCGTTTATACTGATTCAAAATAGGTACGTCACCATTTATGATGTTGATTGTACACTTATGGTCCATCTCGAATGATAAAAAGAAGACAGTGAGCGTAACCTAATGAATTCCAGCCATATGGCATCTGTGGTTCAAGCGGTGTATCAAAATAGTTCGCCAATGTCTCGTAATTATTCGTTCAAAAAATGGTCTAGATATTCCTGACCGCGACTGTACAGCTTGTCACTATCCCCACCACCCCTGAACAAGTCCCCCTAACCTTCATCACCTTTTTCTTCACTAGATGACTGGTTGGGGGGGGGGGGAGGGGGGGGGGGTTAGGGAGAGGGGAGGGATGGGGGGGGGGGGTTTAGGGGTCATTCTGCAGTGTTAGGCCACATGCAATCCTCCCCCCCTCCTACTAATTACTCTACCTTCTAGTTGGGGTCGATATTATGGGGGGAGCGGAGGTAGAGATGGAGGAGGGGGAGGGGGAAGGAGGATAGAGATGGGGGAGGGGGAGGGGGAGGGGGTAGAAATGGGGGATGGGGGAGGGGTAGAAAGGTGGAATGGGGAAGGGGGTTGAGATGGGGGATGTGGGAGGGGGTTGAGATGGGGGAGGGGGGGACTTGCCCGCAGTGCTCAGATAGTTACCTCTCTAAGCTCCCCTCCTCTCTCACCCCACTACTACCCCCTCTTTTCCTTTGCTCTTAGGATCAGCTACTCCACCACATCCCTCCACCAACCTGTCTTCTCATCCCCACCCCATGTCCAACCTCCACCTTCACCACACTCTCTTTCCCACACACACACACACACACACACACACACACACACACACACACACACACACACACACACACACACACACACACACACTACTCTTTTACTCCTGTCACTCAGTCCTTTCGCTGCTTACTTTTTGCTCTCTTTCTCTCTTTGACTGGCTCTTTTTTAGGCATCATAGCGGTACATAATAGACTTAATCTATTGGTATATTTGTCTGTCTGCCTGTCTATCTATTTGTGTGTATGTATGTTTGAACTGTATTTGAGTATGTATACATTATTCATGTATGTATGATTATTCAACATATGTAAACATTATAATTTATCTGTATCAAATTATGTACCAACTTATATAGAAAGATTGCCAGATAATTATATAAAAACAGATAGATGGATAGATAGATTTATAGTTCATCCAAAAATGTGTGTGTGAGATGTGCCTATGTGTGTATGTGTGTGTGTGAGTGTGCGTGTGATGTGTGTGTGTGTGTGTGTGTGTGGTGTGCCTGTGTGTGTGTGTGTTATGTGCCTGTGTGATGTGTATATATGTGTGTGTGTGTGTGTGTGTGTGTTATGTACCTGTGTGATATGTGTGTGTGTGTGTGTGCCTGTGTGTGTATGTGTGTATGTGCGTTCACCCATCTCCATTCTCCTCTCCTCATATAATATTTTAAATTCTAGCCCCACCTATCATCATTACCTTGCTAACTTTGCTCATATATCCCTCTTAATTCTGGCCGCTAGCTACTTCGCGCTAGTTTCCTGTATGCATTTTCTTGTATTATATGTTTCGTTTTATTCTCATTGTATTGTGATCTGTGCATTATGTTTCTGCTAACTTACCTCACATAGAGCTGTAATTAATTGGGGATCTGGTTTTAACTTTTATTTTTCGCATTAGTTTTTGTCCTATCCTTTTTTGTATCATTTGTTAGTTTGTTGTTGTTGTTGTTGTTTTTATGTTATTCCCATGTTTTTTTCCTTTGCTAACTTTGCTCATATATCCCTGTTAAATATTGCTGCTGGTTACTTCTCGCTTGTTTCTTTCATTAATGTTTTCTTTCCATTATTATTGTGTTCTTATTTTATCATGTTCTTCGCAATGTATCTTCATTGTTCGTTCTGGGTAGCCAATTCTGATCCCATTTGTTTGTACCATGTTGTTTTATCATGTATTTCTGTAATTATTTCTACAGTTATTTTCACTTATTCTCATTCCATTATTTTGTTAACTCATCATATATATCTCTTGCAGTTTAAGAAGGATCTGTGGTAGTAAAAAGGGTTAAGTTAGATAGTTCGAAGCCTCTTAATTGCTGGAGGCCCTCTTTAAACTGAATAATATCGTCTAACAGTAGCCAGAATAAAGTTAAAGAACGGCACCGGTAGTGAAGGGGTTAATCCTTTGTTGTGTTGTTGTTGTTGTTTATTATACTCATGTCTTATAGTTATGTTCATTAATACCTTGCTAACTTTATCCATATACCCGTCTTAAGGGGAGGCAGACCGTTTTTCTGGACCCCCTTCTCCCTAATGTTTAGCCCCACTAGTTTTGAGATTATAAGACGTTCGGCCCATTTGTTTGGCAATTTTAACACCGTTCGCCCCATTTCGTTGTCAATTTTAAGACCTATCGTGCCATTTAGGTGTCGATTATATCCTGGCCAGCGATAGCGAGCCTGCAATTTTATGAGGAACGGGAAATTTTTCTTCCGAAAAATGTAAAAATGTATCTTGAAGGGGGGTCTAGGGGGTGATTTTCTAAGCTTGATGGAGGTCTAGGGAGGAAACTAAAAACAAATATATGAATAAATGAATTAATAGATCAAACAAACGGTCTTGCCGCTACCTACCTCTTGCTAGTTTTGGCTATTCTTTATTTTATCCGTTGGTGTTTGTTATTGTTTGTTTATTGTATGTTGTTCCCATTTTCCTCTCATTATTTGTTATCGGTAGCCACTGCTCATCCTATTTTATTGTAACAATCTTTATTATATTGTTTTATATGTTATTTATTTATTTATTATTTGTTTTTCTTTCCTCAACTTGCTCTTCACCCTAACCTATCGTAGTGCCTTATTCTCCTACCTCTTCCCTCCCTTCCCTTCCATTCCCGTCTTCCCCTCCCCCCTTCCTTTCCCCTATTCCACTTTCACCTTCTTCCCCTTCTCCTCCCCCTCTTCCCTATTCCCAATTCACTTCCTATCTTTCTTCCTCTTCTTTTCTCCCTTCCCTCCCCTCTACCCCTTCCACCTTACATTTCCCTTCTCTTCCCTCCCTTACACCCCCTCCCTCCTCCCCATGTTTGCGTGCTTGTTAAGACATGCAATCGCCTACTTGTCGCCCTCCCATCCCTCCCTCTTCCCCCTCTATCTACCTACCTACCTCTCTACCTTTAGCGTTCTTCCTTCCCTCCCTGTATCTACCTCCATCCCTCCCTCTCCTCCCTGTATCTACCTACCTACCTCTCTACCTTTAGCATTCTTCCTTCCCTCCCTCTATCTACCTACCTACCTCTCTACCTTTATCATTCTTACCTATCTCCCTGTATCTACCTCCATCCCTCTCTCTCCTCTCTGTATCTACCTACCTACCTCTCTACCTTTATCATTATTCCCTCTCTCCCTGTATCTACGTATCTACCTCCATACCTCCTACCTACCTCTCTACCTTTATCATTCTTACCTATCTCCCTGTATCTACCCTCCATCCCTCTCTCTCCTCTTTATCTACCTACCTACCTCTCTACCTTTATCATTATTCCCTCTCTCTCCCTGTATCTACGTATCTACCTCCATACCTCCTACCTACCTCTCTACCTTTATCATTCTTACCTATCTCCCTGTATCTACCTCCATCCCTCTCTCTCCTCTCTGTATCTACCTACCTACCTCTCTACCTTTATCATTATTCCCTCTCTCCCTGTATCTACGTATCTACCTCCATTCCTCTCTCTCCTCTCTGTATCTACCTACCTACCTCTCTACCTTTATCATTATTCCCTCTCTCCCTGTATCTACCTCCATTCCTCCGTCTCCTACCTGTATCTACCTACCTACCTCTCTTCCTTTCATTCTTCCCTCTCTCCCTGTATCTGCCTCCATCCATCCCTCCCCTCCCCTACATCTACCTATCTACCTTTCTCATTCTTCCCTCTATCCCTGTATCTACCTACATCCCTCCCTGTATCTACCTACCTCTCTACCTTTCTCAACTTCCCTCCCTCCCTGTACCTACCTTCATCCCTCACTCCTGTTGCCTTTCCTCCCTATATCTACCTTCCTACCTCTCTCATTCTTCCATCTTCCCTCCCTCTCCTTTGCTACCTACCACCTGCCCTTCCTCCTTCCGGTCTCCCCTCCCTCCCTTCCCATATACCTAACTACCTCTACCTTTCTTATTCCTTCCTTCTCTCTACCTACCGTACCTCGTTTCTTCCCCCCCCCCCCAACCTACCTACCCCTACTATCCTCATTCTTCCATCATCCTTACCTTCGTATTATCACGCTCTCCCACCTTCCTTCGCTTCCTTTCTCACTCGTACTATTCCCATACTCCCTTTCATCCATCCATATAGATAGATAAAGATAGATAGTTAGATAGATAGATAGATATATAGATAGATAAATAGATAGATAGATATTAATTATCCATGTATCACTATTCTTTTCTTTTATCTAGCCATCCATTCCTTCATTCATTCTTTTATTCATTCCTCCCTCCCACTTACCCATCCATCCAACCTCCCTCCCTCCGCCTCATCCCCCCCCCCCCCCCCCCTCACCCTTCCCTCACGTTTCGTACCTCCATCACCAACTCTTTTCTTAGGGAACCTTAACCCTCTTATTTCTGTTGTTCTTTCTGGGTAAGACACCCCTGGCCACTCCCCCCATTTTCTTCACTACCTGTCGCCGCCCCCTCGCCCCCTTTTGTTTTCTTTAGTGTTTGTATCCTTATCTATCTATCTATCTATCTATCTATCTATCTATCTATCTATCTATCTATCTATCTATATAACTAACTAACTAACTAACTAACTAACTATCTTTTCACCTATCTATCTATATGTGTGTATATTTGTGTAGGCTATATCTATCTCTTCTCTACGTTTTCTTCAGCTATGCTCCACTCCTTTTGTCTCCGTTTCCACATACAGTATATTGCATTTGCATATTGTTTATCTGTCCACATGTCTCACAGTCTAGCTAAACAGTGTATTATCTCATCCATTTCCACCATCTATCCACCACCACTTGCATCTCTCCACCTTTTTCTCCGCATCTTTCTTCGCCATCTTTACCTCCACCACATCTACTATTCATACACCCCTATCTCCACCATCACCACCTCTACCTCCGCCACCACCTCCAACGTTCCTCAATCACCTTCACCACTCTCCACCTATTTACACTTTTCCTCCACCATCTTCTCCACCTTTCCTCCACCATTTCTCCTCCATTCCTCCACCATCTTCTCCACCACAACGTTTAGGAGGTCTGTTTTATCACCCCGCTCATTAGTCGCGTGTGTGGCTGTGTTAAAAGACAGCGGGTGGTGGTGGTGGAGAGAGAGAGAGAGAGAGAGAGAGCGAGAGCGAGAGTTTATAATATTTGTATTGCCATCAGATTACAAAAGAAAACATACAAGATAAACAGTGTGTGTGTGTGTGTGTGTATTTACCTATTTGTAGTTTACAGGAATTGAGCAGAGCTCGTGTTGTCCTGTATAATCAACCCATTTTACTTAGACAAGTATCGTAATGGATATGTGTGTGTGTGTGTGTGTGTGTGTGTGTGTGTGTGTGTGTATTTACCTATTTGTAGTTTACAGGAATTGAGCAGAGCTCGTGTTGTCCTGTATAATCAACCCATTTTACTTAGACAAGTATCGTAATGGATATGTGTGTGTGTGTGTGTGTGTGTGTGTGTGTGTGTGTGTGTGTATTTACCTATTTGTAGTTTACAGGAATTGAGCAGAGCTCGTGTTGTCCTGTATAATCAACCCATTTTACTTAGACAAGTATCGTAATGGATATGTGTGTGTGTGTGTGTGTGTGTGTGTGTGTGTGTGTGTGTGTGTGTGTATTTACAGATAATTATAAAGGCAAATGCAAAGAACAAACAACTTAAAAATAACGAAAGGGGGAGATAGAGAGGGAGAAGAATAAAGATTGGACAGAATAATTATCATGGCTGCTAATCGTTCGTGTGTAACCTTGTGCCATCTTTCCCCCATACTACGACCTTCTCTCTCTCTCTCTCTCTCTCTCTCTCTCTCTCTCTCTCTCTCTCTCCCGCCCGTTTCTCTGTATCCCTCTCTCCTCTCTCTCACCCATCCTCTCTCTCTCCTCTCTCTCCGTCTCTCCTCTCTCTCTCTCTCTCTCTCTCTCTCTCTCTCTCTCTCTCTCTCTCTCTCTCTCTCTCTCTCTCTCTCTCTCTCTCTCTCTCTCTCTCTCTCTCTCTCTCTCTCTCTAACTGTACTCTGTCAAAATGCGTCATAATTTCAAAGGGTTAAATAACATACAATATCTAAATTACATGAGAAATAGATAGATATTTACATAGAAATGCTGACCAAACAGACCTTATGATCCAAGCAAGGTGGTCAGGACTTAATTGAAATAAAGATAGCAGAACCCAAAATAAAGAGTAGTGGAAGCAAAGGATAGCACAGTAGAAGAAGGAGAGAGAGAGAGAGAGAGAGAGAGCAGGCAGATTATTGAGAAGCAAATACGAAGGGTGAACCAGGGAAAAGCTTAAAAATAACGAAAGGGAGAGAGAGAGAGAGAGAGAGAGCGAGAGACAGACGGGAAAAGATTGGACAGCATAATTGTTGCGTCTGTTTATAGATCTTGTGTTGCTTGTGTCATCATTCCCACTTTCTACTATCTTTATTATTGTTCTCTCTCTCTCTCTCTATATATATATATATATATATATATATATATATATATATATATATATATATATATACTCACTTTCACTCTCACACTTTCACTCTCGCTCTCACTCACTCATTCTCTCTCTCTCTCCTTCTCCCTCTCTCTCTCTCTCTCTCTCTCTCTCTCTCTCTCCTCTCCTCTCCTCTCCCCTCTCATCCTCTCTCTCTCTCTCTCGTTCTCTCTCTCTCTCTCTCTCTCTCTCTCTCTCTCTCTCTCTCTCTCACACTTTTCTTGACTTAGTTGAAAATGTTGAGGTTCGTGTCACGTGATGGTGTAATTTGTTTTAATATTGCTGGGGAGGGAGGGAGGGAGGAGAGGGGAGGACGGTAGGAGGAAAGGAGGAGGAAGGTAAGAAATAAGGGAAGGAGGGATGAGAGAGAGAGGGAGTGGGAGTGGGGGAAGGAGGGATAAGAGAGAGAGAGAGAGAGAGAGAGAGAGAGAGAGAGAGAGAGAGAGAGAGAGAGAGAGAGAGAGAGGAGGAAGGAAGGAAGGAAGGATAAGAGAGAGGGAGGAGGGGGAGGGAAGGGAGAGAGGAAGAGCAGCAGAAGTACAATTGAAAGATGAAGGAGGTAAGGTACGAAGGAAGGAAGAGCGAAAGGTAGACGAAAGAGGGAGGAGGAAGACAGGAATATAAGGTCAGAAGGAAGAAAATAAAACATATAAAGAGAGAAGGATGGCATGAAGAAAGGAAGTTAAGGACTAAAGAAGAAAATAATTGAGAGAGAGAGAGAGAGAGAGAGAGAGAGAGAGAGAGAGAGAGAGAGAGAGAGAGAGAGAGAGAGAGAGAGAAAGAGGTACTCAAACATGATTAACTCAAGCCACTTCAAAAATTCGTCTGGATGACTAATTTCATATTGTCACGAGTTTCAGACGATATTTTTGACCAACTTAAATGAAGTTGGGCTAATCTGTGGGTTATTTTGATGTTTTGTTTAATGTTGTACGAGGATTTTGCTTGCTTCTGAAATTTTTTAGCAATGTATTTTAGTTTGTCACCCTAGGCTTACAAAAACCGTCTTCCAAGACTTCCTTCAAACTAAAAATTGCCTACCCAAACCCTCTTCAAGTTACATTTTTACATTTTTCGATAGACAAATGTCCCAACCGAAGGCCGATTTCTTCTAAGTTAAAGGTTCGCTGTCGCTGGCCCATATAAAATAACATCTGAATGGGAGCATTGTATGGAGAAATCCGGCTACGCCGGGGATTTTTTTTTATAGAAAAATTTACAAATTTAGCTTGCTGTCAAAACAAAAATATATAACCTATATGCTGGCTCGCTACCGCTCGCCAGGAAAATATTGACACCTGGATGGAGGTAAACGTCTTAAAACAGTAGGCTGAATGGGGCCGAATGGATAAAAACCAAAGAGAGAGGGAGAGAAAGAGGAAAAAAAGAGAGGTGGGTTCCCTTAAGTTGGGTTAATCTCTGGGTCACAGCGCTGGGACGGGTCCAAGGTTTCCTAATTAATCTTTTGTTAATCAGTGTTTTCTGTAGTTTGGGAAGTTTGATTATCTCCAGTGACTAATCAAAACTTGTTGAGTTATTCGTTGATATGGCTTAACTTTGGGACATAGATGGATTTAGTTTTTAGGACATGTGGTTATAATATTTAGACATGGATGGATTTATTTTTAGGGCGTAGGTGGATTACTTTTTAGGACATAGGTGGATTTAGTTTTAGGACATACGTCGATTTAATTTTAGGACAAAGGTGGATTTATTTTTTAAGACATGAATTTATTGTTTAGGAGATATATGGATTTATATTTTTAGGACATAGATGAATGTTTTATGTTAGTACATACTGTAGATGAATGTTTTATGTTAGTACATACTGTAGATGAATGTTTTATGTTAGTACATACTGTAGATGAATGTTTTATGTTAGTACATACTGTAGATGAATGTTTTATGTTAGTACATACTGTAGATGAATGTTTTATGTTAGTACATACTGTAGATGAATGTTTTATGTTAGTACATACTGTAGATGAATTATGTTAGTACATACTGTAGATGAATGTTTTATGTTAGTACATACTGTAGATGAATGTTTTATGTTAGTACATACTGTAGAATGAATGTTTTATGTTAGTACATACTGTAGATGAATGTTTTATGTTAGTACATACTGTAGATGAATGTTTTATGTTAGTACATACTGTAGATGTTTTATGTTAGTACATACTGTAGATGAATGTTTTATGTTAGTACATACTGTAGATGAATGTTTTATGTTAGTACATACTGTAGATGAATTATGTTAGTACATACTGTAGATGAATGTTTTATGTTAGTACATACTGTAGATGAATGTTTTATGTTAGTACATACTGTAGATGAATGTTTTATGTTAGTACATACTGTAGATGAATGTTTTATGTTAGTACATACTGTAAATGAATGTTTTATGTTAGTACATACTGTAGATGAATTATGTTAGTACATACTGTAGATGAATGTTTTATGTTAGTACATACTGTAGATGAATGTTTTATGTTAGTACATACTGTAGATGAATTATGTTAGTACATACTGTAGATGAATGTTTTATGGTAGTACATACTGTAGATGAATGTTTTATGTTAGTACATACTGTAGATGAATGTTTTTATGTTAGTACATACTGTAGATGAATGTTTTATGTTAGTACATACTGTAGATGAATTATGTTAGTACATACTGTAGATGAATGTTTTATGTTAGTACATACTGTAGATGAATGTTTTATGTTAGTACATACTGTAGATGAATTATGTTAGTACATACTGTAGATGAATGTTTTATGTTAGTACATACTGTAGATGAATGTTTTATGTTAGTACATACTGTAGATGAATGTTTTTATGTTAGTACATACTGTAGATGAATGTTTTATGTTAGTACATACTGTAGATGAATGTTTTATGTTAGTACATACTGTAGATGAATGTTTTATGTTAGTACATACTGTAGATGAATGTTTTATGTTAGTACATACTGTAGATGAATTATGTTAGTACATACTGTAGATGAATGTTTTATGTTAGTACATACTGTAGATGAATGTTTTATGTTAGTACATACTGTAGATGAATGTTTTATGTTAGTACATACTGTAGATGAATGTTTTATGTTAGTACATACTGTAGATGAATTATGTTAGTACATACTGTAGATGAATGTTTTATGTTAGTACATACTGTAGATGAATGTTTTTATGTTAGTACATACTGTAGATGAATTATGTTAGTACATACTGTAGATGAATGTTTTATGTTAGTACATACTGTAGATGAATGTTTTTATGTTAGTACATACTGTAGATGAATTATGTTAGTACATACTGTAGATGAATGTTTTATGTTAGTACATACTGTAGATGAATGTTTTATGTTAGTACATACTGTAGATGAATGTTTTATGTTAGTACATACTGTAGATGAATTATGTTAGTACATACTGTAGATGAATGTTTTATGTTAGTACATACTGTAGATGAATGTTTTATGTTAGTACATACTGTAGATGAATGTTTTATGTTAGTACATACTGTAGATTAATGTTTTATGTTAGTACATACTGTAGATGAATTATGTTAGTACATACTGTAGATGAATGTTTTATGTTAGTACATACCGTAGATGAATGTTTTATGTTAGTACATACTGTAGATGAATGTTTTATGTTAGTACATACTGTAGATGAATGTTTTATGTTAGTACATACTGTAGATGAATGTTTTATGTAGTACATACTGTAGATGAATTCATTTGTAGGACATAGATTGTACCTCTCCCCACCCCTCCCACATTCCCTTTTAAACCCCTTCCATCAACCGAACCCCTCCCCACCCTCCCCTCCTCTCCTCTCGCACACCCTCCCCTCCCGTCCCATACACCCCTCCCCACCCCCACCCACATCCCTTTTTAAACCCCTTCCATCACCTAAACCCCACCCCTTCAATCTCTCTCCCCGCCCTCCCCTCCTCCTCTCATATCACCCAAGCCCCTCCCGTCCCATACACCCCTCCCACATCCCTTTTTAAACCCCTTCCATCACGGGAACCCCAACCCTTCAACCCGTGTTAATCAGCGTCCCTGGTGCTTTGTTTGATGTAGGGAGCCCTATATCAGAGGAAAGAAATCTCGGGGGAGCTCTGTTTGTGGTGGTAGACAGAGAGAGAGAGAGAGAGAGAGTTACATAGAGTTACATAGAGTCACACAGCTACTCAGACCACAAAAACCCTTGCGGTCCCTACTAGGTGGACTGGCCTTACTACTACTAGATACAGGGACAATTTATAGTTGAAGAATAGGTCATCAAAGTCGAAAGCTCTCTCCCCACCCTCCGGCTAATAAACCGTACCGGATAATGGGAGGAAGTGTAACTTTATGAGTCAGGAAATGCCCACAAGGAAAGTTTGTATATAGGATAGAAAGCAATTAGTCTGGAAGTGAATTTACACTTACTGTACATACCTACTGATGTTAAATATATTCGTTGTTATTAATTTACTGAGAGAGAGAGAGAGAGAGAGAGAGAGAGAGTGTGTGTATGTAGTACTAATTATTAAGAGAGGTGATGGATTAGCAAAAATACCTGCTGTAGTAGTCGAATGGTGGATACGTCGAGTCGGAAGGAGGGAGGGAGGGAGGGAGGGAAGGTAAGATGGAAGGAGGAAGGAGGGAGGTAAGGAGAAGAAGGAAGATTGGGAAGGATAAGGAGATCGGAATGCAAGAAGGGAATTCTAGAAGGAAGGATGAAAGGGAAAGGAAGGTAAGGAGAGGAAGGGTACGGAGATTGGGAATGCAAGAAGGAAGGAAGGATGAAAGGGAAAGGAAGGTAAGGAGAGGAAGGGTACGGAGATTGGGAATGCAAGAAGGAAGGAAGGAATGAAAGATGGAAAAGGAAGGTAATGAGAGGAAGGAAGATTGGGAAGGATAGGGAGATTGGGAATGCAAGAAGGAAGGAGGGAATGAAAGAAGTAAGGAGGACATTAAACAAGAAAGGAGGGAAGGAAAGGACGAGTAGAATGGAATGTAGGAGGGAGAAAAGAATAGGAAGTTCGAGAAGGAAATCAAGATTAAGAAGTAAAGAAAGAATGAGCTAAGGTAAGGAATATTACGAAGGGAATAAGGATTGAAGGAAAATTAGGAGAGTAATCAGTAGAGAAAGACAGAAAGAAGAAGGTAGGTAATGAACTAAATATAGTAATTGATAAAGAGAAGTGGAAGATAAGAAAAAAAAAAAGGAGGGATGGAGGGAGGGATTAAAGAAGGAAGGAAGGAAGGAAGGAAAGAAGAGCACTGAATCTGTACTCACTGGAATGTAGAAGAGAACGTTACCTAATAATATACACGTGGAAAATCGCAGATGGTTTAGTACCAAACCTACATACTCCGATAGTCATGAAATTCAGTGATAGGAGAGGCTGGGAATGCGAAATCCCCCGGATGAATAACAGGGGTGCTATGGGCTCTCTGCGAGAGGGCTGGTTATCACACAGAGGCCCACGTCTCTTCAACAAACTCCCACGGCGAGTAAGAGACATGAGGGACATCTCGTTAGACAACTTCAAGAGAGCCCTAGATGTCGAACTGCAAAAAGTGCCAGACGAGCCCATCCTCGCAAGGGAGCGAGCTGTCGCTTCAAACAGTCTACTGCACCAAATCACCACCCATAACGAGGGGCGTCGCGCTCCTTGGTGCCGCTAGAAGAGCGGCGAACACATCTAAAGGTATCTAAAGGTAAGGTATCTAAGGAAGGAAGGAAGGAAGGAGGGAGGGAGGAAGGGAGGGATTAAAGAAGGAATGAATGAAGGAAGGAAGGAAGGAAGGAAGGAAGGAAGGAAGGAGGGAGGGAGGAAGAAAGGAAGGAAGGAAGGAAGGAAGGAAGGAAGGAAGGAAGGAGGGAGGGAGGGAGGGAGGGAGGGAGGGAGGGAGAAAGAAAGAAAGAAAGAAAGAAAGAAAGAAAGAAAGGAAGGAAGGAAGGAAGAAAGGAAGGAAGGAAGAAGGAAGGAAGGAAGAAGGAAGGAAGGAAAGGAAGGAAGGAAGGAAGAAGGAAGGAAGGAGGGAGGGAGGGAGGGAGGGAGGGAGGGAGGGAGGAAGAAAGGAAGGAAGGAAGGAAGGAAGACAAAGAGAGGCAAAAAGGAGAAAATGGTGAGGCAGAGGGAATGAGAACACAGGCCGAGAAATACGAGATGGAGGGGTGAGGAGAGAGAACAATAAAGATGCTGAGAAAGGAGAGAGAGAGAGAGAGAGAGAGAGACGGGGGAGGGGGGGATGTAAAGGAAAACAATAACAGAAGAAGAATAAGGAGAAAAATGGATAGAATTTTGAAAAGGAAGATGGTTGTTTTATCTTGACAGAGAGAGAGAGAGAGAGAGAGAGAGAGAGAGAGAGAGAGAGAGAGAACACAAAGGTGAGGCTCTTTTGTTTTACCGTAGAAGTGGGCGTACAAGGGTGGGCGTGGGTTACTTGCTGTCATTAGGGGCGTGGGTGGGCGGGATCTATTTTATCCAACCCACCTCCGACCATCCGTACACTCAAAATCAATAGTGCGCCGAAAAGGTTGTGGATAATTAGCATGAACTCTATTAACCCTTTCAGTATTTGAGGATCCCCAATACCTATATCCCAAACGATTCCTCTCCTATTTAAGAGGAGATGGTCTATTTTGCTGGCCCCCCTTATCCTTCATGTTTAGCCCCATTAGTTTTCAGATTTTAAGACATTTGTTCTATTAGTTTGGCGATTTCGAGATCTTTCACCCCATTTCTTTGTCAATATTAGGACCTTTCGTGCCATTTAGGGGTCATTTATTTCCTGGCGAGCAATAGCGAGCCTGTATTTATAGGAGGAACCGGTCTTTGGCCGGGACATTTTTCTACCGAAACATTTATTAATATATCTCGAAGAGGGGTCTAGGTGGTGGTTTTTAAGCTTGATGGAGGTCTAGGGAGGAAACTAAAAGGATAATAATATATATATATATATACAGTATATATATATATATTATAAGGAAATAAATACGCCCATCCCCCCTTAATCTATCACCTCCGCAACTACTACCATGTTCCCCCATCAACCAATACCACCAAATACCCCTGTCTTACTTACAACCACCACCCACATTGCCACCACAACTACCACTACCAGCACAACCAGTCAACCCACATTAGAGCAATCACTATCACAAATTACCCCTATCCTACTTGCAACTACCATCCCTACTACCATACCACCCCTACTACCATCATTCCTTCATCAACCATTTACCACCGCTACCACTATCCCAAACTACCCTTACTCTACAACTACCAACACCGACACAACTACCACAATCCCCCTACCCCCACAGCTACCATCATTCCTTCATCAACCATTTACCACCACTACCAATATTCCAAACTACCCTTACTCTACAACTACCAGCAGCGACACAATTACCACAATCCCCCTACCCCCACAGCTACCATCATTCCTTCATCAACCATTTACCACCACTACCAATATTCCAAACTACCCTTACTCTACAACTACCAGCAGCGACACAACTACCACAATCCCCCTACCCCCACAGCTACCATCATTCCTGCATCAACCATTTACCACCACTACCAATATTCCAAACTACCCTTACTCTACAACTACCAGCAGCGACACAACTACCACAATCCCCCCTACCCCCACCACCACCAACCCCTATGCCCTTACTGCAACCACCACCATTACCACAATTCCTCCTCTCATCACCAGTACAACTACTTCTATTGTATCTATCTCTATTGTAGAGTTGGCCACCTGTAAGTAGCACCGATGAGCGCGCCTCCCTTCGGTATTTTGTATCAGGTTTATTCTCTTAGACAGGTTGCCGACCAAGGCTGACGGTTCTCATCCACCCGGAGTTTTAAAAAGTTGTGTCACCACCACAACTATACTGCCATTTCTCCTCTCATCATCAACACAGCTACCACAATCCCTCCCATCACTACCACAACTACCAGCATCCCAAATTACCTCCTACCCTTTCTCCAACCACTAAAACTACCACAATCCCTCCTCCCATCACCACCACACTACCAACATCCCAAATTACCTCCTACCCTTCCACCAACCACCAACAACTACCAACATCCCAAATTACCTCCTACCCTTTCTCCAACCACCAACAACTACCAACATCCCAAATTACCTCCTATCCTTCCACCAACCACCACAACTACCAACATCCCTAATTATCCCTCTACCCTTCCACCAACCACTACAACTACCAACATCCCAAATTACCCCTATACCCTTCCACCAACCACCAACAACTACCACAATCCCTCCTCCCATCACCACCACAACTACCAACATACCAAATTATCCCTATACCCTTTCTCCAACCACCAACAACTACCACAATCCCCGCCCCCAACCAGCCAACAAACATTATGTCAGTCACACGGGGCGGCCTTCTCGGACCACTATTTACCTGTGCAGCCGAGCGTGCACCTGGAGGTTAGGGGAAGGTGAGGGAGATGATAGGGTGAGAGAGAGAGAGAGAGTGTGTGTGTGTGAGAGAGTGAGTGAGGGAGAGGGAGAGAGAGACGATGGAATGAAAGGTGAGAGGGATAAAATAAAAGGAGTGGGAGGGCGGAAACAGGAGAGGACGGAGAAGTAAATGGAAGAGAAATGGAAGACGTTAGAGAAGGACGTGGAATTGTAAGGAAAGACGAAACAAGGGACTAGAGAAAGAGGAAAGAAAATAGAAAACACGAAGACGTTAGGGAAAGAGGTGGGGTAAGGAGGGAAAGAAAACGGAGAGAGTAGGGAAGAACACGGAGAGAGTAGGGAAGAAAATGGAGAAAGTAGGGAAGAAAACGCAAAGATAAGGGGGACTTACTGAAGGAAGAATAAAAAAGGAAGCAAAGGAAAATGGAAAATGCGAAGACGTTAGGCAAAGAGGTAGGGAATATAGGGAAAGAAACTAGAGAAAATGGGGAAGAACAATGAAAAGAAAGGGGTCATACAGGGAAAAATAATTTAAAACTCAATAATAAGATGCCCCCTATTTACCTGTATGCAACCAAGCGTTACCTGGTAGTTAGGGGAAGGTGAAGGGACGAGTTATGAGCAGGGGAATTATGATGAGGAGAATACACTGTCAAAATTATGACTGTAAATAAGGTTGGAAAGAAGGTATGGCACGGGCATTTAAAGTGGGTATGATGATTTGCGTGCGAGTTTATCGGCTATGTGAATCGGAGCCTTAAAACCGCCTCAAAATATCATCGAATTGTATGGATTTCCCTATGTATTCGCACACTAAATTGGACTTAACACGATTATCAGGAAGGTAGGGAAGAATGTAGGAAAAGAGAGAGAGAGAGAGAGAGAGTTTGATTGTATTGCGAATTATGTTTATCACGGAAAGAGGGGAGAATGCGGGAAGACTAAACGAGGAGACAGGGGAAATACAAAGGAATAAGAATATGGCGCCCGTATTTACCTGTGCAGTCAAGCGTTCACCTGGTGGTTAGGGGACTTAGGGGTAATACTGAGGGACAAAATGGGGATTTAGGGGGGTTTAGGTTAGGGAACTTGAGGGCCAGAATAGGAGTTAGGGGAACTTAGATTAGAGAACTTAACCCATTCAGTACCAGTGACATCCTTTTCAATATATTGCGGCTACTATTAAACTATTGTAGGCTATTCAATTTAAAAAGGTCCTCCAGCAATCAACAGGCTTCGACATTTTTCCCTCAACCTATTTTACTTCCACAGATCCTTTTTAAACTGCACATAATCGTCTAAAAAGAGCTAGAATGAATTTAAAAAGACGTCGCCGGTACAGAGGGGGTTAAGAGACTGTGGCCATCCTGGTTGCGGCCGTTCTGACATCTTAATGTTGCTCTTGCCCCATTTAATATCAGGCCACCATCTGTTAACGGTAGCCAATATCTCGAGGATTAACAGATGGGGAGCTACTTGTACACATCTGCCTCTTGCTTTATTATCTCTAACTCTGGGTGTGGGTCTCTCTCTCTCTCTCTCTCTCTCTCTCTCTCTCTCTCTCTCTCTCTCTCTCTCTCTCTCTCTCTCTCTCTCTCTCTCTCTCTCTCTCTCTCTCTCTCTCTCTCTCTCTCTCTCTCTCTCTCTCTCTATCTATCTATCTATATGTATATCTCCCTCTCTCGCACACATACAAATCAAAATATGATGACAGAAGTGAAGTGCAAAGTAAATAATGTAATGCGGAAAGGCTGATTATAAACACAAAAAGGTAGATAATATGGACAATATATTTAATGGAAACCTTATTCGCACATACATCAATTTATCTATAAACTCATCGAATCCAAAATAGTAAGGTATGGCTAAGAATGGAGTTAACTAAGGAATATGGAGTTAATAAGGAAAAGGAGACATTTATAGCCATGACAAAAATATGGAAATTTATAAGAAGGATTATACTAACTTTAAAAACTCAACGAATCCAAAATAGTAATTGAGAAAAATCCAAAGAAATGCCCAAGGATCTAGCTAATTAAGGACTATGTAGTTAATAAGGTAAGGGAGAAGTTTATCCACGACAAAAATATGGAAATTAATAAGACAGACTATATTTGTGCTCCCATTAATTCCACAAAAAGCCTTAACAACTCCGAAATAGTAATGATAAAAAAAATGATACAAAGAAAGCCCCAAGACTTTCACTTAATTAGGGAATGCTGGGGGTGAATAATAGGACTAGAGCCGGTGTCACACGAGACGTTATTCCCTCAACAGTAATTGGCAACTCAGGTCTAGAAGCTTCTGTATTTAACACACACACACACACACACACACACACACAAACACACACACATATATATATATATACCTGTATATATATATATATATATATATATATATATATATATATATATATACGGTATATATATACACACTATTTTTATTAATTTAACTCCAACACCAAACACCTTCAATGAAATTACTGAAAGCATGTGTGCCATCTAAATTAATGCCAAAGCTCCCAGAAATGTTGCCGAAATAATCTTAGTCTTCGAAAATTGACGACAAAAGCTCTCGTGTGTTACCGGTTTAACCCTTTGACGATTGTGACTTATTTTGACAGTATATTCTGGCTAGCATTAGACGATGTTACGCAATTTAGGAAGGATCTGTGGGAAATAATAAGGGTAAGGACTATCTCAAGTAACCCTCTGACTTCTACATCTACACCGATTTTGCTAAGGCATTTGATAAATGTGGCCATGGTATAATAGCCCACAAACTAAAAGCAAAAGGTATAACGGGGAAAATCGGACGGTGGATATACAATTTCCTCGTAAACCGGAAACAATCAGTAGCAGTAAACCAAGTCACATCTGAGCCTTCGGATGTAAAAAGCTCAGTGCCCCAAGGAACAGTGCTAGCGCCCCTTCTGTTCCTCATTCTAATTTGCGACATAGATACCAACACAAGACACAGTACGGTGTCGTCTTTTGCGGATGACACAAAACTAAGCAAGATAGTAAACACACAAGAGGACACGGGCCAGCTGCAGGAAGACATAAATGTAGTGTTCCAGTGTACCAGGGAAAACAACATGCAATTCAATGAAGAAAAATTCCAATTAATAAGGTACGGAGATAATAATTGCGTTAAAGAGATCACAAACTACCTAACAGAATCTAACCACATAATAGAACGGAAAGACAGTGTGAAAGACCTTGGGGTGTTAATGTCTGAATATATGTGTTTCAAAGAACATAATCAGGTCAAAGTTGCGGCTGCGAAACGGCTGCGAAACGTTTAACGGGTTGGATTCTGCGTACATTTAAAACACGCGGTGAATTACCTATGATAACGCTCTTCAAATCTCTAGTGCTACCGCGGCTTGAATACTATAGCGTATTAACATCCCCATACAAAGCATGTGAAATAAATGACTTAGAGAGTGTACAAAGAAATTTCACTTCGCATATAAGTTCGGTAAAACAGCTACACTATTGGGATCGTTTAAGAGCACTGAACACTCGCTGGAACGTAGAAGAGAACGTTACCTAATAATATACACGTGGAAAATCGCAGAGGGTTTAGTACCAAACCTACATACTCCGATAGTCATGAAATTCAGTGATAGGAGAGGCTGGGAATGCAATATCCCCCGGATGAATAACAGGGGTGCTATGGGCTCTCTGCGAGAGGGCTGGTTATCACACAGAGGCCCACGTCTCTTCAACAAACTCCCACGGCGAGTAAGAGACATGAGGGGGCGCCTCTTTAGACAACTTCAAGAGAGCCCTCGATGTCGAACTGCAAAAAGTGCCAGACGAGCCCATCTTAGCAAGGGAGCGGGCTGTCTCTTCAAACAGTCTGCTGCACCAAAACACAACCCACAACGAGGGGCGACGCGCTCCTCGGTGCTGCTAGGAGAGTGGCGAACACAACCTAAGGTAACCTAAGGTAAGGTAATGATAGCCAGAAAAGAAATGCGTCATCGGATCCTTTATGGGTTAAGGTAGGCTGATGGACTGTTGAAGTTAAGGGGAGATGGGTCGTGTTTTCTGCACCCCTTTCTCCCTCGTGTTAAGCCCCATCTGTTTTGAAATTATAAGACGTTCGGCCCATTAGTTTGGCGATTTTAACACATTTCGCCCCATTTCATTGTCAATTTTAAGACCTTTCCTGCCATTTAGGTGTCGATTATTTCCTGGCGAGCGAAAGCGAGCCTGAATTTTTAAGAGAAACCGGCCTTCAGCCGATACATTTTTCTACCGAAAAATTTACAAATTTATCTTGAAGGGGGGTCTAGGGGGTGTTTTTCTAAGCTTGGAGGTCTAGCGAGGAAACTAAGAAATAAAGGAATAAAGGAATTAATAAACCAAAGGAAAAAAAAAAAACGGTCCGTCTCCCCTTAAGAAGGAAGGAGCTGGCAAATGAGGAAAAAAGTGTTTCATAAGAATATCTCCCCGAGTTTACTCAGCCGAGGTTAGCTTACACACTCAGGAGAGAGAGAGAGAGTGAGAGTGGGGGTGGGAGGTTGGAGATAGAATAATACAATACGGGTTGACAATACACCGACAAGAAGAAGACAAAAAGTGAGCGTAAGTTAAATTAAAAGAAGTAAGAGCAAACGAATCGAAAGAATGGAAGTGGGAAGAGAAAATCAATGAAAGACAAAGTAGAAATAACAGAAGTGCGTGTGGAGACCCAGTTAAAAATACAAAAGAAGTCAGCAAGGGAACGGAGAAAAATAGAAGCGTAGGAAGAGGAAGGGAAATATTTAGACCTGGAGAGAGAGAGAGAGAGAGAGAGAGGTGATAGAAGGGATATGATTCTGCTTGAAGATGAATATGTGGATAAAGTGTAAGATAAAATAAAAGATACATGCATATTGAGAGAGAGAGAGAGAGAGTTAAGGAAGGAAGAAGGGAAAGGAAAGAGAGTCAACATAGCCGTAATTGTATTGACTCTGGTGCCTTGAAACAGTTCAGCACATCTGCATAGACCTCAAAAATGTTCTACCTCCTTCCTTTACTGCTCTCTCTCTCTCTCTCTCTCTCTCTCTCTCTCTCTCTCTCTCTCTCTCTCTCTCTCTCTCTCTCTCTCTCTCTCTCTCTCTCTATATATATATATATATATATATATATATATATATATATATATATATATATATATGCGGACGTTGGCGACCAATATGGCTCAAGTTGAGTGATTGAATTAGTCCGAGTGGTTTGGGTGGAGTAACTGTTTTGGTCCTCGACTGATGTACTGTAGTTCGTGGTCATTTCGGTCCGCGGCCGATATGGGCCGAGCGATCAGGGCAGGAAATTTGAGTCATTGGTATCCACTGACTGTAGCATTAGAATTTGTATTTACTTCCATTTCTGCATAATAAATTTAATGGCTTTTCAGTTTTGGGTGTCGCTAAAACCCCAATAGGGGTCATCAAACCATTATCATCGCTATTAGTTTGTGTGTGAAGTCCTTCGATATAACCAGTATGTTTCATGGTGAGAATCGTGAAGATCTACCTTAAGCTTTTCATGGTTATCAGGGTTTATTTCAAGTGACGGGAGGGGGGAGGGCGGACTGGTAATTCGACCAAAAGTTAATTACCGGTATCTTATTATGCTACCAAATGACAGACAGACAAACAAACAGCGACGATCACATACTCTTAGCAAACTTCGCTTGGCGGAAATACAATATAGCTGAAAAACATAAACGATTCGGCCAAAGAAATACGGGCTCCACTCTGCGACTTCCCAGGCAACAAGGATTCGATAACTCCAGGTCGCGCAAGAGAGAAAAAGGCGGGGTCACGTAGCGGGGAACTTGAGGTAGCCAATATCGCCGGAAGTCAATATAGTCGCTTTAATACAACGTCAGTGAGAGAGGTCCATCTGAAGTACTGGCGTAGGAGGTACTTCATAGTAACTCTATCTCTCTCCCTCACTGTCACTCACACACACACACACTCACTCACTCACTCACTCACTCACTCACTCACTCACTCACTCACTCACTCACTCACTCACTCACTCACTCACTCACTCACACACACTCTCTCTTTCTCTCTCATGCTGCCATAAGGAGGTTAAATAAAAAGAGGGAGCTCTCTGCTTTATCCTTATTTTCTGTTTTCCCTTATTTTTGGATTTTGCTGTCTACTAGACGTAAGTTCTAGCTTTGTTGATCTCAATTTAGCCTCTATCTTTAAAGCCAGAGAGCGACGCAGGTATCAAGGTATCATGTGCTAAGTATACACATTATTTTTCTTCTTTCTGTTATTATAGGCCTTTGTAATTTATAGATTGAAGTTTTGACTACCGGTACTTCACTTGGATCATAGGGTCTGTCTGGACACTGTAGCTATTTTATATACAGTAAGTATGCAGGCTAGGTATTCGTGCTCATATGAACATCTACCTCCACCTCCTTTCCTCTACCTCCTCCTCCTCTATTCTTCCTCTTCTTCCTTCACCTCTACTTCTTCTCCTTCTCCTTCTCCTCCGTCCTCCTCCTCCTCCTCCTCCTCCTCCTCCTCCTCCTCCTCGTTAACCCTCTTGTTGTCCCACTGGCTTGTATTATTTTATCACGATTTTTATTTTCCCCCCTGTTTACTTAGCGTGTATATTTGCATTTTGTCGCTCATTTTTCTAGATTTTAGATGGCATTGTATTTGCATTTCCATCTCTCGCTCTCGCGCGCTCTCTCTCTCTCTCTCTCTCTCTCTCTCTAACTCTAACTCTCTCTCTCTCTCTCTCTCTCTCTCTCTCTCTCTCTCTCTCTCTCAATTTAGCCGTTTTCTTATTATGTAGATTGAATTCCTCGTCGTATTATTGTATTTGTATTGTGTTTGTTGTGGTGGTTTTTGTTGATTTATTTTTTCTTCTTTCATGCTGTCATTATTATATTATAATTTATCTTTTTGCCATTACTCTACTCTACTGTTTTTCCATCCCTCTCCCTCCCTTCCCTCTTTCTTTCTTTCCTTCATCCATCCATCCACCTACCCTCTTTACCCCTTTCTTCCATCCCTTTCAACCCCTCTGTTATTCTTAGTTGGGTGAAAATCGGCTCTCCATTTGCCCAAGACTTTTAACCGTGGCCGGATCTCACTTATGTAAATACCCTGGCCCCTCCGAGTATTTCCTTTAGCCCCCCCTATTTTTTATCACTTTGGCCTCTCCATTTTCGCTGGTTCGTTTTCTTCCTTTTAATTCCTTGTGTGTGGGAGAGAGAGAGAGAGGGGGGGGGGGGGGAGGAGATTGAGAGTAAAAGAGAGATTGAGAGAGAGGGGGAGGGGGGGATTGCAAATTAATGTTTGGTTTTTGGTTTGGTGGGTTTTGGTGTGGTGTGTGTGGTGTTATGGTGGCTTGGTGTTTGTGTTGTGTGGGGTTTTTGGGGTTGGGTGTGGGGTTTGTTGTTTTTTGGTGTGGTTGGGGTGTGGTGTGTGGTTTGGATTTTTGGAGGTGTTGTTGGTGGTTGGGAAAATGGGGTGGTTTTTTTGGTGGTGGTGGTTGGTGTTGGTTTTGTTTGGTGTTTGTGTTGTTGGTTGTTTGTGGTGTGGTTTGTTGGTGGTTTTTTTGGATGTTTTGGTTTGTTTGTTTGGTGGTGGTGTGGGTGGTGTTTGTGTGGGTCGGTGTTGTTGGGGTGGTTGGTTGGTGTTGTGTTGTTGTGTTTGGTGATGTTTTGGTTGTGTTTTTGGTGGATTGGTGGGTTTTTGGTGGTTGTGGGTGGAGTGGGTGTGGTGTGTTGTATTGGAAAAATGTGGTGGTGTGTGTTGGTGATTTGGTGGGGGGGGGGGGGGTGGGTTGGATGGTGTGTGGGTGGTTTGGTGGGGGGTGTGTGGTTGGGGGGTGGAATTTGTGTTTGTGGTTGGTGGTGTTTTTGGGTGGGTGTGTGTGGTGGGGGGGTGTGGTTTTTTTTTTTTGGTTGTGGTGGTGGTGGGGAATGGTGGGTGTGTTGGTGTGGTGGTGTGGTGTGGGTTTTGTTTGGTGGGGTTTGGTTGGTGTGGTGGTGGAGTTTGGGGGATGTTTTTGGGGTGGGTGGTTTTTTTGGGTGGTGTGTGCTGTGGTGGTGTGGGTGTGGGGTGTTGGTGGTGGTGGAATGGAAATTTTGGTGGTGGTGGATTGGTGTTTTGGTTGGTGTGTGGTGGTTTGGTTTGGTGGGGTTGTGGGGTGTGGGTGGTTGTGGTTGTGTTTGTTTGTATTTGGGTTTTGGTCGTGGGTTGGTTTGGTTGGGTTTGGTTGGTCCGTTTGTTGTTTTGGTGTTTTTTTGGTGTGTTGGTGGAGGTTGGTGGGTTGTGTGGTGGGGAGGTGGGGTGGGGTTTTTGGTGTTTGGTTTTTTGGTTTCATTTGAGGTGGGTGATTTGGTGGTGGTGGGTTTGTGGTTGGTGGTTTGTGGGGAATGTGTTTGTTGGTTTTTGGTGTGGTGGTGTTTGTGGAGTTGTTGGTGGGGTTGTTTGGTGTTGTTGTGGGGGTTTGTGTGTGGTTTTGTTTTGGTGGGAATTTTGTGTGTTGGTTGGGTGGGGTTTTTGTGTTGTGGTTGGTTGTTGGTGGTGGTTGTTTTTTGTGGAAATGGTCTTTTGTGGGTTGGTGTTGGAATGTTGGTGTGTTGTGGGGTTTTGTTTGTTGGTGTGGTGGTTTGGTTGGTGGGTGGTTGGTGGGAAATGTGGGGATGGGGTTGTGTGGTTGGGTGGGTTGTTGGTTTTGTTGGTGGTTTTTGTTGGTGTGTTGGTGGTGTTGTGTTGGATTTGTTGTTTGGTTTTGGGGGTTTTTGGGTGGGTGGTTGTGGGTTGGTTTGTTGGGTGTGGTGTTGGATGGGGTTGGTGGTTTGGATGGTGTGTGTTGGTGGAAATTGGGTGTTTTTTGTGTGGTGGTGGTGTTGGTTGCTTGGGGTTGGTTGGTGGTGGGGGGTTGGTGGTTTGGTTTTTGGGGTGTTGGAGTGGTGTTGGTGGGAACAAATGGTGGGTGGTTGGGTGGTGGGTTTTGTGTGTGGTTGTTGGTTGGGGTTTAGGTTTGGTTTTTGTGGTTGGTGGTGGTTGGTTGTGTGGGTGGTGGTTCTGGTGGATCGGGTTGGTGTTTTCTGTTTTGCTTTGTTTGGGTGTGGTGGTTGGTGGTGGGGTTTGTATTGGTGTGGTGTGGGAAATGTGTGGTGTGGTGGTTTGGAATTTTTGGTTTGAGGGTGGATCTGTTGGTGTTTGGAACTTGGATTGGTGGTGCGGATTTTTGGTTTTATGTTGGGGTTGGTTGTGTTGTTTTGGTCCGGGGCGTTTTTGGTTGTGGTTTGTCGGTGGTGGTGGGGTGGGGGGGTTTGGTGTTTGTGGTGGTTTGTTGTGTGGTGTGTGTTTGGTGGGTGTTTGGGTTGTGGGACTGTTTTGTTTTGGTGTTTTGTGGTTTTTGAATTGTGGGTGTTTGGGTGGCGGGTGGGGTGTTGTGTTTTTGTTGGTGGTTGGTTTTTTGTGGCTGGTTGTTTTCTGTGTGGGTTTTTTGTTTTGGGGGGTGGGGTGGTGTTTGGAAACTTGTTGATGTTTGTTTTGGGGTGGGGTGTTGGTGGTCTGTTTGTTTTTTTGGTTTTGGTGGTGTGTGGTTGGGAAACTTGTGGGGTGGTTGGTGGATGTGTGGTGTGGTGGTTGTGGGTTGTTTGGAACTGGGGTTGTGGTTTTGGTTGGTGGTGGATTGGTTTTTTGTGTGTGGTGGGGTGGTTTTGGGTTGTGTTGTGTGTGATGTTTTGGATGTTTTGGAATTGTGTTGGGTGGTGTTTGTTGGTTGGTTTGGTGGTGGTGTGGGTGTGTGGTTGGTGTTGTTGGAAAATGGTGTGGTTGTGTGGGTGGTGGTGGTTTGGTGTGTTGGGTTTGTTTGTTTGTTTGGTGTGTGGTTTGGTTTTGGGTTTGGTTGTGGGATGATGTTTTGTGGTGTGTTAGGGGTGTGGTGTTTGGGTGGTGTGTGTGGATATGTGGTGTGTGGTTGGAGGTGTGGAATGGTGGGTGTTTTGGTGGGGGGTGGTTTGGATTTGTGTTTTGGGTGTTTGTGTTTGTGTGGTGTTGGGTATGTTGTGTGTGGTTGTGGATGGGTATTGTGGTTGTTTGGGTTGGGTTGGATTGGTTGTTGGTATGGGTTGGTGTGGTTTTGTGTGTTTAGGTGGTGTGATTTGGATTTGTGGGTTTTGTGATGGTGTGGTTGTGGTTGTGTGTGGTGTTGTTTGGTTTATTTGTTGTGGTGGTGGTGTTGTTGGAATTTTTTGGGGTGGTTTTTTGTGTTGTGTTGGTTTTTGGTTGTTGGTGGTTTGTGTTGGTTGTGGATGGTGGTGTGTTGTTGGTGGGTGTTTTGGTGTGGTGGTTTTGGTGGATGGTGTGGTGAGTGGGTTTGCTGTTGTGGTTGTTGTTTGGTTGTGTGGTGATTGGTGGTTTTTTTGGTGTGTGTGGTTGTTGGAAATGTGTTGTGTTTGGTTTTGTTTGTGGTTGTTGGTTTTTGGTTTTTTGGAATTTGTGGTTTTGTTGTGGTTTGGTGTGAATGGTTGGTGGTTTGGATGGTGGTGTGGTTGGTTTGTGGTTGTGTTGATTTGTGTTTGTTTGTGATGTGTTTTGGGTGATTGTGGTTTGGTGGTTTTGGTGGTTGTGTGTTTTTTTTGGTGTTTGGTGGTGGTGGGGGTTGGATGATTTGTGTGGTGTTGTTTGGTGTGTTGGTTTTTTGTGGTGTTGGTTGGTCTTGGTTGAAAGTGTGGGTTGGGGTGGATTGGTGATGTTTTGTGTGGTGGTTGGTGTTTTGGGGGGTGGGGTGGTGTGTGTTGGGTTTGTTGGTGTGGATGGTTGGTGTGTTGTGTGGGTTGTGGTTTAGTGTGGTGGATGTGGGGTTTTGTTGTGGGGTGTGTGGTGGGTGTGGTGGAATTTTGGTGGGGTGTGTGTGTTGTTGTTTGGGTGTTTGGTTTGTGGGTGTGGTTGGTTGGGTTTGTGATGGTTGGTGTTGTCCCTTGGGTGGTTGTTTTTTTGTGGTGTTGGTGTCTGGTGTTGGTTGGTGTTGTTGCTTGGGTGTTTTGGTGGTGGTTTTGGTGGCTGCGTGTTTGGGTGTTGGTGGGTGTGTGTGTGGTGTTTGTGTGTGGTTGTTTTGTTGGTGGGTTTGGTGTGTGGTTGGTGGTGGTTGGTGGGGGGGTGGTGGTTGGTTGGTTGTGGATTTTTGGTGTGGTTGGGGGGTTGTTTTGTTGTGGGGTGTGTGGTGGGTGTGGATGTGGGTTTGATGTGTGTGTGGTTGGTGGTGGATGTTTGGTGGTTGTTGTGTGTGGGTTTGGTTTCGGTGGAACTGGGTTTGGTGGAATGTGGTGGAGGGTTGGGTGGTTGTTGTTGGTGGGAAAATTTTGTGTGGTGTTGGTGGATGGTTGGTTGGTTGGTGTGGGGTTGTTGTTGTTTTGGTGGTGTTTTGGTGGTGGGGTGGGGCTGTTTGTTTGTTGGTGTGCTGTGTGTGTTTGGGGTTTGGGGGTGGTTGTGGTGTGTGTTTTTGGTAGTGGTTTTTGGTGTTGTTGGTGGTGGTTGATGGTGGTTGGTTGGGTTTTGGATTGGGTTGGTGGGTTGGGGGGTGGTTTTGGGGGGTTTGTTGTGGTGGTTTGGGGGTGGTTGTGGAATGGTGTGATTTTTATTGGTTGTGTGTTGTGGGGTTGTGTGGTGGTTGGAGGGTGTTTGGTGGTGTGTTGGGTGTGGTGTGGGTGGTTGGGGGGTTTAGTGGTTGTGGGTTGTTGGTTGGTTGGGGTGTTTGTGGCTTGTGATGGTGTGGTTGTTTTTGGTGGTGCTTGGTTTGGTATTGGTTTGTGGGGTGTTGGTGGTGGTTGTTTGGGGGTTTTTTGTGTGTGCTGAGGGTGTGTGTGGTGGTTGGTTTGGTTGTGTTGGTGTGTTGGTGGTTGTGGTTTGTTTGTGTGGTTGTGTGGTGGTGGTGTGGGGTTGGTGGTTTTTGATGTGGTGTGTTGGGGGTGGGGGTTGGTGATTTTGGTTTGTTGGTTTGGTTTGGTGTTTTGGTGGTTGTGTTGGTGTGGTGGGGGGTGGTTGGTGATTTGGGTTGTTTGTTGTGGTGTGTTTGGTGTTGTTGGTGTTGGGTTGGTGTGTTTTTTGTTGGTTGTGTGGTTGTGGGGCTTTGGTTTGTGGTGTTGGGTTTGGGTGGTGTGTTTGGTGTGGGGTTGTTTGGTTGGGTGTTGTTTTGATGTTTTGTTGTTGATGTGGTTGGGTGGGTTTTTGGGTGTTGGTTTGGGTGTTTGATGTTGTGAGTAGGGGTGGTGGTGGGGTGGTTGGGGGTTTTGTGTTTGTTTTGGTGGTGGATCTGGGTTGTTGATGTGTGGGTGTGTGTTGGTTGGTTTTGTTTGGTTGTGTTGTTTGGTTTTGTGTTTGTGGTGGGTGTTGGTGGTTTGTTGTTGTTTGTGTGTGGTGTGGTTTTGTGGTGTTTGTGTGTGTGTGTTGTTGTTTGTTGATGTGGGGGTGGTGTTGGTGTGTGTGTGTGTGGTGTTTGTTGTGTGGTGTTTTGGTTTGTTGGGGTGTTTGTTGTGGTGGTGTTTTTTGGTGGTTGTGTTTTTGTTGTTTTGTTGGTGATTGGGGTGGGTTTTTGATGTTGGATGTGTGTGGTTTGTTTTGGTGTGTGTGTTTTGTGTGGGGTGGATGGTGTTGTGTGGTGTTGGGTGTGTGGTGTGTTGATGGTGTTGGTTGGTTGTTTTGTTGTTTGGTGTGTTTTGTTGGGTTGGGGTGTGTTTTTTGGTGTTTGATGGTGATTGTTGTGGTGTGGGTTGTGTTTTGTTTTTGTGGGTGTTGGTGGTGTTGGTGGATTTGTTTTTGTTGATGGTGTTGGTGGTGTTTGGGTGGTGTGTGTTGGTGGGGTGGTGTTTGGTGGTTTTGGTGTTGTGTTTTGGTGATGGTGTTGTGTGGTGGTGTGGTTGGATGATGTGATTGTTTGTGGGTTTTTTGGGGTTTGTGTTTGTGGTGTTGTGTGTTGTTTGTTTTTGTTTGTTTGGGTTTGTGTTTGGGTTGGTGTGTTTGTGTTGTTGTGGGTTGTTTTTTTGTGTTGTGTTTTTGTGTTTTGGTGATTGTGGTGTTTTGGTGTTGGTGGTTGTGTGTTGTTGTTGTGTGGTGGGTTGTGGTGTTTGGTGTGTTTTGGTTGATTGTTGATGGTGTTTTGTTGTTGTGTGGATGTTGTGGTGTGTGATGTGGTGTGTGTGTGTTTTTGTGTGTGGTGGGGTTTTGTGTGTGTGGTGTGTGTTTGGTGTGTTGTGTGGTTGTTTTTGTTTGTTTGTTGTGTGATTTGGTTTTGGTTGTTTTGTGTTTGTTTTGGTGTTGGTGTTTGTGTTGTTGGTGTGTTTGTGTTTGGTGGTGGTGTTTGTTGTTGGTGTGTGTTGGTGATGTGATGTGTGGTGTGTTGTTTTTGGTGGTGTGTGTTGTTTTGTGGTGTGTTTGTGTGTTGGTTTGGTGTTGTGGTTGGTTTTGGGTGTGGTTTTTGTTGGATGTTTGTTGTGTGTGTTTTTGTGAATGTGTGTATGGTGTGGTTGTTGTGTTTGTGGTGTTGTTTGGTGTTGGTGTGTGGTGGTGTTTTGGGTGGTTTGTGTTGTTGTTTTTTTGGTGGTTTGGTGTTGTTTGGTGTGGTTGGTTTTGGTTTGGTTTGTTTTGTTGGTGTGGATGTTGTGTTGTGTGTTTGTTGAGGTGGGTTGGTTTTTGTGGTGTGGGGTGATTTGTGTGGGTTTTTGTTGGTGTTTTGGGATTGTGTGATGTGTGTTGGTGTTGTTGTTTGTGTTTGTTTGGTGTTGTTGTTTTTGTTTGTTGGATGTGTTTGTGTTGGTGTGTTGTGTGTGTTGGTTTTGGGTTGTTTTGTTGGTGTTTTGTTTGTGGTTGTTGATGGTGTTGGTTGATTTTGTTGGTTGGATGGTGGTGTGGTGTTTGTGGTTTGGTGGTGGTTGTGGTGGTTGTTTGGTGATTGTTTTTGGGTGTTGGTGTTTTTGTGGTGTTGGTGTTGTGTTGTTTGTGTGTGTTTGGTGTTGGATGTGTGTGTGGTGTGGTTTGTTGTTTGTGTTGTTGGATGTTTTGGTGTTGTGGTTGTTGTGTTGTGGTGGTGTGTGGTTGTTTGTTGGATGTGTGATGTGGGTTTTGTGTTGGTGTTGGGGGGTGTTGTGTGTTGTTTGGTGTTGGTGTGGGGGTGTTGTTGGGTGTTTTTGTTTTGTTGTGGTTTTGTTGTTGGGGTTTTGTGGTTGTTGGATGTGATGTTTGTGTGTTTTGTTGTGGTGTTTGTGTGGTTTGGGTTGGTTGTGTTTTGTTGTGGTGGTGGTGTGTTTTGTGTGTGTTGTGTTGTGGTGTTTGGATGTTGTTTTTGTGTGTTTGTTTGGTGTGGGTGTTTGGTGTTGGTGGTTGTTGGTGTTTGTGTGTGTTTTGGTGGTGTTTTGGTGTGTTTGTTGGTGTGGTGTTGGATGTGGTTGGTGTTTTTGTGTGGTGTGTTTGGTGGTTTTGTTGGTGTGTGTTGTGTGATGTTGTTGTGGTTTGTGTTTTTTGTTTTGTTTGTTGTGTGGGGATGTTGTTTTTTTGGTGTGTTGGTTGGGTTGTTTTTGTTTTTGTGTTTTGGTGTTTTTGTGTGGTGTTTTGTGATTGTGTTTGTTTGTGGTGTTGGTTGGTTTTTGTGTGGGTTTTTGGTTTTTGTTTTGTTGTTTGTGGGGGTGTTTTTGGTTTTGGTTTTTGGTTTGGTGGTTTTTGTTGTTGTGTGTGTTGTTTGGAGTTTTGTT
>CM064485.1:27034015-27046037 GCA_032716605.1 Paralithodes platypus | reverse complement strand
AAATTTATGAAAACAAAAATTGCCAGATGTAAGGAAACTCACAAGATACCGTATTTTTTTGACGCACTTTAATTTACCTGTGACCCAAGTGGGTGGCGATACTCTTACTTTCACACTCCCGGGACATGACTTGTATGCGAACTTGCAAGAGATGTTCACTCTATCAATTTGTTCGATTTGCCGACCCGTGGTAATAATGTTCTTGACCTTTGTACTTGTCAACAAAAGAAGAATATAATAGAGAATTTGAATATTGGTGATGAAAAATTCAGTAACAGCGAACCACTCGCTACAACTAACTTTACACTTTAACCCAGTGTTACTAGTAACGAACCAAATAGACGCATAGAAAAAGTCCCTAATTCCAAGAAAGCAAACTTTCATAAACTTAGTAGCTATGTTTAAAGAAACTGACTGGGAGCTTCTTAATTAACAATAACGACCATAAATACATCTTGGGAATTATTCGAAAACCACTTACCTAAAAGCAGTGCAGGACTGCCCATACCATCAAAAATACGGCGTCCAGGGCCTTTAGAATAAGCCCATTATGGTGGAATAAAGATATTTCAAAACCTGTCCTGCTTGCTAAAAAGTTTGCTAATGATAGATTTAAAATCCTTACAAAATGACGACGAAGGCGGGGTGAAATTTGTAGAGCTACGACGCCAAAGCTCAAAAAGTTAATTAAGAAGAGTAAAAAAGACCCTGGAGTTTACATGTTTCGAATCAAAGTAAAACAAACCGGAAAGAATTTCTATATGTTATATCAGAAAGAAAAAAGTAGAGCTACTTCAACTGTTGGACTGTAAATCGAAAAATGGGAGGAAACATACACCAAAGACGAGACGTACAAATGAGTAATGCCCTCAATACCTTCTTGCATCAGTTTTTACAGAACGAAAGACCTCGGTGATATCCATACACCATCGCCGATTCAGATTGATAATTCAGATGTTCTACGCAATACCACCGTTACAGAGAGGTAAGTATTCAATTGTTTAATTAAACTCAAGCTAAATAAAGCGCCTGGACCTTATAAAATCTCACCTAGGAGTCCTAACCGGAAGCTAAGGATGAAGCTCTCCAAACCATTGACATTGCTATTTAATATAAATCCTTGCAGTCTGGAAATATGCCTGATCAGTGGAAAGGCTAGCCAACGTAACACCGATATTAAAAAAAGGCAGCAAATACCTACCCAGTGACTATCGTCCAATTAGCTTAACCTCAGTTGTATGTAAAATGTTAGAAACACTCATAAGAGACCGACTCGTAAATCACTTAGAGGAAAATAACATACTTAAAGATACTCAACACGGCTTTCGTAAAAATAATTCCTGTTTAACAAACCTTTTAGACTTCTTCCACGATATCCTCAACCTCTACGATGAGAGTAAAGCTGTAGATATTATATACCTTGATTTTCAAAAGGCCTTTGACAAAGTTCCCCACAAACGTTTACTGCTAAAACTAAAAGCGCATGGAATACAAGATGGTGTATTGAAATGGATAGAAAATTGGCTCAGCGACAGAAAGCAAAGAGTAGTCATAAACGGTAAGGCATCTAAATGGACCAATGTAAGTAGCGGGGTACCCCAGGGATCGGTACTAGTACCAATTCTCTTTCTAATTTACATCAACGACATAGATGAGGGTCTCACCTGTACAATCTCAAAATTTGCTGACGATACAAAAATTGCAAATAGCGTACTCTCAAAAGAACAAGTTCACGATCTGCAACACAATCTAGATAATTTGTCATGTTGGGCCCAAATTTGGCAAATGAGTTTCAATGCGGATAAATGTAAAGTACTACATATCGGATACCAAAATGAGAAAGCAAACTATTTGATGAATGGCACTCAGCTTAAGAATGTAAACAGAGAAACCGATCTGGGAGTAACAATAACGAATAACCTAAAACCGAGTCAACAATGTTCAGAAGTTGTTAAGAAGGCAAACAAAATAATTGGCTTTATAGGCAGGTCATTTGAGCATAAATCCAAACACGTTATCCTAACCCTTTACAATTCCTTAGTCCGCCCTCTTCTTGAATACTGTATTCAATCCTGGTGCCCTTATTACCAAAAAGATATAGACAAGCTAGAACGAGTTCAACGTAGAGTTACCAAAATGATACCTAGCCTAAAGAACAAACCCTACGAGGAGCGTCTTAGAGAATTAAATCTTTTCCTTTAACCCAGCGCAGATTAAGAGGCAACTTAATTCAAGTGTTCAAAATCATCAAAGGCATCGACAATATGAACTGTAGTAAGTACTCCACTATCGACCAATCTAATTACACGCGGGGAAACGGTTGCAAAATTATTGGTAAATCTTTTAACTCACACGAAGCTAAGAATTTCTTCTTCAATCGAGTTGTCAACTTATGGAATGGGCTTCCCCGAGATGTCATAGACTGCATCACCGTTGATTCATTTAAACTTCGCCTAGACAAATATCTCGCATCAAACCCGCGACTGACTGCGTTTGTAAATGAATAACTTTATTTTATCCTCCCCTCAGTTACCTTTACCTTTGGATACCTTTGGATGTGTTCGCCGCTCCTCTAGCGGCACCAAGGAGCGCGACGCCCCTCGTTATGGGTGGTGATTTGGTGCAGTAGACTGAAGCGACAGCTCGCTCCCTTGCGAGGATGGGCTCGTCTGGCAATTTTTGCAGTTCGACATCTAGGGCTCTCTTGAAGTTGTCTAACGAGATGTCCCTCATGTCTCTTACTCGCCGTGGGAGTTTGTTGAAGAGACGTGGGCCTCTGTGTGATAACCAGCCCTCTCGCAGAGAGCCCATAGCACCCCTGTTATTCATCCGGGGGATTTCGCATTCCCAGCCTCTCCTATCACTGAATTTCATGACTATCGGAGTATGTAGTAGGTTTGGTACTAAACCCTCTGCGATTTTCCACGTGTATATTATTAGGTAACGTTCTCTTCTACGTTCCAGTGAGTACAGATTCAGTGCTCTTAAACTCTCCCAATAGTGTAGATGTTTTATCGAACTTATATGCGAAGTGAAATTTCTTTGTACACTCTCTACGTCATTTATTTCACCTGCTTTGTATGGGGATGTTAATACGCTACAGTATTCAAGCCGCGGTAGCACTAGAGATTTGAAGAGCGTTATCATAGGCAATTCACCGCGTGTTTTTAAAAGTACGCAGAATCCAACCCGTTAGACGTTTCGCAGCCGCCACTTTGACCTGGTTATGTACTTTGAAACCCATATTTTCAGACATTAATACCCCAAGGTCTTTCACACTGTCTTTCCGTTCTATTATGTGGTTAGATTCTGTTAAGTAATTTGTAATTTCTTTAACACCATTATTATCTCCGTACCGTATTAATTGGAATTTTTCCTCATTGAATTGCATGTTGTTTTCCCTGGTCCACTGGAACACTACATTCATGTCTTCCTGCAGTCGGCCCGTGTCCTCTTGTGTGTTTACTATCTTGCTTAATTTTGTGTCATCAGCAAAAGACGACACCGTACTGTGTCTGGTGTTGGTATCTATGTCGCAAATTAGTATGAGGAACAGAAGGGGCTCTAGCACTGTTCCTTGGGGCACTGAGCTTTTGACATCCGAAGGCTCAGAAGTGACTTGGTTTACTGCTACCGATTGTTTTCGGTTTACGAGGAAATTGTATATCCACCGTCCGATTTTCCCAGTTATAACCTTTTGCTTTCAGTTTGTGGGCTATTATACCATGGTCACATTTATCAAATGCCTTAGCAAAATCGGTGTAAATGAAATCCACGTTTTTCTTTTCTTCTAGCGCTTTAAGAATTTTGTCATAGTGTTCCAAAAGTTGTGAGAGACATGATCTTCCCGCTCTGAACCCATGTTGACCGGTGTTGTGTAGTTCATTTGTCTCCATGAATGTTTGAAATTTTGCTTCGCAGGACTCGCTCGAAAACTTTAATGATGTGAGAGGTTAGAGCTACCGGGCGGTAGTTTTTGGTAGTGCTTTACTCCCTCCTTTATGCAGTGGGGCAATTATTGCGTTTTTTCAAGCTATCTGGTATGTCACCAGTGTCTAGACTCCTCCACATTATAGCCAGGGGTTTTGAGAGGTTTTCCTTACATTTTTTCATTATGATCGAATTCCAAGAGTCCGGGCCTGGTGCCGAGTGGGATGGCATGTTGGAAATGGCCTCTTCTATGTCTTTTGGACCGAAATCAATATCCAGCATCTGAGGGGTTTCCGTGGGGAAGGTTTCCATGAAAAATATATTTTGGTCTCTGATGACTTTTGTTTCATCAGGCTCACTGAATGCCATTTCATACTGCCTGCTTAAGAGTTCGCTCATTTCCTTTTTGTCCCCTGTGAAAGAGCCGTCCCCTTTGCTCAGTGGGCCGATGTTTGATGTTGTTTTAGCCTTTTGTTTGGCGTATGAAAATAAGTATTTGGAATTTTCCTTTATACCTGCAATAGCTTTCCTCTCCTCTTCCATATGTTGTAGTTCATATGATATTCTTAGCCTTTGTTCAATTTCCACAATTTCTCTTATCTATTTCGACCTTTTGCCTATCCTGTAGATTTTGATGTGTGCGTCTTTGTGTGAGTAATTTTCTTCTTCTGTACAGCCTCCTCCTTTCCCGATCTTGTTTGCTTCTTCGTTTTGTTTGTCTTGCAGGTATATGGTGGCTACAGATTTGGGTCATGGTTTCTGTTATTAAGACTAGACATTCTGCTGGTGACAGCAGACATGAGTTAGTAACTCAGACATGAGTTACTAACTCATCTGTCCCCTACTAACTTCCTAATCCTGCCACGGACATTCGTTCCAGGGCAGTAGTTCCCTTTCCAATGTTCCCTTACCCACTCTAAACCACTGTTTGGACACTTGATCCTCAGTGTTTTGGAGGACAAGCAGCCTAGAAGGGTCACTAGACCTGTTGTTGCTTGATTTCCTTTGTACTCCTTTGTACTCCTTCCTCTATTTTTTATGTCAAACAAGATGCGTGTGTTTATTTTATCCCTTCATTCTTATTTAACCACGATACTCCTTAATCTTTTTTTATCCTCTTGTATTTCATGCTAAAGCACATTCTAGCTATTGAAGGAGTAAAACCCATGTGGACTATCCCTTTGACCCGCACAGAACCTTTCTAAGCTCAATGAAATCGTCTAATAATACCCTGAATGATATGAAGGAATGAGTCATGGTGTACTGGAAGAGTAAAACAAGTGAATAATTAAGGGGGAGGTAGTCGCTTTTTCGGGACCCCCTTCTCCCTCGTGTTTAGCATAATAGTTTTGAGATTTTAAGACGTTCGTTCCGTTAGTTTGGCGATTTTGAGACCTTTCGCCTCATTTCTTTGTCAATATTAAGACCTTTCGTGCCATATGCGTGTCAATTTTTTCCTGGCGAGCGACAGCGATCCTGTAATTTTAGAAGGAACTGGCCTTCGGCCGTGGCATTTTTGTACTGAAAAATGTACAACTTTATCTTGAAAGGGGGTCTAGGGGGTATTTTCTTAAGCTTGATGTAGATCTAGCGAGGAAACTAAATAAATGAATAAATAAATATATAGAACAAAACAAAAAAATACTACCCCCTTAAAACATTTCATCCCTTTCATTACGATGTATTTCTTGATATTCTGGTTATCGCTAGACGATTTTATGCAGTATAAAGCCAGTGTCACACGAGCGCCTTTTTCCGCCAATTGTTATGGGCAAGTATAGTTTGGCAGCTTCAAAGTTTAAGGATCTGCAAGTTAGGATAGAACAACTAATGATTATCTATCTATCTATCTATCTATCTATATCTTTCTGTCTATCTATCTCTAACCCATCTCCAGACCTATCATAAACCTTCCAGCTATCTATTTATATATCTACTTATTTATCTATCTACAGTATATCTATCTATCTATCTAATAACAATTCTTCTCCAGTCCTTCTACTGATCTATCACAAGCCTTCCACATATCTATCTATATCTATCTGTCAGTAACCCTTCTCCACTGCTATCATAAACCTTCCACAACGTTCCCTCCTATTCCCCTGTGGTGGTAGTGCCAGTATTGTCAGCGGTATATTAGATCATCGAACCAACAACATCTCTCTCTCTCTCTCGCATTCGCACTCTCTCTCTCTCTCTCTCTCTCTCACTCTCTCTCATTCGCACACTCTCTCTCTCTCGCTCTCTTTCTCTCTCACTCTCTTTCTCTCTCACTCACTCTCACTCTCTCACTCTCTCTCATCATGTCCCCTAAGTATATGAAGGGCTACGCAATGATGATGGACTATAGGGTAATGAAAACTGACTCTGCATCTCCCTCTCATTCACTCACTCTCACTATCACTCTGACTCTCACTCACTCTCACTCTCTCTTTCTCTCTCACTCACTCACACACTCTCTCTCTCTCTTTCGCGCTCACTCTCTCTCACTCTCACTCACTCTCTCTTTATCTTTCTCTCTCTCTCTCTCTCTCTCTCTCTCATAAGTGTATGTGTGTGCACTGTACAGTATGTGTATATATACTGTGTATATATGTATGTATGTATGTGTATGTGTGTATATGTGTGTACCGGTGTATGTATGTATATATATGCATATATACATATGCATATATACATATATAGTTTGTAAGGCCAGACTGCCTAGTAAGGACCTTGAGGTCTGTGTGGTCTGTGTATCTATGTAGCTCTATGTAGATCTCTCTCTCTCTCTCTCTCTCTCTCTCTCTCTCTCTCTCTCTCTCTCTCTCTCTCTCTCTATATATATATATATATATATATATATATATATATATATATATATATATATATATATATATATATATATATATATATAGATATCCATCTACCGATGTCGCAAAGCACTTCCTCACTTAGCAGTGTGGTCAACGAATGGAACGAATTGCCAGATAAAGTTGTTCAATGTAATGCAATTGACACAGGTAAAAGGAGGCTAGACATCCATTTTGAGGAAGTTGGAGTAATTTAGGTAAACAACAAGTTAGGTTAAGTATTATTAGTATATAATATTACTTAACTTCGTTCTTTACCGTGAATTTCCCAGTAGAAATGTTTCTCATTCTGCTGGGGGCCTTGTTTCCCAACTTAATTTAATTCCGACCCAAGGTCGGAGGGAGTGGTGAGTGGATAGAATTGAATCCGGCCTGCCTAGTAGGGACCGCAAGTTCTGTGTAGTCTGTGTATTTATGTAACTCTATATACAGTAACCCTCTCTCTCTCTCTCTTTCATTAACAGCCTAATTGAACAGGGCCAAGGGATCGGCCAATTATCTCATTTGTCTGCCTTTAATTGCTTTTCATTATTGGGGTCCTTGCTGTCCAGAGAGAGATAGAGAGCTAGAGGGGGAATGATTTAGCCACAACAGATTTGATTCTTGGGGATTCATTGAGTTATATGTCCAATGGGGCTTTTATTTGGGTGGTATTGTTGGTGTTGCTGTTATTTGATTGGCAGATTATACATTATTATTATTATTGGTGTTGTTGTTATTATTATTGTTGTTGTTGTTTTATTATAATTTGTATTATTACTGAATTATTATTATTAGTAGTAATTATATTATTACTGCTGATCTTCCTCCTCCTCCTACAACAACAACAACAACAACAACAACAACTGCTACTACTACTACTACTACAATTATACTACTACCAATTATACTCCGAATACCAATAATTATAATAATTATACTAAAAATATTAAACAACCCACTAAGGTAATTATTATAAGCTTGTCCCTCTCAACAAAAACTCAACCCATGTACCCAAGATCTCGCACTCTATCCTTAAACCGTTCCCAGCCCTCTCCCCCCCAAAATATAAAATAAATAAAAATAAAAAAAATACAAAAAAATACTAAAAAAAAAAATCATAAAATAACAAACCAAAGCAAAAAAGACCTCCGAAAAATCTCCCCCCCCCCCCCCCCCCAAAAAAAAATCAAAATATAAGAACCCCAAACAAAAAATTTCAATCCCTCCACCCCTACCGCCGAAAAAAAAGCTCCCCCCCCCCCCCCCCCCCCCCCCCCCCCTTCCCTCCTTCTTAAAGATTTCCGTCGAGTATATCAGGGTGGGTCTGAAAGCATATTGTATTTCTGTGTATTGGCGGGCATTTCTCTGCATTAGGAGTCGGGGGCCCTATTGGTATTCTGCGTCGGGGCTCCCGTGTTTGCCTGCTTCCGGAAAACGGTTACGTTCCATTTTGTATAATTCTTATTATATTTATTTTTGTATTTAGTATATGTATATTATTTATTTATTTATTATTATTAATATTATATATATATGTTTTTTTTTTGTTAAGACGGAGTTTTCCTTTAAATGTATTCTCGCTGTAGCTTGCCAAGGAAAACTCGCCGTCTGAAAGGGGCAAAACATCGTAAAATCGCCACCTGAATGGGGCGAAGCGTCTTAAAATTACCACCTGAATGGGGCGAAAGTCTTATAATCGTCACCTGAATGGGTCGAAACGTCTAAAATAGCATAGTGTATTTCCGTGTTTTGCCGGGCATTTCTCTGCATTAGGAGTCGGGGCCCCATTGGTATTCTGCGCTGGCCTCCCGTGTTTGCCTGCTTCCGGAAAAGCACGGTTTTTTATTCTGACGGAGAAGGGGCAGTTGGCACAGGAATTCTGGACAGTTGATATATATACAGTATATATAGCAACATAGGAACAGTTCAAACACTTGGTACAGCTGCCAAATATCCAGCTGTCAGTCAAAGGTTTTAAGGGGATAGTCACTCTAGTGGCTGTTTTTTTTGGTCTAATAATCCATTTATTCATATATTATTTAGTTTCCTCGCTAGACCTACCTCAACCTTAGAAAATCATCCCCTAGACCCCGCCCCCCCTCAAGATAAATGTGTACATTTTTCGGTTGAAAAAATTCATTATAATTATAATTATAATTATTCATTATAATTATAATTACAGGCTCGCTTTCGCTCGCCAGGAAAAATCGATACCTAAATGGCACGATAGGTCTTAAAATTGACAACGAAATGGAGCTAAAGGTGTTAAAATTGGCAAACTAATGGGCCGAACGTCGTAAAATCTCAAAACTAATATGCTAAACATGAGGGATAAAGTGGTTCAGAAAAAGCGACTACCTCCCCCTTAACTAGGCTATATGCTATTATGGGTACCGGCATGTGGATTTGGAAATGATTTTTAAGTATCAAAAACAAACACAAGAAAGATATCACACAGTACCATCAACTAATCAGCTTGAAGTAGAGTTCTCTAGCTTAAAATATATTAATAACTTAATTAATTAATATATAAACAAAATGTAACTAAAGGATACTATACAGTGTTATACAATGTAACTAAAGGATACTATACAGTGTTATACAATGTAACTAAAGGATACTATACAGTGTTATACAATGTAACTAAAGGATACTATACAGTGTTATACAATGTAACTAAAGGATACTATACAGTGTTATACAATGTAACTAAAGGATACTATACAGTGTTATACAATGTAACTAAAGGATACTATACAGTGTTATTTTTGTTATCGTATTCTGTGATTTCCGAGAATATCCGCTGCTAAAAATGCTCGTGTTCCCAGAATTTAACCTTTCCAACACCCATTTCCATTCTGTATTTTTGTTTGCACATTATTTATTTTCCTTCTCGTTCCCCTCTAGATCCTCCTCCGTAGCATTATTATCATTCTCCTTCTTCACATCATTCCTTTGTCTGTCTGTCATTCCTTGCCTCATGTCTTCCTGTGTTATGTGTTTTAGTTCGCCTCCTCCTTCTTCTTCTTACCCCTTTCACTGTTCTGTCCTGCCTTGTCATACTTATCCCTACTTAATCAACTTTTCTTTGCCCAACTCCTCTTTCGTTTTTTATCGTCCACCCTCCTAATCCTAGTTATCTTCTTCATCATCTTCTTCGTCTGGTTCTGCTTCCTCCTCCTCCTCCTCCCTTTTCTGTCATTCCTTGCCATACTTTTCCCTCCTTTATCTACTGCAGTTTCTCCTCCTCTTCCTCTTCCTCCCTTTCCCTGTTCAATCCTTTTTGCCACGCATTTCCCCCCTTAATCTGTTTTAGTTTCCCCTGTCCTGTCTTGCAATTAACCCGTTTTTCATTTTGCATTTATCTTTTGCTTCATCATTTCCCTGTTTTTTTGTTTCGCCTTTCTCTCTTCTTTTGTTTATTATTGACGTCTTTACCTCGTTTACTCTAACCTCAACCCCTGAACTACAATAAATCAGCCGTGTTACCGAATGTGTAGCTTTTGTGATAGTTACCGGTGTATTTATTTAGACTCAAACGTTGTATACACTATTGCCTTATGTGTATTGACCTCTCTGGGCTACTGAAGGAGCTCTGAAAAAGAAGTCTCGAAACGGCGCAATTTACGAAACCCTTTTATTGATTCCTTTCCCAGCCTTACCTAACCTTACCCTTGCCTGGCCTACTCTACCCGTCCCTTTCTTCCTTTCCCTTCCTATCCCATATTTGCTGTATCCTTCCCATCCCTTTCCTTCTATTACCATCTTCTATTCCCATCCCTTCTTTGTCTGATCTTCTATTGCCCTTCCCTCCCCTTCTCTCTGCCCTACCTTTCCCTATCGTCCCATCCCTTCCTTCCCACGCCCTTCCCATCCCAGCCTTTCATTGCCCACCCACCTCTCCCCACCCACCTTGCCCCGCCCAAACCACCCAGTCTTGCCAGATCCTGACCTGTTTTTGTCCTGCCCATTCGCAACTCTGACCGGAAACTAACTCTCTCTCTCTCTCTCTCTCTCTCTCTCTCTCTCTCTCTCTCTCTCTCTCTCTCTCTCTCTCTCTCTCTCTCTCTCTCTCTCTCTCTCTCTCTCTCTCTCTCTCTCTCTCTCTCTCTCTCTCTCTCTCTCTCTCTCTACTGCAACTGCCTAAAAAACACAGAGGAAGTATATATAAGCATAAACTAAAAACTGAAACGAGCTAAACAAAGCAAACACAATTAAGCAATAATATATACAAAACAAAATCAACCCAAACAAATTAAGCCAAGCCAAACAATAAACTAAACAAACAACCTAACAGACAAACAAAGAGGGCCGAATTGCAAGTTGGGAGGGCCATATTGATTCTGTAACGTTATCAACTGCCATGACGACACCACAACAAACGTTTACATCAATACACGCACATGGTCATACGTATACGGTCACACACACACACATATGCACAGACAGACAGACAGACAGACAGACAGACAGACAGACAGAAGGCACGCGATGACATTCACAAACACGAATCTCTCTCTCTCTCTCTCACACACACGCACGCACGCACGCACACACACACACACACACACACACACACACACACACACACACACACACACACACACACACACACACACACACACACACACACACACACACACACTTAATAATTCCCTCAGTACGTCCACACAGTAATACATTATATAACTCCTAATGACCAACCCAACTCTTTAATTATTCCTAAAGGCTAAATTACCTGATATGTTTTCCTGCCGATATTGTAACATGTATTCCGAGCTTTGGAAAAAAAAAGTAATAATAATTGAAGACTTTACTTAATTGGGCTAACATAAATGAATAATTTATTGGGTAGACATTATTACACATTTCTTTAATTTGGCTTAATGATAAAATTAACAGGTTAATGATGTCCTTTGAAGTCTGTAATTAAAGGTCAAATGGTTAATAAGTATCTACAGAGGTACTATGAAACAATAATGAATTACTGGGACGTAGACATGTGCCCTGAAAAACTGCATATGACATTACATCATTAACCCATTCAGTACCGGGGATGTCCTTTTCATTATATTCTGTCTGGCAACTATTAGACGACTATATTCAGCTTAGGAAGGACGTATACCAATTAAAAGGCTACAAACTACTTCAATGTATCCTTTTAGCTACCACATATCCTTCCTAAGCTTCATAAAATAGTCTAAATGTAGCTAAAATAAACTAGAAAATATGTCGCCGGTATAGAAGGGGTTAATAGG
>CM064485.1:27024015-27029015 GCA_032716605.1 Paralithodes platypus | reverse complement strand
CTCCGTGAGGGAGGACGTATACACCGAGAGAGCTCTGCAGAACATTTATTATTGTATTAACGGTAGAAGAGTAAGATAGATACAAAATAATCTATATACATGTTATATACCGGTACCCTTATTTCTCTCTCTCTCTCTCTCTCTCTCTCTCTCTCTCTCTCTCTCTCTCTCTCTCTCTCTCTCTCTCTCTCTCTCTCTCTCTCTCTCTCTCTCTCTCTCTTCTTTCACTGATTCTCTTATTCCCAATTCTTCTTCTCTCTCATGTCTTTCCGCTTTCCACTTCCTCTTTTCTGTTATACTTTCTTCGGCTTTCTGCCTCTTACTACTTTCTTTAGCTCGTTTTCAATTATTTGTATGTTTTTTTTTTCTATTGTTTATTTCCCAAGAGAATATATATATATATATATATATATATATATATATATATATATATATATATATATATATATACATACAGTATATAAATATATATATATATATATATATATATATATATATATATATATATATATATATATTCTCTTGTACATCTCTTGCTTTAGCTTCTAACATCTTTTCTCCTTGTTCTCTTATCTCTTTGTTTTTGTTTATGTTCTTACTTTTCTTTTATCTTTACATTTCTCCTTATTAGTCTTTTCTGTTATTGTCTTCTCCTCTCATTTTCTCCTCATATTTTCTTCTCTCTTCTCTCCTTTTATATGATATTATCTTCTCTCCTCTCCTCTTTTCTTCTATTCTTTGTTCTCCCCTTGTCTTATCTTTTATCGTCGTCTCTTCTCTTCTCTTCTCTTTTCTCCTCTTCTCTTCTTCTCCTCTTCTCTTCTTATATTCTATCCTTCGGTATAGTAAGCCTAGCGTCCTGTTACCCCGTCCCAAGGGAGGGTAACACCTTTTAAGGGAGAAAAGGGTGTGTTAGTGCTGGCTCTATCTATCTATCTGTCTATCTATATATCTTTATCTATCTATCTATATATATGTCCATCTATCGGTCTCTGGTTTTATATCTATCTATCTTTTCTCTATCTATCTATCTATCTATTTTTCATTCGTGTATATTTATGTATCTGTCTATATACTGTATATATATTTGTGTATCTATCTACATCGGCGTATGCATCTATCCATATATATATTTAATGTATGTATAGTATTTACCGTATCCATATGTCTAGCTATCTACATATATCCATCAATTTACCTATCTTTCTGCCTACGCCTATATTATCTATATTATCTATCTATCTATCTATGTATCTATCTACTGTATCTATCTATTAATGTCTCCAGTTGGTTCTCTCTTCTCTCCACCCTCTCCCTGTTCATCCTTTTCCCTTTTATCCCCTCACTTCTAATGCTTCCCTTATTTACTATCTCTCTCTCTCTCTCTCTCTAACTCTAACTCAAACTCACACTCTCTTTCTCTCTCTCTAACTCTAACTCACACACTCTCTCTCTCTCTCTCTCTAACTCTAACTCACACACTTTCTCTCTCTCTCATTCTTCCCTTGCTCCCAATCTGCCGCTCCCGAAGAAAGGCCATCTGAACGCTGATTGGTTGGCCGTCGGGTACTATCTGCCTCGTGATTGGCCCATTGGTTTCCACGGCAACCTGCACAGCAATCGAATCTTGCATGCAACATCTCTTCCCCCGGCAAGATCCAATACAAAAGAGGCCTTAGGATACTGCAATAAGATACAGGAGAATACATTGAAATACAGCTGTAGTCTCTAAGAATACAAAAGAGGCCTTAGGATACTGCAATAAAATACAGAATACATTGAAATACAGCTGTAGTCTCTAAAAGAATACAAAAGCCTTAGAATACTGCAATAAGATACAGGAAAATACATTGGAATACAGCTGTAGTCTCTAAGAATACAACAAAGGCCTTAGGATACTGCAATAAGATGCAGGAGAATACATTGAAATACAGCTGTAGTCTCTAAGAATACAAAAGAGGCCTTAGGATACTGCAATAAAATACAGAATACATTGAAATACAGCTGTAGTCTCTAAGAATACAAAAGAGGCCTTAGGATACTGCAATAAAATACAGAATACATTGAAATACAGCTGTAGTCTCTAAGAATACAAAAGAGGCCTTAGGATACTGCAATAAAATACAGAATACATTGAAATACAGCTGTAGTCTCTAAAAGAATACAAAAGCCTTAGAATACTGCAATAAGATACAGGAAAATACATTGGAATACAGCTGTAGTCTCTAAGAATACAACAAAGGCCTTAGGATACTGCAATAAGATGCAGGAGAATACATTGAAATACAGCTGTAGTCTCTAAGAATACAAAAGAGGCCTTAGGATACTGCAATAAAATACAGAATACATTGAAATACAGCTGTAGTCTCTAAGAATACAAAAGAGGCCTTAGGATACTGCTATAAGATACAGGAGAATACATTGAAATACAGCTGTAGTCTCTAAGAATACAAAAGAGGCCTTAGGATACTGCAATAAGATACAGGAGAATACATTGAAATACAGCTGTAGTCTCTAAGAATACAAAAGAGACCTTAGGATACTGCAATAAGATACAGGAAAATACATTGGAATACAGCTGTAGTCTCTAAGAATACAAAAGAGGCCTTAGGATACTGCAATAAGATACAGGAAAATACATTGGAATACAGCTGTAGTCTCTAAGAATACAAAAGAGGCCTCAGGATACTGAAATAGACGTCCTCTTCTTCTTCTTCTATACATGACTTACAACTACACGTACTTGACATGTTCATAGCCCTGTTTGTATATAAGCAGGGCCATAATAAAGTGAAGAATATACTTGTTATTAAATTCGTTATTGAAATAACTAACCCGGACCGCAATGGCTGGATATCGGAGGTCGCTACACCAGGCTCCGGTTAATTGCATACAACACCAATAACCACGGGATATTGAGCTTCGTAGGAAAATAATATGCGGACTGGGAGGTTGACGGGGAGACACTCAAATCGAACGCTTGTGAGTTTCGGAATATACAGAGGTTCTATATTTGTTTAGTGTATTTATCTATATATCTGTCTATCTGTCTATCTATCTGTTTGTCTGGCTGTCTATCTACACAGAGTTAATTTGGTTTGCTTTGTATTTATATGTTATTCAAAGTACCGTACTTGTGTGAAGTTCCCCTTTAAGCCTACGAAGCCATGTTGGATCCCTTGCCTTGTTATACGGTACAAAGACTTCTATGGTAAATGTTGAGATGAACTTGCATCTATTTGTATCTTTCCTCGTATGGCCTTTATATTATAGTGCTCCTCCTCAAATGGTGTTTATATTCATTCTGTCAATGAGTTAATTTCAACAGTGTATTTATTGTGATGAATGCATTTCGGTAGTGCAGTCAGCCTCTGTAGCAGTTACGGTGATTTTTTGGTACTGCCTTATTGTAGCACGGTGTAGGCTGGTGTGGTCCACATTCGCCAGGTGCAAGTGGTTCAGGAGGACTTTGTTGAATCTTGCTGAGGCACTGTAAGCGCTTTACCAACATCGGCCACTGTGATGACATGATAAGGCTGTGTTGTGGCAAGTCTTTATTGTACTGTACTACAATAAGGAGACTGAAACCATGTTCTCTGTGGATGAAGCAGTCTTTATTGTACTGTACTACAATAAGGAGACTGAAACCATGTTCTCTGTGGATGAAGCAGTCTTTATTGTACTGTACTACAATAAGGAGGACTGAAACCATGTTCTCTGTGGATGAAGCAGTCTTTATTGTACTGTACTACAATAAGGAGACTGAAACCATGTTCTCTGTGGATGAAGCAGTCTTTATTGTACTGTACCGGTACTACAATAAGGAGTCTGAAACCATGTTCTCTGTGGATGAAGCAGTCTTTATTGTACTGTACTACAATAAGGAGACTGAAACCATGCTCTCTGTGGATGAAGCAGTCTTTATTGTACTGTACCGGTACTACAATAAGGAGTCTGAAACCATGTTCTCTGTGGATGAAGCAGTCTTTATTGTACTGTACCGGTACTACAATAAGGAGTCTGAAACCATGTTCTCTGTGGATGAAGCAGTCTTTATTGTACTGTACTACAATAGGAGACTGAAACCATGTTCTCTGTGGATGAAGCAGTCTTTATTGTACTGTACCGGTACTACAATAAGGAGTCTGAAACCATGTTCTCTGTGGATGAAGCAGTCTTTATTGTACTGTACTACAATAAGGAGACTGAAACCATGTTCTCTGTGGATGAAGCAGTCTTTATTGTACTGTACCGGTACTACAATAAGGAGTCTGAAACCATGTTCTCTGTGGATGAAGCAGTCTTTATTGTACTGTACTACAATAAGGAGACTGAAACCATGCTCTCTGTGGATGAAGCAGTCTTTATTGTACTGTACCGGTACTACAATAAGGAGTCTGAAACCATGTTCTCTGTGGATGAAGCAGTCTTTATTGTACTGTACCGGTACTACAATAAGGAGTCTGAAACCATGTTCTCTGTGGATGAAGCAGTCTTTATTGTACTGTACTACAATAAGGAGACTGAAACCATGTTCTCTGTGGATGAAGCAGTCTTTATTGTACTGTACTACAATAAGAAGACTGCAACCATGCTCTCTGTGGATGAAGCAGTCTTTAAACTTGTATATTATGTATGTATGTATGTAGTGTAGAAAATGGAACCCATACGCCTCTCTTAACTATATGGAAGGCTTGGAGCTAACGGGCAATATACTGTATGTCCACACCTATTTCCTGGTTGACTCTTTCAGAATTGGTGGACATATCAGCTCTGTCGTTAAAGTTCATGTCCAGCTATGAGAGGTCGGGGTCGGGGATGTCAGGCTTGTCATAATGAATATACTATAAGCCGTCTGTCAGCGGCTATGATTTGACAATCTCTCCTCCGCAGGGCGCAACTTCCGTATTCCAAAATTCAGAGAGGGGAAGGACAAAAAGTATGTGGGTATGTGTGTGTGTGTGTGTGTGTGTGTGTGTGTGTGTGTGTGTGTGTGTGTG
>CM064485.1:26964015-27021515 GCA_032716605.1 Paralithodes platypus | reverse complement strand
TTTACCAATATATATATATATATATATATATATATATATATATATATATATATATGTGTTAATTCCAGTGTTCATTAACTGGGGACGTCTTTGTGTTTCATTCTAGCTCAATGTTGAGATTTTGTGCAGTTTAAGAAAGATCTGTGGTAGTAAAAAGGGTTACGTAAGATGATTTGAAGCCTGTTAATTGCTGGAGGCCCTTTTAAATGGTATAATAATGGTATAATAGTAGCTAACATAAACTATAAAAGACGTCGCGGGTACAGAAGGCGTTAGTATTGCCCGGAAAGGTTGCCGGTATTATAAGAGGTATACATCGGTCCCTAACATTGGTGGCTTCCTTCCTGCAACACCCAACAGCCGGTGATAGATTATTGATTCCCAGAACCATATTATAAGAGGTATACATCGGTCCCTAACATTGGTGGCTTCCTTCCTGCAACACCCAACAGCCGGTGACAGATTACTGATTCCCAGAACCATATTATAAGAGGTATACATCGGTCCCTAACATTGGTGGCTTCCTTCCTGCAACACCCAACAGCCGGTGACAGATTACTGATTCCCAGAACCATATTATAAGAGGTATACATCGGTCCCTAACATTGGTGGCTTCCTTCCTGCAACACCCAACAGCCGGTGACAGATTACTGATTCCCAGAACCATATTATAAGAGGTATACATCGGTCCCTAACATTGGTGGCTTCCTTCCTGCAACACCCAACAGCCGGTGACAGATTACTGATTCACAGAACCATATTATAAGAGGTATACATCGGTCCCTAACATTGGTGGCTTCCTTCCTGCAACACCCAACAGCCGGTGACAGATTATTGATTCCCAGAACCATATTATAAGAGGTATACATCGGTCCCTAACATTGGTGGTTTCCTTCCTGCAATACCCAACAGCCGGTGACAGATTACTGATTCCCAGAACCATATTATAAGAGGTATACATCGGTCCCTAACATTGGTGGCTCCTTCCTGCAACACCCAACAGCCGGTGACAGATTACTGATTCCCAGAACCATATTATTGGCTTAAAGACGCCATTCCTTAAGGGAGGAGGGGGGATTTGGACATCTTTCTCCCTCATGTTTAGCCCAATTAGTTTTCAGATTTTAAAACGTTCGGCCCATTAGTTGGGCAATTTTAAGACCTTTCGCCCCTTTGCTCTGTCAATATTAAGACTTCGTGTCATTTAGGTGTCGAGTTTTCCTGGCGAGCGACAGCCAGCCTGTAATTTAGGAGGAACAGGCCTTCGGCCAGGCCATTTTTCTATCGAAAAATGTACAAATATATCTTGAAAGGGGATCCTGGGGGTGTTTTATTAAAGTCGATGGAGGTCTAGGGAGGAAACTAGAAAAATAATAAATACATGACAACAAAAAAGAAAAAAAAGAAAAATCGACCAAAAAGTGAACCATTCCCCCTTAACTTCCCTCACCCATCATAGATACATCACAGTGGTGATGGGCTGGTCTATCAGAGTGAGAACTGAGCGATCTCTGCCATACCCATAGCTTACTCTGACTGTTCCTTTTACTTATATATTTTCTAGATCTCAAGTGACGGCGTCTCTTCCGTGGATTGACCTCCCAATCTACCAAGATTGGAAGCCAAAGCGTCACATTTTTCCTTTGCCCCTCAACTTTCTCTTCATAATTGCTGAGGGGCACAGGGCCCTGGGTGGGGCTTTGGTTTCCCGGGTGTTTCTGCGCCCTCCTCAGCTCCCCGCCATGGAGTGGCTTCGGTCACCCAGGTTTTATTGTGGTCGGCAGGGAGGGTTCTGTGGGGGCGCTCGGTTATGGCCTTGGCCTTGCTCGGGGCTTGAGGCTGTTCGGCCAGGCAGCCTGGGGAACAACAACAACAGCTTCCCTCACCTATCATAAATATCAACTTTCACAATATCTAGTCAACCACAACATCCAATACACAAATACGCTAATCCTGTACAACTACTATTACTACCACAACAGTTACCACTACTCCAACAACCGCTAGTAATACCTTTATAACTATCGCCATAATTACTGCTACTACCTTCATTAATAGTATCTACTTTAACTACAGCCACCATCACTACCAATGCAAACATCACAACTACTACTTTTTTTTTTTTTTTTAATATAGTTCATACATTTTATTTTACAAGCATCAGATATTACTATTTAACACCATGCAACTTCAATCCAGTCTCCTTCCTATGCGACCCTCTGCCACTGCTGCCTCGTAGTCCACTTCTGCCACCGTCGCTGGTTGTGGTGCAGACAGTCTTGTTCCCCGCAGGGCATAGTAGTGCTGATCTGAGCAACGAGAAAGATAGACGGCACCTCATCCAGGCTACAACGTGGCTCCTGGGCTGTTTCTTCTTCTCTGCGATGATCTCTGCAAGCCTTGAATAGAAGCACTGGGCCCTAGGTCCCATCCCTCCAGATGTGGTGAAGACTAGTGGGGTAAAGCTGCCATGTTCGATATTTAAGATCCTTTCCCCATATGCCCTGACCTTTTCTTGTTCATTCCTCTTGTGTGCAGCCTCCAGAGACAGCCCGCTGTAGCTATGGGCCATTGGGTCGAATATTCTTACGTCAAAGAATGCTCGCTGTGCTCTTGTCCAAAAACTTCTTGCACTAACGTCCACTCGTGCTTCGTTGGATGTGTTGGCCGTCCTGTGCTGCAAGATCTCTCCCTCCAAGGGAATGAGTGATGGTTCGCGCGCACCACATCTCGACACACCTCCCTGAGCATGTTCGCCGTTACATCTCTTACTTCATCGTGCCTGATGCTGATGAATCCTCCCTTCTTACATATCATGCTGTGGTCTGCATCGTTGTTGATTCCACAAACGCATCGATCGGGCAGTCCTTCAATCGGCCAATCATACCTCAGTGCAATAGCATCATTAAATTCTTGTTTGTTTAGATTGAAGCCTTTTGCCTTGATTGGTAGTGTTGTCAGCCAATTTGAAGCACCCGTTTCTTGTGCTATTTGTACTTTTCTTGTTAGTCTCGGGCAAAGTTGTCGCATCAATTGTGCCAGGTCATTTTTCTGTGAGTTTTGCCTCTCTGACGTGATGGTCTTTCTGATGTTGTAGATGTCCGCCTGGTCCACTTCGCCGTCAGGATCTTGTGCTACGATGCGTTCAGTGAGAGATTCTGTTATCTTTACTGAGTTCTGGTGTTCCGTTGTCGCCCTCCTCACAACCAAACTATTAAAACCATAACTACTACCACTACAACTACGACCACTACAACAACAACTACTACCACCACTACAACTACTATTACTACCACAACAATTACCACTATTCCAACAACCGCTAGTAATACCTTTATAACTATCGCCATAATTACTGCTACTACTTTCATTAATAGTATCTACTCTAACTACAGCCACCATCACTACCAATGCAAACACCACAACTACTACTATTTTAACTATCACCACAAAACTATTAAAACCATAACTACGACCACTACAACTACGACCACTACAACAAAAACTACTACCCCCATTACAACTACCACAATTACAACTACCACCACAAATACTACCTTTACAACTACCACCACCACCACTACCATTACAACTACCACAATTACAACTACCACCACAAATACTACCTTTACAACTACCACCACCACCATTACCACCATGATAACAAGAACCACTACTACCACCATTACAACTACCACCATTATAAGAACAACCACTACTACCACCATTACAACTACCACCATTATAACAAAATACCACTATTATCACCATTACAATTACCACCATTATAACTACTACCACCACCACCACCACTACCATTACAACTATCACCACTACTACACAGACCTGATAAGGGCGGTTCCCTGGTGTGTGTTTTGGGCTCGTCCTGGGGGGGGGGGGGGGATCTCTCTCTCTCTCTCTCTCTCTCTCTCTCTCTCTCTCTCTCTCTCTCTCTCTCTCTCTCTCTCTCTCTCTCTCTCTCACTGGTATGTGTGTGTTTTCTGCCGACTAATTTGCATGTATATTATATAGCCAATTTATTTATATCTGCATAATAATTGTCCTATATCAGTATAAGATGTACTAATATTGTGTTCTTTCATTTCAGGTGAGTACTGTACCAGGTTACAGAATACAGCAGAGAGATCCAGGAGAGGTAAAGTGTTGATACAAAATGTACTATACTTTGTAAGGGTACTCATGTGCTAATGTACTAGTCATGTTCGTCTATTTCCACTTCCCCTTGCTTCCTTTGTCTTCCTTTTAGCCGCACACATCCTTGCTTCCTTCCTTCCTTCCTTATTTGATACCTCTCTGCTTGCTGCCTTCCTTCTTGTTTACACGTATCTCTAATATTTGCGTAATTATTTCCTTCTTCCTCCTTTATTTTTAACACCCTACTCCTACTCTTCTTCTTCTTCTTTTGTTTGTTTTCTTTTTATGTTCCTTGTATCCAACTTAACTTCTTTTTAACTTTATTCTCCTTCCTTCTGTTATTATCCTAGTCCTCATCCCATTTTCCTCCTCCCCTCCTCTTCTTCCTTTCTCTCCCTTCCTCCTCTTCCTTCCCCTTTCCCTCCACCTCACCCCCTTCTGCTATTCCCTCCTCCTACTCCTCCCTCTTCATCCACCTCCTCCCCCCTTCCCTTCACCTCACCCCTCTTTATTTTCCCTCCTCTTCCTCCCCGTCCCCTCCACCTCACCCCTCTTTCTTTTCCCTCCTCCTTTTCCTTGTTTCCCCTAATTAGAGTCGACTCACTGTGTAAAACCTGGATCCGTCGCTTTGCATCCTGATCTCTCTCTCTCTCTCTCTCTCTCTCTCTCTCTCTCTCTCTCTCTTGATTAGTTTCACCCATTTTACCTCTGTTGTATTAAGTTCAGACTACTCCGTTTGTACCCTGAGGTTTTTGCGGTCTGTGTATCTGTAAAACTCCGCCTTTCTCACTCTCACTCTCTCACTTCCATATCTGCTCCCTCCCATCTGTTCCTACCTTACTCCCTTCCCTCTCGCTTTCCCTTGCTCCCACCCTCCCATTTCCTTCTCTTACCACCTTCCCTCTCTCCCTCCCTCTTTCCCTCGCTCCCTCTTTTCCATTTCTCTCCCGTAACCCTTTCCTGCCTTCTCTCTTTTGCTTCCTCCTTTCCACGTCCATATCTGCTCCCTCCCTCCCATGCTAAGGTTTAAGGGAGCAGGATGGGACAATAACTCCTCCCCCGATCTCCCTCCTCCTTCCTGAAACACGGGAGCTGAAAGATGGATAGAGAGGTAGGTAGATATATATATATATATTTTTTTTCTATGTTATTGAGGGAGGCAAAAGGCATAACTGCCTATAGCGAGTGCCTCCCCCATATATATACATAGATAGATAGATAAAGAGATGGATATAGAGGTATATATATATATATATATATATATATATATATATATATATATATATATATATATATATATATATATATATATATATATATATAGATAAATAGATACATACATACTGTACATAGATTGCTAAGTAGACATATTAATATATGGATGGCTGGATATAAAATTAAATATATAAAGGGATTGATAGATGGATAGATAGATAGATAGATAGATATATATATATGCATATATTATATACATTTTGAACATGTGAACACTTATTTGTACCAAAAGTGGTCCACATAAAGATTGTTCTTCGGTTGATATATTCATATATTGTTCTTCGGTTGATATATTCATATATTTTTCTTCGGTTGATATATTCATATATTGTTCTTCGGTTGATATATTCATATATTGTTCTTCGGTTGATATATTCATATATTGTTCTTCGGTTGATATATTCATATATTGTTCTTCGGTTGATATATTCATATATTGTTCTTCGGTTGATATATTCATATATTGTTCTTCGGTTGATATATTCATATATTGTTCTTCGGTTGATATATTCATATATTGTTCTTCGGTTGATATATTCATATATTGTTCTTCGGTTAATATATTCATATATTGTTCTTCGGTTGATATATTCATATATTGTTCTTCGGTTGATATTCATATATTGTTCTTCGGTTGATATATTCATATATTGTTCTTCGGTTGATATATTCATATTACAATACATAATGGATTACAAGATTGTTTGTGTGTACAATTTTATTAAGTTTAATTTGTCGTTATTTGTCATTACTATTATTTTATTTTATTTTACAAGTAAGTGTTTCATTCTTTTAGTGTAGTTCGGTTACAAATAATGTAGTAATTGCATTTAAGATGATTGGTAGATATTAGGTACGGTACCGGTCACTATTGATAATGATTGGATAAACAACTTAGATTGATGCACACACAGGTCACTAGGTATTTCAATAACTCAATGCTTATAATAGTGGTTCTAGGATTTAAAGTATATAGAATAATAGATGCAACAATTGATCACTCGCTCGCTCTCTCTCTCTCTCTCTCTCTCTCTCTCTCTCTCTCTCTCTCTCTCTCTCTCTCTCTCTCTCTCTCTCTCTCACACGTGACATTGCTAGATAGTTCGATCACTAGAATAATATATGATGCCGGGTATATTAATGTAAATGAACTGAAATTAACCTCAATGGACTAAAGTGATCTGGAGTAACAATTAAATATAAACAAATTAAACTAAGCTGATATGAATTGAACTTATTAAACTGAACCCCTCTCAATGATAAATGCATGAAGTTCCTCTGGCAGTGAGAGAGAGAGAGAGAGAGAGTTTGAGAGAGTGAGAATGAGTGAGAGCGTAATTGATGAGTGTGTGTATTTTTGTGTGTATGAGAGAGAGTGAGCAAGTGACGAGTGTGTGTGTGAGAGAGAGAGAGAGAGAATTGGGACTGTCGTGGGCGGAATAATCACTTGTGGGCGTGGGCGGAATCAATGCAGGGCGGGGTGGAGGGGAAAAAGGAAGGAAGAGGAGGAGGAGAAGGAGGAGGAGGAGGAGGAGGATGGAAGAGCAGAGGAAGACATAAGAGCAATGAGGAAGGGAAAAGAGTAGGGAAGAAGAAGTAGAAGAGCAGGGAAGAGGAATAAGCAGAACAGGGAAGAAGAGTAGAGAATATGAATAAGATGAGAAGGGAAGAAGAAGAGTAGGGAAGAAGAATGAGAAGAACAGGGAAGAAGTAGAAGAGTAGAGAATAATAAGAAGAAGAGCAGGGAAGAAGAATAAGAGTGAGGAAGAAGAGTATGCCCCTTTCCCCACTGGTGATGCCCCTTTCCCACATGTGCAATTTCTTACGATTTTCACCGGCGACACCCATATTCGTGACATGTCGGACAATAAACGTATACCGTCGCATCATAATCGCATGCTTCGCCCGGGCCTCGCGTGGACCCTCGCGGGTCGTCGCAAATGTTCGGTTTGTTTAAAATTTGGGACGAAGACTCACGAGGGTTCGTTGCCCTCGCAAGCATCGTCGATCATTGCAGAATGATCCGCGAGGCCCTCGGGGATCATCGACGACGTCGGCGAGGGTGTCGCATGAAAAAAAACGTCAAAATGTTCCAAAACGTCGCACGCTGGCCCGCCGATGATCCCAGATGTTCCAAGAACATCGCCGATGCCCAATAATCACCGGCGATTTCCTCGTCGATTAATCGCCGCCGTGCGGATTAATACTCGCCGAGGCTGTACCCGCCAGGGGTACACTCTGCACGAGGCAGCAGAAGGCATGCGAAGGACCTTGCGACGTCGCGGAATGCTCAAGACACACCTGCCGAAGCCAAAGAGCACCTTCGGCGAGGTGGGTAAAAACAAATTATTAGGCCTATAGTGAACCTGTCAACCCTTTTTTCTATGGACCTCTCTCGTGGGGGGTTCACCTGTTTTTTTTTTTTTCTCTTGCTCTCCTTTTCTCTCTTTCTCTGGTTTGTATCCATTCAGCCCCATTCAGCCAACTGGTTTAAGACGTTTATCCCCATCCAAGTATCGATATCTTCCTGGCAAGCGATAGCGAACCAGCATTATATCCCCCTGAGTGCCAGGTCCATATATATACGGACTAGGGTCTTGTCACGCCCAGTGCCAGGTCCGTATATATACGGACTCGCCGAAAAAATCGTAGCAGCGAAACGACTGCACCTATGGCTTTCATATTTCTACCACATGTACCTTACCCTTCTGGCTTCTTGCCACCACCAATACGACCCCCTCCCCCCACCCACTCGCTGACTATCGGTCGCCTCACAAGGAAAACAAAGGAAAATCTGTGGCGGCGAAATGACTGCACCAATCGGTTCCATATTTGTGTGACAAGTCCCTTACCCTTCTGCCTTCCCCCCACCACACCCCCAACCGCCTCCCACCACCCACTTCCAGCGTATCCGTACGAAGAAAAGGAAACAAAGGAAAATCCGTGGTGGCGAAACTACCTCACCAATCGGCTTCATATATTTTGTAACACGAGTCAATTACGCTTCTACCTTCCCCCCACCATCTAATGGAGAAAACTAAAAAAAGGCGAGGTGGGCTCAATTGTTAAGCCTTAACGCAAACATTGAGCCCACCTCGCTGTTTTTTGTTTTATCTCCTCTCCCTCTCTCCTCGTTTTTTTTTCTTCTTTTCTATTTCTCTCCTTCTCCCTCTCTCTTTGTCTTGTATCCGTTCGGCCCCGTTCAGCCTACTGTTTTAAGACGTTTACCCCCATCCAGGTTTCAATATTTTCCTGGTGAGCGGTAGCCAGCCAACGTATATATTTTTTGTTTTGAGAGTAAGCTAAATTTGTACATTATTTGATAGAAAAATGTCTCCGGCGAAGCCGGACATTGCCAATCACCGAATTGGGGAGATGGGTCGTTTTTCTGGTCCCCTTTCTTCCTCATGGTTAACCCCATTAGTTTTCATATTTTATGACGTTCGGCCCATTAGTTTGGCGATTTTAAGATAAATTTGTACATTTTCGACGAGTTGGGTTGGGTATGAGGGGGGATCTGCTTGGTGTGGGCCAATCGGCGCTCTGCAGAGCCCGTAATCTTGTGTCGATCTCTGACCGTTTTGGTGAGGTCAGTCCTCAAGGCATTAGTGATTTGGGTCTATAATTAGGCCTTGTAATTGGGGTTGGGTGTGACAGGGATCTGCCTTGTGTGGGCCTATCGGCTTTCTGCAGACTCCCGTTTCTGATGTTCTTATGTTTTTGGCATGAAATATATGCAAAAAGTTTTCGGAAAATCTCGCCGAGCTATTCGCCGAACAATCGCTTAATTCGCCGAAGACGTCGCAGAACACACGCCGAGGAATCGTTCATCCTTCGCATTATTTCGCAATATTTTATTCAAATGTGACAGTTCTCGCCGAGGTCATCGGTGAACCATCGCTCAATTTGCCGATGACATCGCATAATGTCGCCGATTGCGTCTTACCCTTCGGCGACGTCGTCGCCGGGTGTAAACTTGTCAACGGATTTTAACGGTCAAAATCGTAGACGTCGCACACATTCCTTGCGAATTGACAAGACTACGTCCTCGGCGACGAAAATCGTATGAAGTCGCACATGTGGGAAAGGGGCATGAGACAAGTCACGATTTTCGTCGCCGACACCAATAAATTGGCACATTCGTGACATGTCTCAACACCTCTCATGAACAATCGTTTGATTCTCAAGGACTCTCAAGGCATCGCAAGGGCCTTCGCAAATGTTCGCACAGTTCAACATTTTGGTCAAGGACTCACGAGGATTGGTTACCGCAGATCCCTTCGGCGATGCTCGACGATGCTTGCGAGGGTATCTGTGATCATCTGCACATCGACGAGACATCGCGGAGGGTTTCGCATAAAAAAAAAACTTTGCAACACTGCATGGATGCTCACCGATGCTCTCAGATGTTCCGAGAACATCGACGATGCCAAAGAGCACCTTTGGCGAGGTGGGAGAGAAAGAAAAAAAAACGAGGAGGGATAGAAAGAGAAAACAGCGAGGTGGGCTCAATGTTTACGTTACGGCTTAGCCTAATTGAGCCCACCTCGCTGTTTTCTCTTTCTCTCCCTCCTCGTTCTTTTTTCTTTCTCTCCCTCTCTCTTTGCCTATAATCCGTTCGGCCCCGTTCAGCCTACTGTTTTAAGACGTTTACCCCATCCAGGTTTCAATATTTTCTAGATGCCAACTGGGGGGGTCTAGACGCCAACTGGGGGCGTCTAGACGCCAACTGAGGGGGTCTAGACTCCAACTGGGGGGGTATAGATGCCAACTGAGGGGGTCTAGATGCCAACTAGGGGGGTCTAGACGCCAACTGAGGGGGTCTAGACGCCAACTGGGGGGTCTAGACCCCGACAAATGGGATGAGAACGGCGGCAAAAAAACGTTGAAAGGAGAGTCGGCGATGTGGCACCGTCGTGTCACGTGAGCTGGTGACACCTCACGTCCGTGTACCGACCATAGGCGATTTTGCCAGCGTCCCTGCTCATTTGCAGACGAATTAATGGGTCGGGGACGGACGGAACGTTAATTCGTGCATGTGTGAACCGAGCAAAAGGGGTCGGGGACGGACGGGATGTTAATTCGTGCATGTGTACACATGGGGCCTCCAGATTGATGCCGTCCTGCCTATTTTTTTGGTCGTGGCCGGACGGGACGTTAATTCGTGCATGTGTGAACGCTTAAGGAAGAAGAATAAGAAGAACGGGGAAGAATAATAAGAAGAGTGGGGAAGAAAAATAAGAAGAGTAGGGAAGAAGAATAAGAAGAGTGGGGAAGAAGAAGAAGAAGAGTAGGGAAGAAGAATAAGAAGAGTAGGAAAGAAGAATAAGAAGAGTAGGAAAGAAGAATAAGAAGAGTAGGAAGAAGAATAAGAAGAGTAAGAAAGAAGAATAAGAAGAGTAGGAAAGAAGAATAAGAAGAGTAGGAAGAAGAATAAGAAGAGTAGGGAAGAAGAATAAGAAGAGTAGGGGAGAAGAAGAATAAGCCGCAGAAGAGTGGGGAAAAAGAAGAAGAGTAGGGAAGCAGAAGAATGGATAAGAAGATGAAGAAGAGTAGGGAAGAAGAAGAAGAAGAGTAGGGAAGCAGAAGAGTGGGGAAGAAGATGAAGAAGAGTAGGAAAGAAGAAGCAGAAGAGTGGGGAAGAAGAAGAGTATGGAAGAAGAAGAAGAGTATGGAAGAAGAAGAAGAGTAGGGAAGAAGAATAAGATGATAATAGCCCACAAACTAAAAGCAAAAGGTATAACGGGAAAAATCAGACGGTGGATATACAATTTCCTCGTAAACCGTAAACCGGAAACAATCAGTAGCAGTAAACCAAGTCACATCTGAGCCTTTGGATGTAAAAAGCTCAGTGGCCCAAGGAACAGTGCTAGCGCCCCTTCTGTTCCTCATTCTAATTTGCGACATAGATACCAACACAAGACACAGTACGGTGTCGTGTTTTGCAGATGACACAAAACTAAGCAAGATAGTAAACACACAAGAGGACACGGGCCAGCTGCAGGAAGACATAAATGTAGTGTTCCAGTGGACCAGGGAAAACAACATGCAATTCAATGAAGAAAAATTTCAATTAATAAGGTACGGAGATAATAATGGCGTTAAAGAGAGATAATAATGGCGTTAAAGAGATCACAAACTACCTAACAGAATCTAACCACATAATATAACGGAAAGACAGTGTGAAAAACCTTGGGGTGTTAATGTCTGAAAATATGGGTTTCAAAGAACATAACCAGGTCAAAGTTGCGGCTGCGAAACGTTTAACGGGTTGGATTCTGCGTACATTTAAAACACGCGGTGAATTACCCATGATAACGCTCTTCAAATCTCTAGTGCTACCGCGGCTTGAATACTGTAGCGTATTAACATCCCCATACAAAGCAGGTGAAATAAATGACTTAGAGAGTGTACAAAGACATTTCACTTCGCATATAAATTCGGTAAAACAGCTACACTATTGGGATCATTTAAGAGCACTGAACCTGTACTCCCTGGAACGTAGAAGAGAACGTTACTTAATAATATACACGTGGAAAATCGCAGAGGGTTTAGTACCAAACCTACATACTCCGATAGTCATGAAATTCAGTGATAGGAGAGGCTGGGAATGCAATATCCCCCAGATGAATAACAGGGGTGCTATGGGCTCTCTGCGAGAGGGCTGGTTATCACACAGAGGCCCACGTCTCTTCAACAAACTCCCACGGCGAGTAAGAGACATGAGGGGCGTCTCTTTAGACAACTTCAAGAGAGCCCTCGATGTCGAACTGCAAACAGTGCCAGACCAGCCCATCTTAGCAAGGGAGCGGGCTGTCTCTTCAAACAGTCTGCTGCACCAAAACACAACCCACAACGAGGGGCGACGCGCTCCTCGGTGCTGCTAGGAGAGTGGCGAACACAACCTAAGGTAACCTAAGGTAAGGTAACAGAAGAATACGAAGGACTTTCAAACTGCAACAGACCTATTGTAGTGGTGGGTTGGGTCTCTACACTGCTAAGCTAAGGAACTACTATAAGGTAGAGAAAAGGATAGTAAAGCTGAAGAAAGGGAGGGGAGAGGAGAAGCGGAGGGGAGGATATAAGAAGTGCAATACGGTGAAAGTTTGAGGGAGGGAAAGAGTAATGGAGGAGGAGGAGGAGAATAAGAAGAATGGGAGAAGGAAGAGGGGAGGAGAATGGGGAAAAGAAGAGAAGGGAGATAAAGGAGGGAAAGAGGAAGGCGGTGAGGAAGAGGATATACAATGGAAGGAAGAGGAGGGGAAGACGAAGGGAAGGAAGACAGAGGAGTGAAGAGGAGAGGAGGGAGGGAATAGGATGATATAGGCCTAAAAGAACCGAAGAAAAAGAAACAAACAGAAGAGGAGGAGAAGATGAAGATTAAATTATTGATGATGATAATGAAGAAGGAGGAAAAGCAGAAAATCGAGAAGGAACAGGAGGAGGGGAAGGAAGAAGAATAAGGAGGGAAAGACGAGGAATATGGAAGGGACTGAAAATAATGAGGGAGAGAGAAAAGTAAGAGGAGAAAAAAGAAGTAGGAGGAGAAAAGGGGAAGAGGATGAAGATAAGGACGCGAATAAGGAATAGCAGGAAGAGTAGAAGAAATAGATGATATTAAAAGGATTGGGAGACAAGGAGGAGGGTTAAACGGGTAGGATTAAAAGGAGGAGGAGGAGGATCAGCTAAGGATTACGAGGAAGTGAAAGGGGGAAGGAAGAGAAGAAGAAAGAGGAGGAGAACGAGGGAGCGGAATAAGAAGGATTGGGAAGAGAAAGGGATTTAAAGGAGGAAGATGGAGTAGAAGAAGGATCAAGAGGACGAAGAAGAAGGTGGGGTAAGAAGGAAGGAAGTAGAAGGGCAGAAGAGGAGAGAAAGAATAAAGAGGGGGACAAGGAATAAGAAGCAAAGAAGGGGATGGAGAAGGAAGAGTAGGCCGATGGAAGAGGAAGGAAGGAGGGGAAGAAGAAAATAAATGGTTGCGGAAGGAAGTAGAAGGGGCAGAAGTAACGATAAACACGAGGAGTAGGAGAAGGAGGATGTAATAGGGCAAGGAAGAAGGAGGAGAAGGAGCATAAAGAAGAAAAAGAGGAGGAGGAGGAAGATCTTGAGATAGAAGAGGAGAGTAGAAGGAGACGAAGAAGGGGAAGAGTAAAAGAAGTAGCAGAAATAGGAAGCAGATGAAGGAGTAGAAGGAAAGATGAAGAGGAGAAGATGGGGGTGAAGGAAAAAGAGCAGAACGAGGGAGACGAAGAAGAAGGATGGAATGAGGGGAGGAAGGAAATACAATGAAGAGGAAGATAAGGACACGATGGAAGAGGAGAAGAATAAGGGGAAGGAGGTGGAGGAGAATAAGGGGAAGGAGGTGGAGAAGAAGAAGAAGAAGGAGGGAGGGAGGAACGGAAATGGTAGCGGAAGGAAGGGGTCACACAACTCACTAACTTTCCTTAATGCTATGCAACCCACAATGTCACCAACCCTTTCCTGTCTCTCTCTCTCTCTCTCTCTCTCTCTCTCTCTCTCTCTCTCTCTCTCTCTCTCTCTCTCTCTCTCTCCCTCTCTCCTTTCCCTATTATTCTTCTATAGGAGCTTCATACAATACTGGCCAAGGTTTTAGTTGGCTTCAGTTAGTTTCATTCTCTTTAGGTTTTTCTTCGTATTTATTTAAGTTGGCTTCAGTTTATTTCATTTTACTTCACTTGTTTCAGTTTTCTTCAGTTAATTTCCGTTTTATTTAAGTTGGCTTTAGTTTATTTTAGTTTATATATTTTTACTTTACTTGTTTCAGTTTTCTTCAGTTAATTTCCAATTTATATAAGCTCATTTCAGTTTTCTTCAGTTGGCTTAAGTTTATTCCAGTTCTTTTCAGTTGTGTTCCGTGTAATTCCGTTTTCTATAATTGGTTTCCGTTTGCTGCAGCTTACTCATCTTTTTTTAGTTTTCTTCAATTTAATTGTTGCTTTACTTTTCTTCAATTTAATTTATCTTTACTTTTCTTCAATTTATTATTTGTTTAGGTTTGTTTTCAATATTATTTATTTAGTTTTTTTCTTCAATGTAATTTTTCTTTAGTTTTCTTCAACTTAATCTTTCTTTGTTATATTCAATTTAATCTTTCTTTAGTATTATTCAGTTGATTCTTTCTTTAGTTTTCCTCAATTAAATTGTTCTTTAGTTTTCTTCAATTTAATCTTCCCTTAGGTTTCTTCAATTTAATCTGTCTTTACTCATCTTCAATTTAATGTGTCTTTAGTTTTCTTTAATTTAATCTTTCTTGTTTTGTTTTTGTTTGTGTTTTTTGTACTTCAGCGTATTTGCGGCCATCTCAGTGCAGTTGGTTTAGTGTTGACTGCCGTTCAGTTCATTTATAATCCTCGCAGTTTTTATGTGGGTTTGTTTCAGTTCCTTTCGTTTCAGTTTCGCAGATTTTGTCTCGTTTCAGATGAGTCGAGCTTTTTGTATTGATTTCCAGGGGCCTTCTTCTCTGTTCATTTGCTTGTTATCTCATTTCATGTGTGTTTTGTTTCAGTTGAGGGGAGGCATTTGTTTTTCCTGGACCCCTTTCTCCCTAATGTTTAGCCCCATTAGTTATGATATTTTAAGACGTTCGCCCCATTATTTTGGCGATTTTAACACCTTTCGCCTCATTTCTTCGTCAATATTAAGACCTTTCATGCCATTTAGATGTCGATTTTTATCTGGCGAGCGCTAGCGAGCCTGTAACTTAATTGGAAGCGGCCTTCGGCCGGGACATTTTTCTACAGAAAAATTTACACATTTATCTCGAAGGGGGGTCTTGGGTGTGTGTTTTTTTAAAGCTTCATAGAGGTCTAGGGAGCAAACATAAGATAAACTGTACAGTATATCGGTATACCGTTTTTTTTTTTTTTTCTATATTCCAACTACTCCCTCTCGGGCATAGGCTGATAGCCTTTACACTCTACCGCTGAACACGGTGATGCCCGTGAGGTCTTGTTCCAGTCTAGGGAGTGAGACATGCGAAGCTTCACGGCTCGAAGCAACTCCATCTCTGAAGCTGCTCTGCCTCTGTGCTTCACAGTCTCATCCCCCAGGCTCGGACCCTCACTCTCAGACCCTCACTCTCAGAACGCCACCTATTGAGCAATTAACTCACTAGGCATTGCCCCCCTGTAGCATATTTTTGAATATGGGAATATTCATACAATGCTCTTTAATCAGGGAACAATGAGGGTATTTATTTGGCATTTCGGTGTGCTGTGGTAATGCACTGAAACTAGGTACAGCACAAATTCCATCCCAATTCTATCTTCCCATTGACATATTGGGATTCGAACACGAGTCCATTAGATTACCAGTCCAGTGGCAAGACCACTCCGCCACACCTCCCCTACATAATATAGAACAAAACAAAATCTAAAATATAATACCCCCACCCCCTAAATTTATTTTCGGTTTATTTAATGTATTTAATTTAATCAACGGAGTAATTAGGTTGACTAAATTTGCATACCATAATTATATCCGCATACACTGACTGGCTGAACGTAGCACCTGTGTTGTTAGTGTATCTATGTTAATTATCTTTCCCTCTCTTCTCCCAATCCTTCCTTTATCCCTCATATTCCTTTCTTTTAGTCCTCTCCTTCTTCCAATCCTTATATTTTACAATCTCTCCTAATTTATCCTAATGTCTACTTACCCTCTTTCTCCAATCCTTTGTTTCTCTCATAGTCTTTGGTCTATCTTTGTGCATCCTTTCTTAACCAATCCTAATCCCTCATAATCTTTCCTTTCAATCTTTTCCCAGAGCTTTCTCTCTCAACCAATCCCCTTTTCTCCCCCATTCCTATCTCTCTCTCTCTCTCTCTCTCTCTCTCTCTCTCTCTCTCTCTCCACCAATCCTAATCCCTCCTCCTCCCGCATTGATTGTACCCCCGCCGATTATGCCTCCCAATCCTCCCTTGACAGCCGGACGAATTACCAATCACTCTCGCCTTCTCTTTCCTATGATCAAATTCCCAAGTCTTGTTTACGATAGCTTGCTGTGTGTGTGTGGGTGTGTGTAAGAGAGAGAGTGAGAGTTAGAGAATGTATGTATGTGTGTGTAAAAGAGAGAGAGAGGGTGTGTGTGTGTGTGTGTGTGTGTGTGTGTGTTCGTCCTTCTTATGTCTTCCTGCTGTTGCACTCGATTTTTTTATTGTAGCTTTTCCAAATTATTATAAAGTCTAAACAATATAATCACACATAAACACGCTCACTCTCACACACTCACTCTCTCTCTTTTTCTCTCTATCTCACACACACACACACACACACACACACACACACAAACAAACACCTTTTTTTAAGCTCAAGCAAGAACTAACATCGACAAGGGGTCAATAGTGAAATAAGGAGAATAGCACCGCGGATTTGTATTATAATATTTGTTGTGCACTTCAACGAATGATGGGTATGCAGAGGGTAAATAAAGTGTCCATAATAATTAACCATTTCAAGTGTTATTGGTTGTGATGAACCCGTTTAATTCAAGGATAAGATGGTATATTTTGTAATTAGAGGTTAAATATACAGCTACTTTGAACATGTGTACTTTAATTATACTTTATACTTTAATTATATTGTACTATCATATCATATCTCTCTCTCTCTCTCTCTCTCTCTCTCTCTCTCTCTCTCTCTCTCTCTCTCTCTCTCTCTCTCTCCTCACGTCAAGAGCCAGAACTGAGCTGTGATTGGCTCCTTGGCGAGGTTCCTCTCGTCCAATCAGAATGCCGGGATGTCGGAATATCGGTGAGGAGCTTGAGGCTTGATTGTATGTGTGTGTGTGTGTGTGTGTGTGTGTGTATGTGTGTGTGTGTGTGTGTGTGTGTGTGTGTGTGTGTGTGTGTGAAAGAGGAAGAAATATATTGTATGAATTGTGTGTGTTAAAATGTGTGTGTGTGTGACTGAATGCTGTGTGCGTTTGAAAGAGTAAAATATAGTTTGTATGCATTTAGGCATGCATGCATGTGTTTGTGTGTGTATGTGTGAGAGAGAGAGATAGACAGAGAGATATAGAAAGAACGAAAGAAAGAAAGAGAGAGAGAGAGAGAGAGAGAGAGAGAGAGAGAGAGAGAGAGAGAGAGAGAGAGAGAGAGAGAGAGAGAGAGAGAGGGAGAAGGGAGAGTGAGAATAGGGAACTAGAGAAGGCAAGGGGTGAAAGGCATATAATGAAAAGGCGGGAAATAGAACGAAATAAAGAAGATAGAGAGAGAGAGAGAGTAAGTGAGAGAGTGAGTGAGTGAGTGTGTGTGTGAGTGTGTGTGTGTGTGTGTGTGGTGTGGTGTGTGTGTGTGTGTGGTGTGTGTGTGTGTGTGTGGTGTGTTTCTGTGTGTGTGTGTGTGGTGTGTGTGTGGGTGTGTGTGTGTGTGTGTGTGTTGTGTGTGTGTGTGTGTGTGTGTGTGTACTGTATGTGTTATTTATTTATTTGTTCGTGTGTTTCTTTATTTTTAATCTGATAAATGTTAAGTGAAAACAGGGAAGATACACTTTAATGTTCCGGTTATATTTCCCCTTACTTCCGGTTACAGTCTTTCACCCTTTTTATCTGCACTTCCGGCCACAATTACCAGCATTTTGTTTATCGTTTGGTAGTATCTGAAAGGATGAATTGAAGTTTAATAATAATGTGGTAATTGACCGCTTGTGACTTTCAGGCAATAAGTAAGTTGGAGTGTTTTATATCGATATTTAGCAGAGTTACGAGCTAAAATATGGTTGTATTACATATATAAATAATGCAAATCAAATTCAACATACTTCTATCCATCAGGAACCTACAGTATTATTGTATTTCTGTTTTATATGGATGTTTACGGATCCAACTCAATTACAGACCGAAATTTGCAAATTGCCTACATCAATTGCAAAAAAACAATGCCGTTCGAAAATTGCCGAAAAACACTGGCTCTTTGAACTGATTATATATATATATATATATATATATACTGGTATATAATAGAGAACATTTTCAGGTAAAAGAGTGAGAATCTAGGGTCGAGGGTAGCAAAAGTGAGAGAGGGGAGAGAAAGTGAGAGAGTTGAATGTAGAGGCCGAGGGGTGAAATGGAGAAGGGAAATAATAAGAATGGCTATTTTTCTAGTCAAATATACTGTATACAGAGGAAGTGTGAGAGAGAGAGAGAGAGAGAGAGAGAGAGAGAGAGAGAGAGAAAGTGTGTGTATGTGTGTGTGTGTATGCGTGTGTGTGACAGAGAGAATGTGTTTGGGTGAGTGTGTGTGTGTGTTGTTGATTTATTTTCTTATATAAAGTATAAACATAATACAATTCTATATTGTAACTCCTTAGTACAAGAAGGTTAAAACATATATAAATGAAAATACTAAATAATGGATATTTTAATAAACATAATAAGACTTTCCTCTTTAAATGGGTATGAACAAAGATATTTAGATGAGATACTGGAATAGATAACAATATTAGGCGATTGTATATGCAAACAAAGATATTTAGATGAGATACTGGAATAGATAACAATATTAGGCGATTGTATATGCAAACAAAGATATTTAGATGAGATACTGGAATAGATAACAATATTAGGCGATTGTATATGCAAACAAAGATATTTAGATGAGATACTGGAATAGATACAATATTAGGCGATTGTATATGCAAACAAAGATATTTAGATGAGGATACTGGAATAGATAACAATATAGGCGATTGTATATGCAAACAAAGATATTTAGATGAGATACTGGAATAGATAACAATATTAGGCGATTGTATATGCAAACAAAGATATTTAGATGAGATACTGGAATAGATAACAATATTAGGCGATTGTATATGCAAACAAAGATATTTAGATGAGATACTGGAATAGATAACAATATTAGGCGATTGTATATGCAAACAAAGATATTTAGATGAGATACTGGAATAGATAACAATATTAGGCGATTGTATATGCAAACAAAGATATTTAGATGAGATACTGGAATAGATAACAATATTAGGCGATTGTATATGCAAACAAAGATAGAATGAGTTAATTAAGGATGTGATTGTAAATAAACAGTGATAGAGAGATGTAACTCAAACTTTAGACAGTAAGTGTAAGTTTTAGTATAGGGAGAGAATAAGTGGCTTAACATTCCAAGCATTGTATTACCCTATGTATAATGTATTATTTATATGCGATAACAGAGAGAGAGAGAGAGAGAGAGAGAGAGAGAGAGAGAGAGAGAGAGAGAGAGAGAGAGAGAGAGAGAGAGAGAGAGTTAAAGTGAGTGTGAGAGAGTGAGAGTGAGAGATAATGTGGGTGTAGGTGTGTTTCTCTCTCTCTCTCTCTCTCTCTCTCTCTCTCTCTCTCTCTCTCTCTCTCTCTCTCTCTCTCTCTCTCTCTCTCTCTCTCTGTTATCATGTTTATCACCCCTTGCTCCCCACTACCCTTCCATCACACCGGTCCTGTGCTTTATCTGTTTACCGCATCCACCTCTCCATTTATCATCTCTCTCTCTCTCTCTCTCTCTCTCTCTCTCTCTCTCTCTCTCTCTCTCTCTCTCTCTCTCTCTCTCTCTCATTACTCACCTTCTCTCCCTATCTTCTCCCCACTCTCCCTTATCTCTCTAACCCCATCCATTCACTCAGGTCGACCCAGTACATCTTTCTTCCTTCCTGAGGACGCCCTTTTCACTATATGGTGACTATCAGTAGACGATATTGATATTGTGCAGTGCAAGAAGGGCCTGTGTTATTGATATTGTGCAGTGCAAGAAGGGCCTGTGTTATTGATATTGATATTGTGCAGTGCAAGAAGGGCCTGTGTTATTGATATTGATATTGTGCAGTGCAAGAAGGGCCTGTGTTATTGATATTGATATTGTGCAGTGCAAGAAGGACCTGTGTTATTGATATTGATATTGTGCAGTGCAAGAAGGACCTGTGTTATTGATATTGATATTGTGCAGTGCAAGAAGGGCCTGTGTTATTGATATTGATATTGTGCAGTGCAAGAAGGGCCTGTGTTATTGATATTGTGCAGTGCAAGAAGGGCCTGTGTTATTGATATTGATATTGTGCAGTGCAAGAAGGACCTGTGTTATTGATATTGATATTGTGCAGTGCAAGAAGGGCCTGTGTTATTCAGAGGTGTTGTTATTTTGTTGAGATCATAGTTACTCCTTTGAGTCCTAGAGATAGATTATATGCTTAAGATAATCGTCTAATGGTAACCAGAATACGATATAAATTAGTTCATCGTGCTGAAGGAGTTAAGCTTGTCTGTACACCGTGACGCATTCTTTCATTTAATTCTGGACGATTTTATTCAGCTTTGGAAGGTCAATTAGCCCTCCGACTTTCAAATTTCCTTCCTAAGCTGTACATTATCGTCTAAATGTAGCCAAACAGCAAACAAACAAATAGGTCCCGAAATATTGAAGGCGTTAACCCTTTCATAAATAAAATAAAATAAAAAAGACGTCGTCGGTACAGAAAGGGTTAAGGAGGTAAGGGTTTGGTGGGTATATTTATTTATTTAATATATTTTTAGTTTTCTTCCTAGACCTCCATCAAGCTTAAAAAAACATTCCCAAGATTCCCCTTCTAGATATATGTGTACATGTTCGGTAGAAAAATATCCCGGCCGAAGACTGGTTGCTCCTAAATTACAGGCTTGCTTTAGCTCGCCAGAAAAAAAATCGACACCTAAACGGCACGATAGTTCTTAATATTGAAATGGGGTGAAAGGTATTAAATCGCCAAACTAATGGGACGAACTTCTTAAAATCTGAAAACTAATGGGGCTAAACATGAAGGAGAAGGAGGGGGGGGGGGGAAGTCAGATAAACCAACCATCTACCCTTAAAAAAAAACACACACATGGAGACATTACATCCCCTAGCAGCCAATTATCTAACATTACATCCCCTAGCAGCCAATTATCTAACATTACATCCCCTAGCAGCCAATTTTTTTTTTTTTTTTTTTTTTTGAGACAATGAACGGAGGAAGGAAAAACACAGATAAAATAAAAAGGTCCATGTGCCTAAAGGCATCCTCCATTCATAAAATGTTTGTAACAACTGGATTTAAACATTTGTAGATTGTAAGTTTGTGGAAAGCAATTCGAGGGAAGTGAATTCCAAAGAGTAGTAGTTCTAGGGATAAATGAATTTTGATAAGCAGAAGTTCTGCATTGTGGAGGAGAAAGTGTAAATTCATGGGCGCTCTCAGCTGCCCTAGTTCTACGGGGAAAGATGTGGAGAGGCGGCACAATTGAAGCAAGTTCCTCGGAACAATTGCTGTGAAAATATCTGTAGAATAATGCAAGGGATGCAACGTTTCTTCGTATGGATAATGTAGGAAGGTCCTGTGTGATTGCAGGGTTATTGATTAATCTAATAGCTTTATTTTGAATTTTGTCCAACTGCCTCAATGCAACCACTCCACTTCCACTCCACAGAGGTGAACAGTAATCCATCTGAGAACGCACATGACTTTTATATACTACGGCCAACTGCTCGTCAGTGAAGAATTCTCGAACTCTGTACAGGAGTCCCAGTTTTTTAGAGGCATTCTTAGCAATTATTCTAACATAATGTGTCCAGCTCAAGTTAGTAGTTAATGTTACACCGAGAATGTCAATACTAGGGGAAGTGAGAATATTTACATCATTAAAAATATATGGGAGTCAGTGAGATTCTGTCGGTTAGAAAATTGAATGTACTTGGTTTTCTGTGCATTAAAGGAAACTAGATTCTTTTGTCCCCATTCTTCAATTCTAGAAAGGTCCTGGTTCAGAGAAATTGCAGTGCTTATTTTTGAATTTATAAGATCGGGTTGGGTGAAAGAATTGGTAAATGTGAAGGAACTGTGGAGTGTTGAGTCATCTGCATAGGGATGTATTGGATTATGAGTGGTAGATATGAGATAATTGATATGAATGAGGAACAGAGTTGGGGCCAAAACTGATCCCTGGGGAACACCAGCATTTATTGAGTGAAATTGAGAATAAAGGCCATCTAGCATTACACATATTTTTCTGTTATGAAGATAAGAAGAAATTAGTGGAACTAATGATGCAAGGCCGTAGTGTGACATCTTCGACAATAAGGATTGATGCCAGACTCTATCAAATGCCTTTGATATATCCAGTGCTATTGTATGTGTTTCACCATGTTGGTCTGTAGCTTGGTTGATTTGATGCGTAAGAAGGCAAAGAATGTCTGCAGTTGATCGACATCGTCTAAAACCATATTGCCTATCACTGATTAATTTATTATTCTCAAGATGCTTAATTATGTGATTATTTAATATAATTTCAAAGACTTTACAAAGAGTGGAAGTTATAGCTATTGGTCTGTAGATTGATGGATCTGAAGAGGCACCTTTTTTAGGAACTGGATGGATGTTTGCTTCTTTCCAGGGTACTGGGAAGCATGAGGTATGAGTACATAGACGGAAATTTTTTGCCAATACAGGAGCGAGCACCAAGGAGCAATTCTTAAGTACTATTGGAGGAATTTCATCTGGACCAGGAGCCTTATCTACTGAGAGATTCTGCAAAATAGTTTTGACATGTCTGGTGTGGATCTTAAGTGAGGGAATTTCAGGCAAATTAAAATTAAGTACAGGGACATCTTGATTTATTTCATCTAAGGTTGAGTTGGTGGAGAAAATATCCGCAAGAAGGTTAACTTTACCTCGTGGGTCACTTACAAGATTGCCAGTCGGAGATTTTAATGGTGGAATGGATGAAGCAGTTGTGAAGTTGGATTTGAATGAGTTAATAGTAGACCAAAATATTTTGTTATCATTTGGATTATTTAGAAGTTTATTTGTCTGCTTGTGGAGAAAGTTTGATTTAGTTAGGTTTAATACAGTTTTGGCATGATTTCTGATGTTTCTAAAGTAATTAAAGGCTTCATGTGTTTTTTATCTTGTGTATGCATTGTAGGCTATTGCTTTTTGTTCAGTTACTCTAGCACAATTATGGTCAAACCATTTAGGTGAATTAGATCTTTTAATGTACTTTTGATGAGGAATAAAAGTTTCCATTCCAATTTTTACAAAATCTTGTATGTGGCTCAACGTGGAGTGTGCATCATTAGAAAAGAAAGAGGTCCAGGGAATATCAATAAAGAAACCTTGAAGACCCTCCCAGTCTGCCCTATCGTAATGCCATTTAGTCACCAAAACAGGTTCAGAGTGGGAAGGTGTGGTAGGTGATAGACAGGTGGCCTGTATCAGACAGTGATCAGAAGATCCAAGCGGGGACCTCACTGTAACATCATAATTTTCTGAATTGGTTGTTAAAAATAAGTCCAGTAGGTAGGAATTATGATTAGGATTATCTGGTACACGGGTGGGTTGGTTGACTAGTTGAGTGAGATTAAATGAGTCTGCAAATAGCTCACATTCAAGACCAGCATCATCAGTCCTGGCTGATCCCCTAGCAGCCAATTATCTAACATTACATCCCCTAGCAGCCAATTATCTAACATTACATCCCCTAGCAGCCAATGATCTAACATTACATCCCCTAGCAGCCAATTATCTAACATTTAATTGCAGACTAAGGTATCTTATTGTTTCCACCTGTTTAACCCTATCAGTACCGGTGCCGTCCTTTTAACTATGTTTTGGCTACTGTCATACGATTATATTCGGTTTCAAAAGGGCCTCCAGCAATTAACATGCTTCGAACTATCTCAATATTCAGTTTCAAAAGGGCCTCCAGCAATTAACATGCTTCGAACTATCTCAATATTCAGTTTCAAAAGGGCCTCCAGCATTTAACATGCTTCGAACTATCTCACTTAACCCGTTGTATTACCCTGCCACAGATCCTTCTTAAACTGTACAAAATCGTCTAAATGTAGCTAGAATACAATTCAAAAGACGTCGTCGGTACAGAAGGGGTTAATGCTGTCTTGCTCACTATTGTAGATTTTATTTCAGCTGTTGATAAATCGAATCCCTTAACAACTGATTTAATAGAATAATAATATAAAAATATGAAACTACTATGTCACTTCATCATGTTATTGCCAAGGCTTTATAACGAACAACATATTTAAAACAAATAAAACATAATAATAATCTTCGTAATAGTTGAGTAATAAAGATGAGGACATGACAATTTACCGCCAGCTGATAATAAAGAGATTGTACGCCTTTTGTCTTCCCCTTCTTCGTGTTCTTCCTCATATTGCTTAATCTCGATCATCATCATCATCATCCTTTGCTTCCTCATAACTGTTTTTATTCCTCACTTTCCTCCTAATTATCCGTGTCTTCCTCCTAATTATCCGTTTCTTCCTCCTAATCATCGTCGTCTTTCTCACTTCTCTGTTTCTCCTTTTTTCCCCTATATACTCGTCTTCTTCTTGTTTCTCCTTCTCCTCTTACCGTTCTCACTTCTCCTCCTCCATCACCCCGACTCCTCCTCCTCAGTGTTCCTCTCTTGTCACGACGAAGCTTCCTACCGCACCAATAGTTTAGGTCTTCCTCCCTCCTCCTCCTCCTACTTCCTCCCTTCGCCTCCTCCTCCTCCTTCCTTCTTCTCCCCTGCTAAATCCCTTGCCTCCTTCCTTCCTTTGTCCCTCCCTTCTCCTCCTTCCTTCCTTCGTCTCTCCATATACATCCGTAGCCTCCTCCTTTCCTTTTCCTCCTCCTCCTTCCTTATTCTTCCCTTCTACATCCCTTGCCTCCTTCCTTCCTTTTTCCCTTTTTTTCCTCCTTCCTACATTCTTTCTTCCTTCGTTTTCCTCATTTCTTCTTCGTTTCCTTCTTCTTCGTTTCCTCTCTTCCTTTCCTTCTTCTTCCGTCGTCTTCTTCATTTATTCTTCTTTTCCTCTCTTCTTTTCCAACCTTCGTCTTCCTAATTTCTTCTCCCTTTCCTCTCTTCTTCCTTCCTTCTTTCCCTTCCCTATTAATTTTTACATTCCTCCCCTCCTTTCTTTCATACCTTTCTCTCTTCCTCCCTTCCACTTCCTTCCCTCTAGTGTATTTTCCTTTTAAACATTCTCTTTTACTTCCTTCCTTTCGCCCTTCTGTCTCTTGCCTTCCTTCCTTCCTTGTTTCCTACATCTGGCCTTCCTATACCGTATCTCCTTTACATTTTCTTTATTTCCTCCGTTGCCATATTTTCTCTCCTTCCTCTCTTCACTCTCTCTGTTCTTCTTTACTTTTCTTTCTTTACTTGTTCCCTTCTTTTGCTCCTTCCTGTCTTCCTTTGGTCTATTCTTCCTTCCCTACTTCCTCACTTCGTTCTTATTTTCTATCTCATTTCTCACTTATTCTTTACCCACTTATCCCAGTTTCATATTTCGTTTGTTCGTGTGTCTTTTCCTTCCTTTCTCTCTCTCAACTTTTCTTTCTTCCTTCCTTCCTTTTGTCCATCCTTCTTTCCTTCCTTTCTTCTTTCCATCCTATCTTGCTTCTTTCCTTCCTTCCTTCCTTCCTTTCTCCCTTCCTTCTTTCCATCCTACCTTGCTTCTTTACTTCTTGGCTTTCTCCCTTCTTTCTTTCCTTCCACCTCCCACCTTCCTTCTTCCATATTTATTCCTCCCTCCCTCCCTCCCTCCTCTCTCCTTCCCTCCATTGACCCTTCCTATCTCTACCCATTCATCCTTATCTTCCTTCAGCTCTCTCTCTCTCTCTCTCTCTCTCTCTCTCTCTCTCTCTCTCTCTCTCTCTCTCTCTCTCTCTCTCTCTCTCTCTTTCTGGCTTATGACTTCTTCCTTTTTTCCTCCCTTATGTCTTCCTTCCTTATATTTTCCTCCTTCCCTCTTTCCTTCCCCTCCCTTCCTCCTCTCTTTTCTTCCATCTCCCTCATGTTCCTCCCTTCTTCCTTTCCCTCCCCCTGCCCCTCCCTTCCCCCATCCTCACTTACTTTCCACTTCCCCCCTCCTTCCTTCCTCCCACCTTCGTTCCTCTCCTCCCCCTCCCACTGCTCTCCTTCCCCTTTTTCCTTTCCTCCCTCGCCCCCCTCCCCCTTTTCTTGACCCCCCCCCCCCCCTCTGTCAAAGGGCTAGTCTGCTATCAAACACTATGAATAATGAAGGTCCGAGAAGGGGAGAGGGTGTGACGGAAGAAGGGAGGGAGGGAGGGAGGGATAGGCAGAGGAAGGGAGGGAGAAAGGGAAGGAAGGAAAGGGAGGAAGAAGGGAGGGAGAAATATAAAGAATAGGAGGTAGGTAAGTAAATCGGAATAGAGGAAGGAATGGAGGGTGAAGGAAGGAAGGAAGGAAGGATGGCGGGAGAGATAGATGGAGGAAAGAAAGGGGGAGAAGGGGGAGGGAGAAAAGAAGGAAGGTGGGAAGGAAAAATGGAGGAACACAAGGAGGAAGAAGAGAGGGAGGGAGGTATAGGAGGGAAGAAAAGAAGGTTAATAGTAAAGAAGGAATAAATAACATAAGATAAGAAGCAATACAATAAAATAGAAAGGAAGTTTAATATATATTTTTTATATGCTGTTCATTATAAGTTGGCCAAAATCTTGATCCCTAATCTCACTGAAAAAGGGCTAGAGCAAATGGGCTGTCTTTTGTTCACACCTATTCCCTGGCTGACCCTTCCTTAATGGTAGAAACATTATATCGATTACTCCGGTCGTTTATGAATGATATACAGTAGGTTAGTTGTCAAGATATAATAATAATAATAATATAATAGCCTATAATGAATGGACTACAGTTGCATCTTCATAACACCGGGAAATTATACATTATTTGTATTTCCTTCCAGCTGACGGTAAACTGTCATGGCACCGTCTTTGTTAGCCCCTTCACTACCATGACGTAATTTTCATCATATTCTGGTTCCCATTAAACGAGTTTCTTTAGTTTATAATCTACCTATGCGACTCAAATGGGTAAATACGATCTCAATAAACCCTCTTAGTAACATAAATCCTCCTTAGACTGCATATATATAATCATCTAATATTAGCCAGAACCAAAGGTAAAAATAAGTCATGGTGCTGAAGGGGTTAATCGGCTATTACGAATATTTGGCAGCGAAATAGGTTGTTAATTATCAAACCTTGGCGTTAACTCATTGAGGATCATGAAGCGTTTTAACAGGGGTTTTTTCTGGCTAACTTTAGACGATGGTATACAGCTTATAAGGATCTGTGGGAATTAAAAGGATAAAGACTTAAATAACCCTCTACCTTCCACATTCTCTTCCTAATCTAAATAAAATCGTCTAAAAATAGCTCGAATAAACTTGCAAAACGCGCCATGATCATCATAGGGTTAATATGACATAGATACAGTACATGGTCAGTTTCATGTGTGTTCATTGAGTATCATAGGGTTAATATGACATAGATACATGGTCAGTTTCATGTGTGTTCATTGAGTATCATAGGGTTAATATGACATACATGGTCAGTTTCATGGTGTTCATTGAGTATCATAGGGTTAATATGACATAGATACATGGTCAGTTTCATGTGTGTTCATTGAGTATCATAGGGTTAATATGACATAGATACATGGTCAGTTTCATGTGTGTTCATTGAGTATCTATACATCAGTTCCTAAGGGATTGAATTAACCGTCAGTTGAATCCTACTATAATATGGTAAAACCTTTATAACATTATCAATAGAATAATATAGTACGGTGGATACGTAGGCCAAATACTGATGTACTGTAAAACTAATTGCAAACATATTACAGGGTTTACGAAGACAACTTGAAGGAAATGGGAACTATTAATGGAAATATATGGAAAGAGAGAGTGAGTGTGTGTGTGTGTGTTAGCTGTATATATTTACATAGATGCACTGACTACACACACCTTACGATCCAAGCGAGGGGGTCAGGTCTCTATAATAGAGCTAGCAAAACCTCAAATTAATAGTGGAAGAAAAGGATGACACAGAAGAGAGAGAGAGAGAGAGAGAATAAAGGGAATTAAGACAGAAGGGCATTATGAAGGAATGAGATGACATGACTATTCAAGCCTTTCATCCCGCCTTCTCTCTCTCTCTCTCTCTCTCTCTCTCTCTCTCTCTCTCTCTCTCTCTCTCTTTTTTCGGACGATGGAGTTCATCTGAACCAGGTGGGAGCAGCACGTTTTGGGCGTCTTCTCAACGATGCGGTGAAGGATTTTCGGAGAAGAAATCGACTCAGCACAGGACAACCAGGAAGGAGGACCGAAGACAGCGAGGGCGGCAACCTGCGAAGGAATTAAATGCTAATCTGTCAAGAACCGCGAATTTGGATAAAGCTCCACCAACAAGACCCAAATTCAAAACCGCCAGGGATAACGACCGAGGACCGATGTCAGCCATGAATGTAAATGTAGATCCGATCAGAACCAAACATTTGATTAAAGAACGTTCTGTGAGTTCTAAAACCGCAACTTTAAAGGTTTTCTATGCAAACGCTCGTAGCATACGCAATAAATTTTCAGATTTAGAGGAACGAGTGTTTACTGAAAATTATGATGTGATTGGTATAACAGAATCTTGGCTCAATACAGTAGATAGAGACTTTTTAGCAGAGTATTCACTTCCCGGTTATGTAATGTTTGAGAAAAGCCGAATAAATAAAAATGGAGGTGGCGTTTTATTTTATATCAAAGAAAGTCTTAAACCCGACCCTCTTGTCAAAACCTCAAATTGTGAATGTCGACACATCTTTTGTGCTAATAAAGAATAATAAAGGTACAAAACTAATACTTGCATTAATATACAGACCTCCAGCTCAATCAGTGCAAACTGACCGAGAAATTTATGAACAAATTGCAGATGTAATTAACTCGCAAGATACCGTATTTTTTGGCGACTTTAATTTACCTGTGACCAAGGGGGGCGATACTCTTACTTCACACTCCGGACATGACTTGTATACGAACTTGCAAGAGACTTCGCTTTATCAATTTGTTCGAACACCGACCCGTGTTAATAACGTTCTTGACATTGTACTTGCAACAAAAGAAGAATTAATAGAGAATTTGAATGTTGGTGATGAATTCAGTAACAGCGACCATCGTACGATAACTTTCACTTTAAACTTTACTAGTAACGAACCAAATAGTAGCATCGAAAAAGTCCCTAATTTCAAGAAAGCAACTTTCATAAACTTAGAGCTATGTTTAAAGAAACTGACTGGAGCTTTTTAATTAACAATAACGACATAAATACATCTTGGAAGTTATTCGAAACCACTTACCTAAAAGCAGTGCAAGACTGCATACCATCGAAAATACGGCGTCCAGGCCATAATAATAAGCCCAAATGGTGGAATAAAGATATTTCAAACTGCCTGCTTGCTAAAAAAATTACTAATGATAGATTAAAATCCTCACAAAATGACGAAGAACGGGTGAAATTTGTAGAGCTACGACGCAAAGCCAAAAAGTTAATAAATCAAAGTAAAAAGACCCTAGAGTTACATATTGCGAATCAAAGTAAAACAAACCCGAAAGAATTCTATAGTTATATCAGAAAGAAAAAAGTAGTTACTTCAACTGTTGGACCGTTAGTCGATGAAAATGGAGAATACACCAAAGACGAAGTACAAATGAGTAATGCCCTCAATACCTTCTTTGCATCAGTTTTTACAACAGAAGACCTCAGTGATATCCCTACACCATCGCCGATTCAGATTGATAATTCAGATGTTCTAAGCAATATCACCGTTACAGAGAGAGAAGTATTGAATTGTTTAGATAAACTCAAGGTAAATAAAACGCCTGGACCTGATACAATCTCGCCTAGAGTTCTAAAGGAAGCTAAGGATGAGCTCTCCAAACCACTGACATTACTATTCAATAAATCCTTGCAGTCTGGAACTATGCCTGATCAGTGGAAGATAGCCAACGTAACACCGATATTCAAAAAAGGCAGCAAATCCCTACCCAGTAACTATCGTCCAATTAGCTTAACCTCAGTTGTATGTAAAATGCTAGAAACGGTCATAAGAGACAGACTCGTAAATCACTTAGAGGAAAATAACATACTTAAAGATACTCAACACGGCTTTCGTAAAAAACGTTCCTGTTTAACAAATCTCTTAGACTTCTTCCACGATATCCTCAACCTCTACGATGAGAGTAAAGCTGTAGATATTATATACCTTGATTTTCAAAAGGCCTTTGACAAAGTTCCCCACAAACGTTTACTGCTAAAACTAAAAGCGCATGGAATACAAGACGGTGTGTTGAAATGGATAGAAAATTGGCTCAGCGACAGAAAGCAAAGAGTAGTCATAAACGGTAAGGCATCTAAATGGACCAATGTAAGTAGTGGGGTACCCCAGGGATCGGTACTAGGACCAATTCTCTTTCTAATTTACATCAACGACATAGATGAGGGTCTCACCTGTACAATCTCAAAATTTGCTGACGATACAAAAATTGCAAATAGCGTACTCTCAAAAGATCAAGTTGACGATATGCAACACAATCTAGATAAATTGTCACATTGGGCCCAAATTTGGCAAATGAGTTTCAATGCGGATAAATGTAAAGTACTACATATCGGATACCTAAATGAGAAAGCAAACTATTCGATGAATGGCACTCAGCTTAAGAATGTAAACAGAGAAACCGATCTGGGAGTAACAATATCGAGTAACCTAAAACCGAGTCAACATTGTTCAGAAGTTGTTAAGAAGGCAAACAAAATAATTGGCTTTATAGGCAGGTCATTTGAGCATAAATCCAAAGACGTAATCCTAACCCTTTACAATTCCTTAGTCCGCCCTCTTCTGGAATACTGCGTTCAATGCTGGTGCCCTTATTACCAAAAAGACATAAACAAGCTAGAACGAGTTCAACGTAGAGTTACCAAAATGATACCTAGCCTAAAGAACAAACCATACGAAGATCGTCTTAGAGAATTAAATCTATTTCCTTTAACCCAGCGCAGATTAAGAGGTGACTTAATTCAAGTGTTCAAAATCATCAAAGGCATCGACAATATGAACTGTAGTAAGTACTTCACTATCGACCAATCTAATTACACGCGGGGAAACGGTTGCAAAATTATTGGTAAATCTTTTAACTCACACGAATCTAAGAATTTCTTCTTCAATCGAGTTGTCAACTTGTGGAATGGGCTTCCCCGAGACGTTATAGACTGCAGCACCGTTGATTCATTTAAATTCCGCCTAGACAAATATCTCGCATCAAACCCGCGACTGACCGCGTTTGTAAATGAATAACTTTATTTTATCCTCCCCTCAGTTTCTAACCCCTATGTCCCCTACTAACTTCCTAGTCCTGCCAAGTTAGTGGCAGGGCAGTAGTTCCCTTTCCAATGTTCCCTTACCCACTCTAAACCACTGTTTGGACACTTGATCCTCAGTGTTTTGGAGGACAAGCAGCCTAGAAGGGTCACTAGATCTGTTGTTGCTTGATTTCCTTTGTACTCCTTTGTACTCCTTTGTACTCTCTCTCTCTCCTTTACTTCCGTAATATTTTCTTTCTCTATTTTCATTATTTCCTTTGTTACTTCATCCATTTATGCCTTTCTTCCTCCAGTCCTCCCTTCCTTAATTAATTCATATTCTCCTTCCTTCCTTCAATCTTCCTTCTTTCCTCCCTGCCTGCCTTGTTTTCTTCCTTCCTTCCTTCCTTCCTTCCTTCCTTCCTTCCTTCCTTCCTTCCTTCCTTCCTTCCTTCCTTGTTTAGGTATGGTCAGTGAGGGGTTCTGAATATTTGGTCAAGATTAAGAGGGGACGTGAGGCTTGTGGTGTTGGTGGTGGTTGTGGAGGTAGTTTTGGTTCTGATGGTGGTAGTTGTGGTGGTAGTTATGGGTGGTGTGGTAGCAGAAGATTACGAAGAGTAAGGCCTTTGGTGCGGTTGGTGATTTTAGTGGTGGTGGTGGTTATGGTTGTTATGGTGGTGGTAGTTGAAGATTAAGGGGAGACGTGAGGACTGGTTGTGGTGGTGGTTGTTATGGTGGTGGTGGTTATGGTGGTGGTAGTTGAAGATTAAGGGGAGACGTGAGGACTGGTTGTGGTAGCTGTGGTGGTGGTTATTATGGTGGTGGTGGTGGTAGTTACTGTTGTGGTTAAAGATGATTTAGGAGATGGTGGTTCAGGTGTTTGAGTTGGTAGGGTAGTGGTGGTGGTTGTGGTAGAGAAAGGTAATTGGGTTAATGGTGCACGTGTGTGCCACTTGTGATAGTGGTAGTTTTTTATGGTTGTAATTTTTGTGTTTGTTGTGGTGGTAGTTGTGTAAGTTGTTGACACTATTATTGTTTTGTTTTAGTTTGTGTACTGGTAATACCCTATCATATCCTTGTCTCTCTTAAATTCTTCTTTATGTCTTTTGTAATGTCTCATATTTACAACAAACATTCATTTAAGTATTACAAAAATGAAACTACAGTATCAGTAGCAACAACAAAAATCAACAACAACATACGGTACTATAACAACAAACAACAAACAACAACAACAACAACAACAACCACGCCAACCACCCTATTTAAATATTACGACTCCGGACTTCCTTTCTTGTTCCCGGTATAGCGTGTCCTATCATCGTAGCTTACACACGTCCTTGCCTTCCCTTTGGTAGATTTGACGTATGTACAACCATTACATATTTATTCAAGCAACTATACCATGAGTAACTACCACTATCGTCACGCCAATTTCCCCTTTATACAATAATTATTACATGTTTTCTTAGTTTTTTTGTTTTGCTTGTTCTTATTGTTCTAACATATCTTGTTCTGCTTCTCTGTATATTTGACGTATGTACAGTTTGCCACGCAAGTTCTGTTCCTCTTCGTGATTTTATACGTGGTAGTATAATGCTCATAGTTCAATTACGAGAGTAATATATAATGCAGTGGTTAACTCATATGATTTAGTCAACTTATAATTAAAAGAAACCACACTCGCAATTAATTCATAGTAATTTTACTTTACGCCAGTGTCCCCTTTCTGTAATAATCAAATCATACTTTTTTGTATTCTAAATTATCTTACAAATCGTGTTCTTGTTTATATAATTGACGTACGTAGTATACTGTACAACAATTACACATTCATTGAAGTAACTACAACATGAATAACAGTCACTACTATCATCAGGACAATTTCCTGGATTTTTCCTTATTATTTTTTCTTGCGAGTATATACTTGTTTTCTAGTTATGCTTGACGTAGATATGCACACTTTTGTTTATATAGCTTTGGCGTGTCATGTTCTCCTATCTTACAGACATTTTTTTCGTATATACTATAATTTACGATTCATCCAAGCATGATTGTTTTTCTTACCTGCAATGTTCTGTCTTTATTTATTCTATTTTATTTATATATTTATTTATTTATTTATTTTGTTGTGCATGACCTATCAGCGTATCTTACAAGTCTTTTGGGTGTTTTTTATAATATCAATAATTACAGATTTGTTGTATAAGTAACTACAGTCAGTGGCGGATCCAGGGGGGGGGGGGGATGACCAAAATTGCGCTCTTACATCTGATATACCTGTATACTGCATTTTATCTGAAATACAATACATATAAAGTTATGGCGCCCCTCATGTATATATATATCAGCCCGCCCCCCACCCCCCCACCCCCCCTTAAGCCTGAGCTGGATCCGCTCCTGACTACAGTAGCCTACTACACGAGTTACAAAGACCACCCTTATACTTAACATTGACATGGACATTCTAACAACTCTGTGTGTGTGTGTGTGTGTGTGTGTGTGTGTGTGTGTGTGTGTGTGTGTGTGTGTGTGTGTGTGTGTGTGTGTGTTTCTCTGCATGTGTCTGTATGTCTTTGCATGTGTCTTGTCTATTTGCTTGCCTGTGTGCGTGTATGTACAGTATGTATGTATGACTGTTTGTACTACCTTTGTGTCTTTGTGTGTGTATCTATGATGTTATGTGCGGTTGTGATCATGTATGCCTGAGTTCTCTGCATGCGTCTGTCTGTATGCCTCTGTGCGTGTGTGTCAATGTACCGACGACCGTGTGTACTACCTGTCTGTGTGTACCTGTGTGCGTCTACCCATGTGCGTGTATACCTTGCCTCCACCATTATGTCGTGCCATGTCCACATATCTCCTGGCTCCTCAGTTTCTCCTTGGCGTATTCCTGCTATTTACCACCGCCAGTATTTCAGTCACCCCTCGTTTAATTGAATCCCCACCCTGCCTTGGTTTGTGGAAAGAAGATGGGAGGTATGTCGGTGGTTGGCCTCAGATTGGCGGTGTTGTGTGTGTGTGTGTGTGTGTGTGTGTGTGTGTGTGTGTGTGAATTAGTGGGGGGTTTGTTGCTTGAATATTATCTATGTACCCATGTGTGTGTGAGCTTTCACACACACACATTATATATATATATATATATATATATATATATATATATATATAGTTAGGATATAGCACATTTGTCCACACATAAGCAAGCGAGAATAGTATTACTGCTCACACTTTGCTTGTGAACATGTATGTGTGAACCGAAAGAGAGAAAGAGAAAGGATAGACAGACAGACAGACATACAGACAGACAGAGAGAGTAAGATAGGGCAACGATTAATGTTCAGTATAATGTATTGTGAATTATGATCGTGTGGCTGGTAAATGACGTTGGGTTGAGATGGTCTGTGTGGATTAGAAGGGGGTGGTGACTTGTTTATTTGGTTGAAGAGATATATATATATATATATATATATAACTGGTACACTGATGCAGTAGTGTGTAGTATATTGTATGAAAGTTTTATATATAAGAGTGTAGGCCTATAAGGTGTACCGTTGTGTAGCGTTGTATCAGAGTGTACTGCAATGTATGAAGCATGTATTTAAAACGTAGTAAGAATATATTGTTAGATAGTATGGTGTGGTATTGTGCAGTGCGAGCCTTGCAACATTCTCCCATAGTGCATTAATGTAATGAGATAATATTATATCAGATAGAGTGAGTTGTATCAGTGGGTTTACATGTATTAATAAGGATGTATGATGGAGTGGTATTGTGTAGTGGGACTCTTGCAACATTGCTTTTTAGAATATCAATGTTGTGAATAATTATGTAAGTTATAGCGAAGTGTATTGCAAGTATTTAGTGTATTGCAATGTATTTGAAGTGTATTGCAATGTTTACAAAAGGTTATTGCAATGTATGTAAAGTGTTGTATTATATTTAATGTGCAATTCATTTAAAGTGTATTGCAATGTATGTAAAGTGTTTTGTATTATATTTAGTGTGTATTGCAATGTATTTAAAGTGTATTGCAGAGTATTTATAGTGTATTTACATGTATAATGTCGTGGTATCGTGTAGCATTGTGTAGTGTGACCCTTGCAACATTGGGCTTGGTTGGATCAATAACATAGTACCGTCCGGGGAGGGGAGGAGGGGGGGGGGGGGGGGGCAATCTATCCCCCCCTACCCTCCTCCATCCCTGACTATCCTTACTCTACCGCTACTACCATAACTATTACACTACCACAACTATTACATTACCACAACGATTACACTACCTCAACTATTACACTACCTCAACTATTACACTACCACAACTATTACATTACCACAACTATTACACTACCACAACTATTACACTACCACAACTATTACATTACCACAACTATTACACTACCACAACTATTACACTACCACAACTATTACACTACCACAACTATTACATTACCACAACTATTACACTACCACAACTATTACACTACCTCAACTATTACACTACCACAACTATTACATTACCACAACTATTACACTACCACAACTATTACACTACCACAACTATTACACTACCACAACTACCACACTACCACAACTATTACACTACCACAACTACTACACTACCACAACTATTACACTACCACAACTATTACACTACCACAACTACTACACTACCACAACTATTACACTACCACAACTATTACACTACCACAACTATTACACTACCACAACTACTACACTACCACAACTACTACACTACCACAACTACTACACTACCATAACTACTACACCCCCACCACTACTACACTACCACAACTACTACCTATCACTACCACAACTACTACACTACAATATCACAACTACACTACCACAACTACTTCACCACCACCACTACTACACTACCACAACTACTACACTACCATAACTACTACACTACCACAACTACTACACTACCACAACTACTACACTACCACCACCACTACTACACTACCACCACAACTACTACACTACCACCACAACTACTACACTACCACAACTACTACACTACCACAGTTACTATTATACTACCACAACTACTACACTACCACAACTACTACACTACCACCACCACTACTACACTACCACAACTACTACTACCACAACTACTTCACTACCACAACTACTACACTACCACAACTACTACACTACCATAACTACTACACTACCATAACTACTACACTACCACAACTACTACACTACCACAACTACTACACTACCATAACTACTACACCCCCACCACTACTACACTACCACAACTACTACACTGCCACAACTACTACACTACCACAACTACTACACTACCACAACTACTTCACCACCACCACTACTACACTACCACAACTACTACACTACCACAACTACTACACTACCACAACTATTACACTACCACAACTATTACACTACCACAACTACTACACTACCACAACTATTACACTACCACAACTACTACACTACCTCAACTATTACACTACCACAATTACTACACTACCACAACTATTACACTACCACAACAATTACACTACCATAACTACTACACTACCACAACTATTACACTACCACAACTACGACACTACCACAACTATTACACTACCACAACTATTACACTACCACAACTACTACACTACCACAACTAGTACACTACCACAACTATTACACTACCACAACTATAACACTACCAAAACTACTACACTAGGCTACCACAACCACTACACTACCACAACTACTACACTACCACAATTCCTAGCTACCACAATATCTCCCCTGGTACCACAATAACCACACTACTACCATAATTCCTACTATTACACTACCACAACTATTACACTACCACAACTACTACACTACCACAACTACTACACTACCACAACTATTACACTACAAAGGAGTACAAAGGAGTACAAAGGAAATCAAGCAACAACAGGTCTAGTGACCCTTCTAGGTTGCTTGTCCTCCAAAACACTGAGGATCAAGTGTCCAAACAGTGGTTTAGAGTGGGTAAGGGAACATTGGAAAGGGAACTACTGCCCTGCCACTAACGTGGCAGGACTAGGAAGTTAGTAGGGGACATATGGGTTAGTAACTGAGGGGAGGATAAAGTTATTCATTTACAAACGCAGTCAGTCGCGGGTTTGATGCGAGATATTTGTCTAGGCGGAATTTAAATGAATCAACGGTGCTGCAGTCTATAACGTCTCGGGGAAGCCCATTCCACAAGTTGACAACTCGATTGAAGAAGAAATTCTTAGATTCGTGCGAGTTAAAAGATTTACCAATAATTTTGCAACCGTTTCCCCGCGTGTAATTAGATTGGTCGATAGTGAAGTACTTACTACAGTTCATATTGTCGATGCCTTTGATGATTTGAACACTTGAATTAAGTCGCCTCTTAATCTGCGCTGGGTTAAAGGAAATAGATTTAATTCTCTAAGACGCTCTTCGTATGGTTTGTTCTTTAGGCTAGGTATCATTTTGGTAACTCTACGTTGAACTCGTTCTAGCTTGTTTATATCTTTTTGGTAATAAGGGCACCAGGATTGAACGCAGTATTCCAGAAGAGGGCGGACTAAGGAATTGTAAAGGGTTAGGATAACTTCTTTGGATTTATGCTCAAATGACCTGCCTATAAAGCCAATTATTTGTTTGCCTTCTTAACAACTTCTGAACATTGTTGACTCGGTTTTAGGTTACTCGATATTGTTACTCCCAGATCAGTTTCTCTGTTTACATTCTTAAGCTGAGTGCCATTCATCGAATAGTTTGCTTTCTCATTTAGGTATCCGACATGTAGTACTTTACATTTATCCGCATTGAACTCATTTGCCAAATTTGGGCCCAACATGGACAATTTATCTAGATTGTGTTGCATATCGTCAACTTGTTCTTTTGAGAGTACGCTATTTGCAATTTTTGTATCGTCAGCAAATTTTGAGATTGTGCAGGTGAGACCCTCATCTATGTCGTTGATGTAAATTAGAAAGAGAATTGGTCCTAGTACCGATCCCTGGGGTACCCCGCTACTTACATTGGTCCATTTAGATGCCTTACCGTTTATGACTACCCTTTGCTTTCTGTTGCTGAGCCAATTTTCTATCCATTTCAACACACCGTCTTGTATTCCATGCGCTTTTAGTTTTAGCAGTAAACGTTTGTGGGGAACTTTGTCAAAGGCCTTTTGAAAATCAAGGTATATAATATCTACAGCTTTACTCTCATCGTAGAGGTTGAGGATATCGTGGAAGAAGTCTAAGAGGTTTGTTTAAACAGGAAAGTTTTTACGAAAGCCATGTTGAGTATCTTTAAGTATGTTATTTTCCTCTAAGTGATTTACGAGTCTGTCTCGTATGACCGTTTCTAGCATTTTACATACAACTGAGGTTAAGCTAATTGGACGATAGTTACTGGGTAGGGATTTGCTGCCTTTTTTGAATATCGGTGTTACGTTGGCTAGCTTCCACTGATCAGGCATAGTTCCAGACTGCAAGGATTTATTGAATAGTAATGTCAGTGGTTTGGAGAGCTCATCCTTAGCTTCCTTTAGAACTCTAGGCGAGATTGTATCAGGTCCTGGCGTTTTATTTACCTTGAGTTTATCTAAACAATTCAATACTTCTCTCTCTGTAACGGTGATATTGCTTAGAACATCTGAATTATCAATCTGAATCGGCGATGGTGTAGGGATATCACTGAGGTCTTCTGTTGTAAAAACTGATGCAAAGAAGGTATTGAGGGCATTACTCATTTGTACTTCGTCTTTGGTGTATTCCCCTTTTTCATCGACTAACGGTCCAACAGTTGAAGTAACTACTTTTTTCTTTCTGATATAACTATAGAATTCTTTCGGGTTTGTTTTACTTTGATTCGCAATATGTAACTCTAAGGTCTTTTTACTTTGCTTAATTAACTTTTTGGCTTTGCGTCGTAGCTCTACAAATTTCACCCGTTCTTCGTCATTTTGTGAGGATTTTAATCTATCATTAGCAATTTTTTAGCAAGCAGGCAGTTTGAAATATCTTTATTCCACCATTTGGGCTTATTATGGCCTGGACGCCGTATTTTCGATGGTATGCAGTCTTGCACTGCTTTTAGGTAGTGGTTTCGAATAACTTCCAAGATGTATTTATGTCGTTATTGTTAATTAAAAAGCTCCAGTCAGTTTCTTTAAACATAGCTCTAAGTTTATGGAAGTTTGCTTTCTTGAAATTAGGGACTTTTTCGATGCTACTATTTGGTTCGTTACTAGTAAACTTTAAAGTGAAAGTTATCGTACGATGGTCGCTGTTACTGAATTCATCACCAACATTCAAATTCTCTATCAATTCTTCTTTTGTTGCAAGTACAATGTCAAGAACGTTATTACCACGGGTCGGCATTCGAACAAATTGATAAAGCGAACTCTCTTGCAAGTTCGTATACAAGTCATGTCCGGAGTGTGAAGTAAGAGTATCGCCCCACTTGGTCACAGGTAAATTAAAGTCGCCAAAAATTACGGTATCTTGTGAGTTACTTACATCTGCAATTTGTTCGTAAATTTCTCGGTCAGTTTGCACTGATTGAGCTGGAGGTCTGTATATTAACGCAAGTATTATTTTTGTACCTTTATTATTCTTTATTAGCACAAAAGATGTGTCGACGTTCACAATTTGAGGTTTTGACACGAGGGTCGGGTTAAGACTTTCTTTGATATAAATAAAACGCCACCTCCATTTTTATTTATTCGGCTGTTCTCAAACATTACATAACCGGGAAGTGAATACTCTGCTAAAAAGTCTCTATCTTGTGTATTGAGCCAAGATTCTGTTATGCCAATCACATCATAATTTTCTGTAAACACTAGTTCCTCTAAATCTGAAAATTTATTGCGTATGCTACGAGCGTTTGCATAGAAAACCTTTAAAGTTGCGGTTTTAGAACTCGCAGATCGTTCTTTCATCGAATTTTTGGTTCTGGTCGGATCTACATTTACATTCATAGCTGTCCTCGGTCCTCGGTCGTTATCCCTGACGGTTTTGAATTTGGGTCGTGTTGGTGGAGCTTTATCCAAATTCGCGGTTCTTAACGGATTAGTATTTAATTCCTTTGTAGATTGCCGTCCTCGCTGTCTTCGGTCCTCCTTCCTGGTTGTCCTGTGCTGAGTCGATTTCTTCTCCGAAAATCCTTCACCGCATCGTTGAGAAGACGCCCAAAACGCGCTGCTCCCACCTGGTTCAGATGAACTCCATCGTCCGAAAACAAATAGTCATCGTAGTAGAAATTGTCCCAGGTGTCGACGAATCCCACGTTCTCCTTCCTGCAGAGGTTTGCTAGACAACGATTTGTGCTGGTGGCTATGTTGTAAAATCGGCTTTCTACACCGAGCCGGGGGACGATTCCTGAGACGATGATCCTTGATGACTTCTCCTTAAACGACTTGATCAGCTGCTGGTACTTTAACAACTATTACACAACTATTACACTACCACAACTACTACACTACCACAACTAGTACACTACCACAACTATTACACTACCACAACTATAACACTACCAAAACTACTACACTAGGCTACCACAACCACTACACTACCACAACTACTACACTACCACAATTCCTAGCTACCACAATATCTCCCCTGGTACCACAATAACCACACTACTACCATAATTCCTACTACCACAATCACCCCCTGCTACCACAATCACCCCTGCTACCACAATTACTACACTACTACCACAATTCCTAGCTACCAAAATCACCCCCTACTACCACAATAACCACACTACTACCACAATTACCACAATAACCACACTACTACCACAATCACCCCCCTACTACCACAATAACGACACTACTATCACAATTCCTAGCTACCACAATCACCCCCTACTACCACAATAACCACACTACTTTTTTTTTTTTTTTTTCTATGTGATTGAGGGAGGCAAAAGGCATAACTGCCTATAGCGAGTGCCTCCCCCATAGTTGAAAGAGCGACAGGGCCAAAATCAAGGGACGTTCGAGCCAAAATGCCTGGATACACGGAGTTTGAAGCAATTTAAGTCATAGGAAGCGGGAAAGACTGATTCTGGGAGAGAGTTCCAGAGCTCAGCTGTTGAGTAGAAGAAAGTTTGAGAGTAACGTTTCACTCTTGGGTTGGAGAGTTGCACAGAGTAGGGGTAGGATTGAGTTGCAAGACGGGTACCACGTGCCCTACGTAAAGGAGGTGGTATGCACTGGTATGCAGTACTACAATTACCACACTACCACAATAACCACACTACTACCACAATTCCTAGCTACCACAATCACTCCACAGCTACCAGGGATTCTAGTTACTGCGCTTAGTGTGGGGTTTTTATTTGAAAGGGGATAAAATGTAAAGCTTTTATGAGAGAGTGAGTGAGAGAGAGTAAGAGTGAGAGAGTGAGAGTGAGTGAGAAACGGAGGGGAGGAGGAGGACGTCGACGCATTTGAGGAGGAATAGAAGATATGGAAGAGGTATGGGAGGAGGATGGTGGTGGAGGAGGAAGGGGAGTAGATAAAGGAAAGTGAGGAGGAGGAGGAGGTGGTAGAAAAGGAGGAAGAAGGAGAATAAGAACAATTAGGATGATGATTAACAGGGAAAAGAGGAGGAAGAGATACGTGAGAGAAACGGAAGACCGGGGAAGAGAAGGAAGAGGAAGAAGAGTAGGAGGAGGAGGAGTAAGGAGGCTGAGGAGGAAGGAAAAGACTGAGTGAGGAGGAAGGAGGAGGCTGAGGAAGAGGAAGAGGAGGAGGGAGAGGAGCAAGAAGAGGGAGAGAGGAGAAGATTATGTAAGAGGAATGGGTGAACGGGGAAGAGAAGAAATAGGAAGTGAAGAAGAGTAGGAGGAGGGAGGAGGATAAGCAAGGAGGAAGAACGAGGCGAGTATGTAGGAGGAAGAAGAGGAGTAGGAGGAGGAATGAAGCTGATCAGTAAGGAGAAAGAGGAGGAGGGAGGAGTAGGAGGCTGAATAAGGAGGAAGGAGAAGGCTGTGGAAGAGGAAAAGGAGGAAGGAAAAGGTTGTGGAAGAGAAAAAGGAGGAGGAGGCTGAGGAAGAGGAGGAGGAGGCTGACAGATATTATCATTCTCTGACACAATACCTGCCCGATTCTCTGATTAGTTTACCTGTGTATATGTGTGTGTGTGTGTGTGTGTGTGTGTGAGTGAGTGAGTGAGTGTGTGTGTTATTGTTGTAGTGGTTGTTGTGGTAGGTTCTGGTAGTGATTGTTGTTGCGATAGGTTCTGGTAGTAATTGTTGTTGTTTGTGTGGTTGTGGCTGTGTGTGTGTGTGTGTTGGTAGTTGTTGTTGTGGTAGGTTCTGGTAGTGATTGTTGTTGTTATTGGTACAAAGGAGTACAAAGGAAATCAAGCAACAACAGGTCTAGTGACCCTTCTAGGTTGCTTGTCCTCCAAAACACTGAGGATCAAGTGTCCAAACAGTGGTTTAGAGTGGGTAAGCGAACATTGGAAAGGGAATTACTGCCCTGGAACTAATGTCTGTGGCAGGATTAGGAAGTTAGTAGGGGACAGATGGGTTAGTAACTGAGGGGGGGATAAAATAAAGTTATTCATTTACAAACGCAGTCAGTCGCGGGTTTGATGCGAGATATTTGTCTAGGCGGAGTTTAAATGAATCAACGGTCATGCAGTCTATAACGTTTCGGGGAAGCCCATTCCACAAGTTGACAACTCGATTGAAGAAGAAATTCTTAGATTCGTGTGAGTTAAAAGATTTACCAATAATTTTGCAACCGTTTCCCCACGTGTAATTAGATTGGTCGATAGTGAAGTACTTACTACAGTTCATATTGTCGATGCCTTTGATGATTTTGAACACTTGAATTAAGTCACCTCTTAATCTGCGCTGGGTTAAAGGAAATAGATTTAATTCTCTAAGACGCTCTTCGTATGGTTTGTTCTTTAGGCTAGGTATCATTTTGGTAACTCTACGTTGAACTCGTTCTAGCTTGTTTATATCTTTTTGGTAATAAGGGCACCAGGATTGAACGCAGTATTCCAGAAGAGGGCGGACTAAGGAATTGTAAAGGGTTAGGATAACTTCTTTGGATTTATGCTCAAATGACCTGCCTATAAAGCCAATTATTTTGTTTGCCTTCTTAACAACTTCTGAACATTGTTGACTCGGTTTTAGGTTACTCGATATTGTTACTCCCAGATCGGTTTCTCTGTTTACATTCTTAAGCTGAGTGCCATTCATCGAATAGTTTGCTTTCTCATTTAGGTATCCGATATGTAGTACTTTACATTTATCCGCATTGAAACTCATTTGCCAAATTTGGGCCCAACATGACAATTTATCTAGATTGTGTTGCATATCGTCAACTTGTTCTTTTGAGAGTACGCTATTTGCAATTTTGTATCGTCAGCAAATTTTGAGATTGTACAGGTGAGACCCTCATCTATGTCGTTGATGTAAATTAGAAAGAGAATTGGTCCTAGTACCGATCCCTGGGGTACCCCGCTACTTACATTGGTCCATTTAGATGCCTTACCGTTTATGACTACTCTTTGCTTTCTGTCGCTGAGCCAATTTTCTATCCATTTCAACACACCGTCTTGTATTCCATGCGCTTTTAGTTTTAGCAGTAAACGTTTGTGGGGAACTTTGTCAAAGGCCTTTTGAAAATCAAGGTATATAATATCTACAGCTTTACTCTCATCGTAGAGGTTGAGGATATCGTGGAAGAAGTCTAAGAGGTTTGTTAAACAGGAACGTTTTTTTACGAAAGCCGTGTTGAGTATCTTTAAGAATGTTATTTTCCTCTAAGTGATTTACGAGTCTGTCTCGTATGACCGTTTCTAGCATTTTACATACAACTGAGGTTAAGCTAATTGGACGATAGTTACTGGGTAGGGCCTTTTTTGAATATCGGTGTTACGTTGGCTAGCTTCCACTGATCGGGCATAGTTCCAGACTGCAAGGATTTATTGTATAGTAATGTCAGTGGTTTGGAGAGCTCATCCTTAGCTTCCTTTAGAACTCTAGGCGAGATTGTATCAGGTCCAGGCGTTTTATTTACCTTGAGTTTATCTAAACAATTCAATACTTCTCTCTCTGTAACGGTGATATTGCTTAGAACATCTGAATTATCAATCTGAATCGGCGATGGTGTAGGGATATCACTGAGGTCTTCTGTTGTAAAAACTGATGCAAAGAAGTATTGAGGGCATTACTCATTTGTACTTCGTCTTTGGTGTATTCTCCATTTTCATCGACTAACGGTCCAACAGTTGAAGTAACTACTTTTTCTTTCTGATATAACTATAGAATTCTTTCGGGTTTGTTTTACTTTGATTCGCAATATGTAACTCTAAGGTCTTTTTACTTTGCTTAATTAACTTTTTGGCTTTGCGTCGTAGCTCTACAAATTTCAGCCGTTCTTCGTCATTTTGTGAGGATTTTAATCTATCATTAGCAATTTTTTTAGCAAGCAGGCAGTTTGAAATATCTTTATTCCACCATTTGGGCTTATTATTATGGCCTGGACGCCGTATTTTCGATGGTATGCAGTCTTGCACTGCTTTTAGGTAAGTGGCTTCGAATAACTTCCAAGATGTATTTATGTCGTTATTGGGAATTAAAAAGCTCCAGTCAGTTTCTTTAAACATAGCTCTAAGTTTATGGAAGTTTGCTTTCTTGAAATTAGGGACTTTTTCAATGCTACTATTTGGTTCGTTACTAGTAAACTTTAAAGTAAAAGTTATCGTACGATGGTCGCTGTTACTGAATTCATCACCAACATTCAAATACTCTATTAATTCTTCTTTTGTTGCAAGTACAATGTCAAGAACGTTATTACCACGGGTTGGCGTTCGAACAAATTGATAAAGCGAACTCTCTTGCAAGTTCGTATACAAGTCATGTCCGGAGTGTGAAGTAAGAGTATCGCCCCACTTGGTCACAGGTAAATTAAAGTCGCCAAAAATTACGGTATTTTGTGAGTTACTTACATCTGCAATTTGTTCGTAAATTTCTCGGTCATTTTGCACTGATTGAGCTGGAGGTCTGTATATTAATGCAAGTATTATTTTTGTACCTTTATTATTCTTTATTAGCACAAAAGATGCGTCGACGTTCACAATTTGAGGTTTTGACAAGAGGGTAGGGTTAAGACTTTCTTTGATATAAAGTAAAACGCCACCTCCATTTCGATTTATTCGGCTTTTCTCAAACATTACATAACCGGGAAGTGAGTACTCTGCTATAAAGTCTCTATCTTCTGTATTGAGCCAAGATTCTGTTATGCTAATCACATCATAATTTTCTGTAAACACTAGCTCCTCTAAATCTGAAAATTTATTGCGTATGCTACGAGCGTTTGCATAGAAAACCTTTAAATTTGTTATTTTAGAACACACAGAACGCTCTTTAATAATATTTTTGGTTCTTGTCGGATCTACATTTATGTTCATGGCTGTACTCGGTCCTCGCTGTCTTCGGTCCTTATCGCTGGTGGTCCTCGGTTGCCTCTGTTTTTTTTCTTGGCGTTGGATGATTTATGTCACTGCTGCTTCTTCTCGGATGGCGTTTTTTGATCCATGGCTGCGGACTGCTTCGTGTAGGAGACGACCCATGCGTGCTGAACCCACAGGGTTTAGATGAGTGCCATCCTTGCGGAACAGAGTAGGCTGGTTGTAGAAGTTGTCCCAGAGGTTGATGAATTCAACTTCTTCCCTCAGACACAAATATTTTAGTCGGCTATTTGTGCTGAAGGCCTTGTCGTAGAATTTGTCAGGTGCGTCGATCTTGGGGAGAATGCCTGAGATGATGATATTCCTTGACTTGTTTTTGTAGTGCTGGATCATCTTGCGATATTTCTCCATCAACTCTTCGGATCTGGTGCGCATGACGTCATTTGAACCAGCATGGATGACAAAAAGGGTATTTTCATTTGCATCCTTTGTGGTATCTTCGAAGGCTTCCACAATGTCGTCCAGTCCGGCTCCTGGGATGCAAAATCTTTTTCGTTGATTTGGGACTCTGTCGCAGAACTCTTCGACCTGTCCCCGTAGGATGGAATCCCCAACGAGCCTGGTCTCTTCTGGTTCGTCTTCCATCTCTACCAATATCTCAAATCTGTTTGACATTGTGACTGGTAGATGAGACCTTTTCTGCGTTGGCCGTGCACCGTTCCTCACTGGTGTAAATCCGGAAACCTGTGGTGGCGGGACTCTACGTACAGGTCGGGGAGAGGAGTGGTTAGAACGGGGGCGAGGATTGGTACTGTTCGTGCTAGCAGGCTTCTTGCACGAGGAGTGGGGGAGAGACTAAGGTGAACAGGGCGGCTGTCCTGGTTTGATGTCGGCTCAGGTTCGTCAGAAGCATCTGCTGCAGTGTCTACTGCAGGTGTTGGATTGTTGGCAGATGACGTTGGGGCGGTGGTGGATGCTGGAGTTGAAACAATTGAAGTTGGTGATACTCCAAAGTTGAGTGTTACAATCTCTTGTAGTGATTCCAGCTTCATGGTGAGGGCGTGATCTTGTTATGGGCTTCATCCAATTTTGCTGTCAAATCCTCTCGTTGCTGGCAGAGTCGGCAGACTTGTGGATCGGCAGGAGCAAACATGGAAGCACCAAACCTACCGGCGCAGTTCTTACAGGCACGAGGCATGGTGACGATCACTTTCTTCAGATCATTTCACTCACTTAAAAACACTTAACTCACTTTAAAAACACTAATGTAGGACAATATTGCTCCAGTGCTGTACTAGCTTTGTACAGCTGAGTGTTCATATTGTCGAAGCTCTCTCTCTCTCTCTCTCTCTCTCATCCACACATTCCAACCAATAGGCCATCTGGGGAAAAGTTAAAAGCCCAATGAAAACGTTTTACCAGAGATTAGGAGAAGTAGGCAATTACCCTCAGTTCAAACGCATTCCACCTCCAGTTCTTTAGCACTCCCTGAGAATTCTACCTCACATGTGTATACATTTATTGAAACAGTTCCCCCCGTCCCCTCCCACGTCCAGCAGTTACAAAAAAATATCACCCAAACTATTCTTTTTCTTCCGCAATCCCGGGGCCACACAAACTTTGGTTCCAAGCTTCGTCTCTGTGGTAGTGGGGGTATTGATGCTTGTCGGCCTTATGTTTAATATATTTTGATATTTTTAGTTGACATTTCTGTATTATTATTATCGTTGTAGTAGCCAATTGGCAATTGATACTGTTTTATTGTTTGTTTTCTACATCCAATTTGGTCCATTAGCTATTGGAAGTGGTGGTTGTGATGGTATTGGAAGTGGTGGTTGTGATGGTATTGGAAGTGGTGGTTGTGATGGTATTGGAAGTGGTGGTTGTGATGGTATTGGAAGTGGTGGTTGTGATGGTATTGGAAGTGGTGGTTGTGATGGTATTGGAAGTGGTGGTATTGGAAGTGGTGGTTGTGATGGTATTGGAAGTGGTGGTTGTGATGGTATTGGAAGTGGTGGTTGTGATGGTATTGGAAGTGGTGGTTGTGATGGTATTGGAAGTGGTGGTTGTGATGGTATGGGAAGTGGTGGTTGTGATGGTATTGGAAGTGGTGGTTGTGATGGTATTGGAAGTGGTTGTGGTGTTTCTATTGGAAGTGGTGGTGGTGATGGTAATGGAAGTTGTGGTTGTGATGGTATTGGAAGTGGTGGTTGTGATGGTATGGATGTGGTGGTTGTGATGGTATTGGAAGTGGTGGTTGTGATGGTATTGGAAGTGGTGGTTGTGATGGTATTGGAAGTGGTGGTTGTGATGGTATTGGAAGTGGTGGTTGTGATGGTATTGGAAGTGGTGGTTGTGATGGTATTGGTTTTGTTGTTGTTATTGGAGTGATTGATGACATATTGGTTTGGCTACTGCTATTGTTACTGGTGCTGCTACTCTTGTTGTTGTTTGATAATATTACAGTCTATGTTTCTGGCAGCCTCTTAAAATACCAAAAATAAAATAAGTGTGTGTGTGGGGGGAGGGGGGGGGGGAAGAGATATTCTGACACAATGCAAATGTATCATAGTCCGAACACACACATACACACACACACACACGAACACACACACACACACACACACACACACACACACCACACACACACACACACACAAACACACACACCACACACACACACACACACACACACACACACACAACACACACATGACAAGACACACACACACGCACACACACACACACACACAACCTCCGGTAAAAGCAACTCCCACAACAATAAAAACAAAGGATTAATGACAAGATTGACATAATCAACGAAGGCAATACAGCCGTACTACACGTTAGGAATATTATGAATTAATGAGGACAAACATACCATTCATAACAAAAGCAAACATTATCAAATATAAGCCAGAGTTAAAGCTTGTATTAGACAAAACAAATATAAGCCAGAGTTAAAGCTTGTATTAAACAAAACAAGTATCATCAGACAAACCAAACGAAACACAAGGCAAAAACTATGATGAACACCGGGGAACTATAATAGAAAGACAAAACAACAACAACAATATACGAACAAAGCCAATATTTCCAACACAGCTATATTTCCCAAGCTTAACACCTGCAATAAAACCGGAGCCAATAAGACATAAAACATCCAAGTACAAGCAACAGGGAAGGCAATAAGGGGCGATGTTTTTGTTTTTGTTTTTTTCTATTAATGAATGTAGTCCTTTATTTCTTAGTTTCCTCGCTAGACCTCCATCAAGCTTAGAAAACACTCCCTGAACTCCCCTTTTACATTTTTCGGTAGAAAAATTAACATTTCAGGCTCGCTATCATTCGCCAGGAAAAAATATGACACCTAAATGGCACGAAAGGTCTTAAAATTGACAACGAAATGGGGCGAAAGGTACTAAAATCGCCAAACTAATGGGCCGCACGTCTTATAATCTCAAAACAAATGGGGCTTAATACGAGGGAGAAAGGGGACCAGAAAAACGGCCCATCTCCCCTTACCATGAAGCGAGAACAAGAACAGACCAGTGCAATATATCATACAACACCAATATATAGGTGATCCTGAGGGTGATGTTATTAAAAGGGATGGTAACATAAATGGTCAATAAAGAGGAGAGGGAGAGAGAGAGAGAGAGAGAGAGAGAGAGAGAGAGAGAGAGAGAGAGAGAGAGAGAAGGAGGGTTGGGAAGGGGAGGAGGAAGGAACCGGAAGAGAAGGGGAGGGAGGGGGGAGTATATGAAGTAGGGAGTGAGAGATAAGAGAAGTGTAGAGAATAGAGGATGGTAGTGAAGGGAGGGGTGGTGGAAAAGAAGGAAAAGGGGAAAGAATTACACATAGGAAGACAGACAAGAATTACACATAGGAAGACAGACAAGAATTACACATAGGAAGACAGACACAAATTACACATAGGAAGACAGACAAGTGTGACGAAAAAAAGGCACAGAAAGAAAACAACATAAACAGAAAAAGAAAACGTATATCGAATATTGAAGAAAATAAACAAGACAATATAGGCTAAATAGGAAACCAGCCACCCAAATAAAAATGCAAGGGCCCACACAGGGAATATCCTCCATTGAAAGAGAAACCCGAGCCATACAGCCTCTTAGATTCTAAAAGGCAAAAGCGAGACGGAAAAGCAGGTGGAATTCCAGGAGAGGGCAGGAATATTTTAGGGTTAATTCAACAAACAGCCACGTGGATATCGAAGAATGTATTATACAGTCACATTAAATAATTCAACGATAACCTTAAAGTGTAACAACCAAAAATACTAAAAGCAACAAATTACGCCACCAATTGGTGCAAAATGTAATTGACTATAATGTGTGAAAAGAACATGTGAAGGCACACGCGCTCAAATGAGGACACCCACCAACAACTGGGAAAAAAAGGAACTTGAAATGGAAGGAGGAAAAGAGAAGGTAGAGGGATGAGGAGGCATACGAAGAAGCAGAGCAGGAAGAAGAGGAGGAGGAGGGAATATGGCGATGAAGAAAAGGAAGATAAAGACGAGGAGAATACGGCAGGAAAAGAAAGCCTCAAAGGTAGCGAAGAAAAAGCCTTTATAATTATTTTAGGTAAGATAATATTGATTTTGGTGTTATCGGCGGGCCCTATAAGGTATATCCCATGTCCTTCCTCCCTTCGTACACACGCACGCACGCACACACACACACACTCTCTCTCTCCCTCCCTCTCTCCCTCTCCCTCTCTCTCTCTCTCTCTCTCTCTCTATCCCTCCCTCTCTCCCTCTCCCTCTCTCTCTCTCTCTCTCTCTCTCTCTCTCTCTCTCTCTCTCTCTCTCCCTCTCTCTCTCTCTCTCTCTCTCGTACAGTAAACACTGACTGGCGTGGACAGTCGCGGTATTCATACATGTCATCATAACAATAGTGGTAATATGTATACTGGTGTAGTGACATGGTTTGGGAGCTGTAATGTATATTGGTTTATAATATTAATGGTTGGAGGTGGAGAGATAACATGGTAAAGGAATCGTCTGGGTAGTGGGTAGTGAATGCACTTGCATTAATAAATATGAATGCAAGTGCATGCACACCGATACATATTGGAGGGGAAACAATAAATGGAAATACACATAATATAATCACACACACACACACACACACACACACACACACACACGCGCGCGCGCGCGGCTGGACGGTGTTATAGGTTCAGCTTAATGCCGGATAACAACACAATTTCCTAACTGAATACCTTTAATGAACGGAACGACCTGCAGGTGTGGTGAGTGGTGGTGGAGGAGGAGGAGGGGGAGGAGGAGAGAAAGGGAAAACGCGAGGTGTAGTACAAGAAGCAAGAAACACAAAGTATAGCAAAGAAAGGGAAAGGCGGCAGTTGCTAAGGACAAACACAGAGAAAAGAAGAATATTGTAGAAAATAAGAACGTCAAAGAAAACATGGAAGGAAGACAACAACATCAAACATGGAAGGAAGCCAACAACATAACACATGGAAGGAAGCCAACAACATCAAACATGGAAGGAAGACAACAACATAAAACATGGAAGGAAGTCAACATCATAAAACATGGAAGGAAGACAACAACATAACACATGGAAGGAAGACAACAACATAAAACATGGAAGGAAGACAACAACATAAAACATGGAAGGAAGACAACAACATAAAACATGGAAGGAAGCCAACAACATAAAACATGGAAGGAAGACAACAACATAAAACATGGAAGACAACAACATAAAACATGGAAGGAAGCCAACAACATAAAACATGGAAGGAAGACAACAACATAAAACAAGGAAGGAAGCCAACAACATAAAACATGGAAGGAAGACAACAACATAAAACATGGAAGGAAGTCAACATCATAACACATGGAAGGAAGACAACATAAAACACGGAAGGAAGGCAACAACATAACACATGGAAGGAAGACAACAACATAAAACATGGAAGGAAGACAACAACATAAAACATGGAAGGAAGTCAACATCATAAAACATGGAAGGAAGACAACAACATAAAACATGGAAGGAAGTCAACAACATAAAACATGGAAGGAAGACAACAACATAACATGGAAGGAAGCCAACAACCTAAAACATGGAAGGAAGACAACAACATAAAACATGGAAGGAAGCCAACAACATAAAACATGGAAGGAAGACAACAACATAAAACATGGAAGGAAGCCACAACACATAAAACATGGAAGGAAGACAACAACATAAAACATGGAAGGAAGTCAACATCATAACACATGGAAGGAAGACAACATAAAACACGGAAGGAAGGCAACAACATAACACATGGAAGGAAGACAACAACATAAAACATGGAAGGAAGACAACAACATAAAACATGGAAGGAAGTCAACATCATAAAACATGGAAGGAAGACAACAACATAAAACATGGAAGGAAGTCAACAACATAAAACATGGAAGGAAGACAACAACATAACACATGGAAGGAAGACAACAACATAAAACATGGAAGGAAGACAACAACATAAAACATGGAAGGAAGACAACAACATAAAACATGGAAGGAAGACAACAACATAACACATGGAAGGAAGCCAACAACATAAAACATGGAAGGAAGACAACAACATAAAACATGGAAGGAAGTCAACATCATAACACATGGAAGGAAGACAACATAAAACACGGAAGGAAGACAACAACATAACACATGGAAGGAAGACAACAACATAAAACATGGAAGGAAGACAACAACATAACACATGGAAGCAAGACAACAACATAAAACATGGAAGGAAGACAACAACATAACACATGGAAGGAAGACAACAACATAAAACATGGAAGGAAGACAACAACAAAAAACATGGAAGGAAGTCAACAACATAAAACATGGAAGGAAGACAACAACATAAAACATGGAAGGAAGACAACAACATAACACATGGAAGGAAGACAACAACATAAAACATGGAAGGAAGACAACAACATAAAACATGGAAGGAAGACAACAACATAACACATGGAAGGAAGCCAACAACATAAAACATGGAAGGAAGACAACAACATAAAACATGGAAGGAAGTCAACATCATAACACATGGAAGGAAGACAACATAAAACACGGAAGGAAGACAACAACATAACACATGGAAGGAAGACAACAACATAAAACATGGAAGGAAGACAACAACATAACACATGGAAGGAAGACAACAACATAAAACATGGAAGGAAGACAACAACATAACACATGGAAGGAAGCCAACAACATCAAACATGGAAGGAAGACAACAACATAAAACATGGAAGGAAGTCAACATCATAAAACATGGAAGGAAGACAACAACATAACACATGGAAGGAAGACAACAACATAAAACATGGAAGGAAGACAACAACATAAAACATGGAAGGAAGTCAACAACATAAAACATGGAAGGAAGCCAACAACATAAAACATGGAAGGAAGCCAACAACATAAAACATGGAAGGAAGACAACAACATAAAACATGGAAGGAAGCCAACAACATAAAACATGGAAGGAAGACAACAACATAAAACATGGAAGAAAGCCAACAACATAAAACATGGAAGGAAGACAACAACATAAAACATAGAAGGAAGTCAACATCATAACACATGGAAGGAAGACAACATAAAACACGGAAGGAAGGCAACAACATAACACATGGAAGGAAGACAACAACATAAAACATGGAAGGAAGACAACAACATAAAACATGGAAGGAAGTCAACATCATAAAACATGGAAGGAAGACAACAACATAAAACATGGAAGGAAGACAACAACATAAAACATGGAAGGAAGACAACAACATAACACATGGAAGGAAGACAACAACATAAAACATGGAAGGAAGACAACAACATAAAACATGGAAGGAAGACAACAACATAAAACATGGAAGGAAGACAACAACATAACACATGGAAGGAAGCCAACAACATAAAACATGGAAGGAAGACAACAACATAAAACATGGAAGGAAGTCAACATCATAACACATGGAAGGAAGACAACATAAAACACGGAAGGAAGACAACAACATAACACATGGAAGGAAGACAACAACATAAAACATGGAAGGAAGACAACAACATAACACATGGAAGGAAGACAACAACATAAAACATGGAAGGAAGACAACAACATAACACATGGAAGGAAGACAACAACATAAAACATGGAAGGAAGACAACAACAAAAAACATGGAAGGAAGTCAACAACATAAAACATGGAAGGAAGACAACAACATAAAACATGGAAGGAAGACAACAACATAACACATGGAAGGAAGACAACAACATAAAACATGGAAGGAAGACAACAACATAAAACATGGAAGGAAGACAACAACATAAAACATGGAAGGAAGTCAACATCATAACACATGGAAGGAAGACAACATAAAACACGGAAGGAAGACAACAACATAACACATGGAAGGAAGACAACAACATAAAACATGGAAGGAAGACAACAACATAACACATGGAAGGAAGACAACAACATAAAACATGGAAGGAAGACAACAACATAACACATGGAAGGAAGACAACAACATAAACCATGGAAGGAAGACAACAACATAAAACATGGAAGGAAGACAACAACATAACACATGGAAGGAAGACAACAACATAAACCATGGAAGGAAGACAACAACATAACAGAAATAATGTTAGAATGAAGAAGTTGAGGAAGAGACGAAGAAACTGACAAACAGAAAACGTAATTGAATAGGGAGAGTTAAAAACGAAGTCACACACACACACACACACACACACACACACACACACACACACACACACACACACACACACACACCGCGATTTACATACAGATTCACCCCCACTGTTTTCCAGATCACTGACTGTACAGTAAACCCAATATAACTAATGATTTTCTCTATTATGTGTTATATAGCCAACATCTTGCCAGGTAAATTACCAAAATAAACGTGGAGCGTTTTAAAGCAGTTCACTAATTGAAATACTACCAAAGAACCAATAAAGCAATTAGGGAAAAACTGTTGAAAAAACAAAAACATGAACGTTGTAGGGAAATAGATGTATTAGAAAGGGCAAGAGTGAACATTAATTATGACACAAATGAATGCAACATAAAACAAAATGCCGTACCAATGATGGCTTAACAAACGGACACTAATAAAATAGGGAAACGGACAAAGTGGCAATAACTTTCTAGACGAACTCATAATGAATTACGATGACAAGACTAGTGAAAGTGTGTGTGATTTAATATATATATTTTGTTAACATGATATAGGTTATTGTCGAGTTTGTTTGGGGTGAACAAGGGAGCTGCTGGTTAGTCAATTATATATATATATATATATATATATATATATATATATATATATATATATATATATATATGAATACACAGTATATACTGTAAGACTATTATCGACTATTTTATGTATTTACACAAAATCCTTAGCTTCCCTATGCATATTTGTTCAGTTTTTACCTTCTACCGATATTTCCGTTATTCTTTCACTCATCGCTAGAAGTATAATCTATACTAACCTTTTTTGTTACTCATAACTTTTTCTTCACTCTATTCAAAGTTGTTTATTCTCTATTATTTACGGTCTTTTATTTGCACGTAAACTTTATTTTTTTTCCTACAATTGTCTTCCCTTATTTAGCTCCTTGCCTTCTTCCTTCACATTTTTTGGGGTGTTATTCGTGGCACCTAATTACTGGCCACCTGACCTACCCCCACACCCAACTTACTCTCACTCTCTCTCACTCACGCTCTCTCTCTCTCTCTTCACATCTACAATGGTTATTTTTTGCTAATGGAATCATGGGAGTTCCGGTAACGATAAAAAAAAATCAAAAGAAATAGTAGATGACAGAAATATTATAAAACCAATATACTGCAAACACAATATTAAACATGAAACATTTCCAATACAAGTAGGACACATCCAATCAATGTTCATATTGACAAATGTAGCCATATCAGCCACCATAGCCTACATGCGTTTTCAATGTATATCAGTTGGCTCTCTCTCTCTCTCTCCATCAGTGGTCCACAGTACCCATAATGTCTGTTCCTCTCCTCCCATCATTATCATTCACTATCATCATTAACGTCCTTGACCTAGTCCAAACCGTGTCTGAATCCGAACAAAACACACACACACACACACACATTATCTTTTACCAATTGTCTATCAATCGAACTCTTCTTCAACTCTCTTCTCTCCTTCTAAATCAGCATCAGTGTATGGCATTATTCAGTTACTATTTTCATCTAAAGAACTTCCCCGACATGAACAGCAAAAATATTAAAGGAACTATACATTCCTTGTAGATACTTATAACTACCCTTCTCCCTTTCTCTATATACAGTATTACCTAAATAATGGTTGTATGTTTGTTCCTCTCTTTTACCATGTTATTCTCCATATCCTCCATCTCCTGTACCATCATCACCTGTCATCTCCTTTTGTCTTTGAAATACAATATAGGCTCCTCAAAAAAGATATACAGATATTTTTACAGGCCCAGGGGAAGCGGTTGAGAGAGAGAGAGAGAGAGAGAGAGAGAGAGAGAGAGAGAGAGAGAGAGAGAGAGAGAGAGAGAGAGAGAGAGAGAGAGAGAGAGAGAGAGAGAGAGAGAGAGAGATCATGAATAGAGAGAACAAGAGTTTATTTATCTGAGAGCTAACGGTGGAAGAATTGGTAAAACAAAATGTATTAACAACCTATGAAAGAAAAAGGTTAGGAAAGTAAAGAATGAGTAGATAGGACCAAAATGAACAACATGGCTGATATAACCAAGTCCCCCCAAAAATGTGATGCACAAGAAGACCAAAATGTAATAAAAGGCAGAACAAGAGAGCCAAAAGACAAAAGAGTGGCCCCGGTGTGAAGGACTTGACAGGGGAGGTAGTGAAAGTGACTCGTGAAAAAATATGATGGAATGTAGGCTAATAAAACAAATAATGAAAGTAAACAAAGGTAATAGTGGAAGTGGAATGGAAAAGTGAAAATATTAAGGATATGTGAAAAAAGGAAATTTTCGCTAGTAAATGTTTTTGTATTGCACTCTTCTTCCTTCTTAGCTCTCTCTCTCTCTCTCTCTCTCTCTCTCTCTCTCTCTCTCTCTCTCTCTCTCTCTCTCTCTCTCTCTCTCTCTCTCTCTCTCTCTCTCTCTCTCGGTTTTGTTTGCTTATTTGCCTGTTTGTCTGCTTATTTATCTGACTACCTGCTTGTATTCGTGCTTGTGTGCCTGCCTGTTTGTCTGCCGGCATGTCTGCCTGCTTGTGTATCTGTCTACCTGACAGCATTCGTACCTGCATTCTTGTCTGCCTGTGTGCCTGCTTGTCTGTGTGTCTGCCTGCTTGTCTGT
>CM064485.1:26919015-26959015 GCA_032716605.1 Paralithodes platypus | reverse complement strand
AAGTAATACAAAACATGTATAGATAATTAAATAAATCAAGAACTATAACACATGTATCAAGCATAATGAAGGGGAAGAGAGTATGAACGATATAAACAATATGTCAGAACGATCAAATATAAAACAAAATATATACACATAGAGAGAGTACCGGTAAGCTTTAACAATATACAGTAAAAAAGCAAATTGTTATGCAGTTCGACAAGGACAATAAACTATAACGAACAAATAAAGAGAACACGAACGAAACCCGTAAACGGAGTTAGAGATAATAAACTGGAGAGGGTGAAAGGGTTATGGACAAGAGGTGATAAACGAAGAGCAGAAAGGAAGGACACAAGAAAAGAGACACTGATAAAAAGAAACACAGATTATAAACTCGAAAGGTGGAAGAGGAACATATAAACGAAAGAGGTTAACCCCTTCTTTACCGGTGACGTATTTTGTATTTGATTTCAGCCACATTTAGACGATTTTATGAAGCTTAGGAAGACTACATGCTAGATAAAAGCTTAATTGGGATAGCCTGTAGTCTTTTAATGGGTAGACGTCCTTCCTAAGCTAAATCAAATCGCATAATTGTCTCCAGAATATGAAGGGTATCATCGGTACTGTACGGGTTAAGAAAGCTGAAAGAAGAAGGTAAAGCGTCAAGGAGCGAGAACAGTGATAAAAGAATAACCGATGATAAACTATATACGAGGAAGAGAAGGGGTGAACAGATTCCAGACAACACTCAAAGGGGTGATGCAGGCAGTAACTGGCTGGGTCAGTGAGAATTGTGGAAGGGAAGGAGGAAGAGAGGAAGGAAGGAAATCGCAAAAGGTGAGACAAATGAGGAGTGAGCAGGATGAGAAAAGGGAGGAGAGAAAGGAAAGGAAGGAAGGAGGAAGAAGAGCACGATAAGGGAGAGGGAGGAGTATGAAGAGGAAATAAAAGAGCAAAGTGGCTTAAGGGGAGATCTTAAGTTTGCTCCCTAGACTTTCATCAAACTTAAACAAATACGCCCAAGAACCCCCCCCCCCCCCCCCTTCGAGATAAATGTGTACATTTCCCGGTTCTTCCTAAATTACAGGCTTGCTATCGCTCGCCAGGAAAAACAAAATCCTAAATGGCACGAAAGGTCTTGAAATTACCAAAATAGAGGGGCGAACGTCTTACAATCTCAAAACATGAGTAGGTGAATATGAGGGAGGTGGGGGTCCAGATAAAAAACCCTTAAGTGAAAATCTACCCTTAATATATTTGGTATGTATGTATGTATATAATCTGGCACCTTCCCCAGTTTTACTTTTTTTTTTTTTTTTTTTTATGGGGGTGGTAGTTCAGGTTAACTTTCCATGTATGATAAAATAATAGAACTCACTTAAGAGGTAGATGGTGATAATTGGATCAGATTCGCCATAAACAGCCTTGTGAAGACCATTAGATTATCTGTCGTTTGAATGTCCCTGTTATTTATTGTACTTTGTAAAAGGGAAGGAATTGAAGCGACAGGTGGAGGAAGACATGCAGAAAATTAGGAACTCTTCTAAGTACCGTAATTAAGGATAATAATTAACACGAGCAGGCCCATTAAGACGAGTAAAAGTAGAAAAGACGAACAACAGTGACGACATACAAAATAATATGAATACACTCAAATGAAATAACACAACGAAAAACAGAATATGTAGAAGTTAATTATAGTTAAAAGCGAAAATGAATATAATACAAGATAAAGAATAGAAGCAACTCGCAAATATTAAAAAAAAAAAAAAAAAAAAAAACGTGACCGGAGGAAGAAATACCGAAGATTTGATTATTTCTCGATAAACTGAGACGAGATTGCCTCAACCTTGAACCGCATATAATCTTCTGAATCACAGGATGCTATTGAAAATGGACAAACTACACGATATCGAAACCTCAGAAAATATATGCCGCTAAATACTTATGCACAGTAAAAACATATTAACATTTGTAATACAGAGAGAGAGAGAGAGAGAGAGAGAGAGAGAGAGAGAGAGAGAGAGAGAGAGAGAGAGAGAGAGAGAGAGAGAGAGAGAGAGAGAGAGAGAGAGAGAGAGAGAGAGAGAGAGAGAGGGTTAAGACAGAAGACGCAATAGAAATTTAACATTAAAATGTTAGAACAAATATCATTAAATATAATAGGAATTATGCAAGAGCACATATATTCCACATGGCCCCAGCAGTAGTGACAACATCCTTCATGATCATCATTATAGTTGTCCAGTCTCTAATTACTAAAGGGTCACAACTGTGGACCAACTCCGCTCTCCAAATGAAGGGAAAAAATCGCCTAACTGTATCGCATTACTGTCAAACTGGCCCCAACACCTTCCTGGCAGCTATGTGGCACAACAAAATATATGATGGTAAAAACTATGAATAATGACTTAAGAGTTTTGCCTGGACGATGGTGGAAGTTGGGGAAGGAATATTAAGGGTTTCCTCTCGCATAGATGATTATTGCTGTTCTTCATACTGATATACCGGGAACCTTTATACTGTGTTATCATTATCGGTATCCAAGACCGATATAAAATGCATAGAACACCCACCCACACACGCAGCGTAACATGTACCGAGTCTCGGAGTACTCGTAAATATTGAATGTCAGAGTCTGTTAGTCCAACACGTGATGTTAGGAGGTGGACAATAGTGTTACATTAACTTTTAACATTAAATTAATAACAGTAACCATACTTTTTTTCATGAACGTGGATAAGTGAATGATGATTTGATTAATCTTTTGATATACTGAGTGGAAACGATGAAAATATGCAAACATTTAGCCTAGTAGAAGGTCGGAATTACCATGTTGTGAATATGTTTTCGATCCTTACACAGAGAAAATATCGATATCCACACATAGGCAACTTCATTTTACACAACATAAACCATATGTACACGGACTAATGTCCAACACGAGGCAGATCCCTTTTACACTAACCCAGCCTCCTCCAGCATCACACAAAAGCTACCACACTACAACTATCTTCTACATCCAACCAATATTAGTTTCACCTGGCAGAAAAGACAATCCTTTAGCAGCTGATTTTTAAAAATTTATTTGGAAAAATATTAAACAACTATATTTAAACATCATTGCTATGCCAAGTTCTATATTTTACAGAATATTCTGTTACATAATTATATTTTGAAATAACGAAATACTCAAAATGGGGCCATGATAATTGACTGTCAGTTGAAAAATAATATATAATATATATATACTGTATATATACATGATAGTAGCACATATAAACATGTTTTATACGTAAAATCAGAAAACAAGATGGTCAAATTAGCAATTCGGGCGAAAGCAACACTGTAAGAGTTTGGGTAACATCCCAGACGTGAGAAGACAATATTGACCTTTAGGAATATACCAGAGCCAAAACGTTGGAGCTGTCTCTCCAGGGACTGTTGACAGATTATTGGGTGTTGGTACATTTCCCGTTCCTTGTAGTCAAAGAGAGAGATAGAGTGTGTGTGTGTGTGTGTGTGTGTGTGTGTGTGTGTGTGTGTGTGTGTGTGTGTGTGTGTGTGTGTGTGTGTGTGTGTGTGTGTTATAGTGAAGGAGTGATGATCGTTATATCAACTATCATGACAGTGGTAGAGTCCACCATAACGGTGCCAGGGGGGAACAACTTTGTCAATGTCTATATTATTAACGGTAATTACTAGGGGGGGGGGGGAAGAAGGAGGCGGTGGGGGGGGGGGGGGGGGGGAGGGAGAGCAAGAAGGAGGCGAGGGGGGCAAGAAGGGTCAGGGGGGGGGGGGGTTCAAATTGTAGCAAAGAGCGGTGATATTATAAGTGTACAAATCAGGTTCCGTGGGTAAGTGTTACAAGTGCCGGGGTAAAGTGTTCTTAAATGGTGGTTGAGGGAGTTTACAGCGGGAAGGAGAATGCATTAGGCGTCAGTGAAATTAAGTCCGTGTAAAGGCTGAGAGTCAGCTGTGACGGCGACCTACTGGCCTCCGCTGAATCTGCTCACGTGGGGTTCCTCTTCCACCACCTTCCTCCCTCCATACCCCTGCCTCCCTTCAACTTCCCCACTTCCCTTCACTATTCTCACACATCCCCCCACCTCCTCCCTTCCCCTCTTCCACCTCCCTTGCCTCCCTCCACGCTCCCCCATTCCACCGTTCCTTCATCTATTAGCCCCACCACCCCACCCCCCACCCTCTCCCTCTCTCACACACACATGCACGTCAGCTGATCTAGTTTTCGTCCATGTCTACAGCAACAGAACTTGTCAGGTATTCCTGTGTGTGGTCTTACCTGTGGTTGTTTGTCCACCCACTAAGTCCAAGACGCAGACAACAACACCAAGACCACATTCCAACACCAACGGAGAAGTAGTAATACGCATAAATATCCTCGGAAGACCACAAAACACACCCGCACACTACAAAACACACTCGTAAAATGAAGTGGTGGCTGAAAGTGGGAGGAGCTTACTGTGTGACGTCACTAGTCAAAGAAAACTAGCCAATCTCCAAATTTTATCCTAAATTAATGGTCGGTTTTCTTGAGTCAGGCATCATTTAGTCTTAATATATAACTCAAGATGCTAATGTAAAGCGCGATACTGAATGTTGTTGTCGTAGAAGTAATTGTAATAATAAAGGTAATTAAATCAGCACACAGCAAAAGGAGGAAACCAGCGGTATTTTGGCGAGGCAGTCCTTGTTGTCACTATACTATAATGCAATGCCTTCTATCCATTGAACCCTCCCAAACATACCCACTAAAAAGGAATATAGAGATAATTGATTCACTGACAATGACATAGACTTGATAGGAGTAAAAGAGAGGCGGAGAGCTTGGTGTATGAACGAGAGGATGGGGGGGGGGGGGAGACTTACACAGGTCCAAGGCTCTTTATATAGTCTTGCATCCTCCCTTACACACACGCGCACACACACACACACACACACCTGTCGTTCCTGTGGTTGTAGTTGAGGGCTGTCAGTTAGCGCCCCGTGGTCCACGCCGTTGCGGCGCCGCCACTGTACATCCCATCTACCCTCCTCACACACACACACACATATATATTGACATACCGTACACACACACACCCACACATACATTAACATACCTTACGCACACACACACACATTGTTCCATGATATAATCCCCTTACACAGCCATACCCACCTCCCCACCAACACCCTCATACATTCTCTCTCTCATTCCTTGCGCTTCCTCAGTGAACAAGACAGTTTGACGTGACGATAAATTATATTATAAAGGCAAATTAAAACCAAAGTGGCTGAGTTATGAACCAGGTCGAGAGGAAGGAAGGAAGGAGGGAGGCTGAGGGAATATACTACAACACGTGACTTGTTGCCTTCCTTCCGTCTGTAATCTCTCTCTCTCTCTCTCTCTCTCTCTCTCTCTCTCTCTCTCTCTCTCTCTCTCTCTCTCTCTCTCTCTCTCTCTCTCTCTCTCTCTCTCTCTCTCTCTCGAGCACTATATCTTGGAATGCCCAATGATTAGGGAATACAGAAATAATCAGTTAACCACAATTGAGGATCAAGCAACATACATGCTAAAGAATAACGTAATTAATAACATACTAATAAAACACAAGAACCTTGCACCCCCACAATAATATGTACTGATGTAAATATGCACCGGTATAAGTATGCACCCCTTGTCCTCCACATATCTATTCTTTCTTACAAGGTCACACTTAAACCCTTTGTAACGCCCTCTACACGACTCCAGATTTTCATTGATCATGTCACACTTATAATATCAGTCAGTATTTCTTTACTTATCACTGCTATTCTCATCTAATAGATTGACAATGTATATACATATCCCTCTGAGCCTCTAACATATCATTTAATTTAATTATCCTTTTGTAAGCCAATATACATGACCCTTGCATATGTAAGCAATATAATAATTATTGTCCTCAATATTCTCGGCTAATTGTTTGATGTACCTCCGGATATGCGGCACATCCCTCCCGGAGGACTACTTGTACCTTCCTTCCGAATATTGTTTGGGTACCAAGCATACTTTAATTTTGATCTTTGCATTCATACAGTTTCCTTCCTTACTTATTGATATGTTGTGTCAGGTCCGATGCAACGATACTGCTGATATCTGTAGACTTGCGTTGAAAGTCAAACTTACCCTTTTAAGAAATATTGTATTGCTATCATTTTTACTGTTATTACTATTATTACTTTCATTATTATTATTATTATTATTATTATTATTATTATTATTATTGTCTTCATACTACCATTTTTATCTTCAGTACTATTGCTGGCCTTAAACAACTTATGTATATGTAATAATTTATGTAGTTGGAAATATTAGTCACATCATGCACGGTATGTAATAATTGTATTCAGCTAACTATGCCCTCAATAAGCATTGATGTAATGAAAAATATGAACAGTCTCCTCACATGATTGCACTAGTTTTGTAGTGCTATAATTTACAACCTGTCAATTAATAATTATTCAGTCACGACAAGCTCCGTTTTTTTTTGTTTTTTTTTTTTGTTTTTTTTTAATTCATGAGCTACGTATATGCAACACATGTGGCAATTAAATGAGGAAACTGTAATAACTATATGAATAATGCCTACCTAATTTATAAACACAAATATGAATGTAACCAGACGACGATGCTGTTGTTTCAGTGGAATAATGGCTCTTTGAGCAGTATGTATCACTTTACCAGTGGTTGTCCCCTCACAGGATGGGGGGCGCTGCTCAATAAACTCGCCCCTCGGGGCAAAATCAAATCTCTCTCTCTCTCTCTCTTTCTCCTTTCCCCTCCTCCCATTTTACTACTACAAGACCAACAAGAACAAAAGGTACCAGGTAAGGAATAATTATATATGCAGCAGCAGGAGAACTTATTCGTAAAACAAAGTTTGGGATACGCTGAGTGGAGAATGTGTTGTGTGAGAATAATTAAGAAGATTTCGGAATGTGTTTAGAAGTTTAGCTTAGGAATCTGAAAGGTTATGAAAGTGAAAGAGAAATTGTATGATATATTTAAATCAAGGCAGAGAACACAGAATAAAATTAAAGTGTGGGAGATGATCATTTAAATATAATGTATTACGTTATACAGTTCCACTAAATAGTTCCTACTAATATCAGGATTAATTCTGGACTGCTCCGAAGAGACCAAAGGGTGTGTGTAGCCCGTGTATCAATGTAATTCCCTGTAACTGGGTTATGGAGACAACGGAGGCTATATATCTCACTGAAGCCTGTATAATTAATTTCTGGCACTTCCCAATTATTGAAAGTCTCCATCATAGACATTGACGGACTTAATTATGAAATACTTACTACCATGTTCAAATTGTGGACGTCAACTAATACAATGTGACAGTCATAAATTAGTTCTTAATATAACCAGTCAACCCATTACCACGGATTACGGGTGTCGCCGAAGTGGCATTATAAGGGGTGTAATTATTATTGGCTATACACTCTATAATTATGTTGTAATCAGAAAATCTAGCAAACATGTTGTTGTTCTCTGTATACCATTATATACAGTATGTATACACAGCTATTTGTCTACTGTACTTCTATTTTGTAAAGAAATCTTATTCGAAGAGTACCAAATATGTGTTCATAAATGAGCATTACAAAAAATACCGATATTTTTGTTTATGTTTGTTGTTACCCACTGGCATACATTTGGCACCTAAATAAGCAATGCAAATTAAGTGACAAACAGTAATTATACTCTCCTTTAAAGAACTAAATGTTATCAATAATAATACAAACATTAATAATATTGTTGCCTTACATATTATGTTGTTTGTTACTCACTGCCGAATATATTCCCCTCCCAGCTGAAATCCTTGTACAAATACATGGTTAATTTCTCTTGATTTCACCATTCTGTTTCTCACTTCTTTTTCCCAGACTAAATTGCTTTATTAACTATCTCCATTGTTATTCACACTCACTCTCACTCACACTCTCTTTCCATTCTCCCTCTCTTCTCACAGTCCCACCCCACACCCCACCCCAACCCTACCTCACCAAACTCACCATGAACACCAACTTCCTCTCCCCAAGTCATGCGAATCCCTCGAAACACTTGACAACTAGACGTGATATTTTTACAGATCCGGTATTGACTTCACAACACAAACATTGTTATAAAAAGACAAGATGTTTTTCCTTGTGCTACGTATTTGCTACATAGTCTTGTATTGACTTTAGAAAACATAGTAGTACGTAACCATTTTTATATAAGGACATCGTATTCTCCATGTACCCGATACAATTCATAGATCACTATATTGACTTACTAAAAGAAAAGTAGAGCAAAACATTGTTATATAAAGATTATTTTTTACAGATATTGTATATAGACAACCGACACAAGAGCACGAAAGGGTGTTTCCGTATATGGGAACATCTACAGTATATAATAAGTCTGAAGGTCATAGTCTGTCTGTTTGTTTGTGTTCATTGGGCGCTCACACCAAGAGTCTAGGGTGGAGGACCTGACTGATTTGGGAGTAACTCGACCCGGGGAGTAACATAAACGCGTTGGCCTCTGATGCCTGCAGGGCTGGAAGATAATTTCCCAGAGAAGGTTTCTGCTGGTCACGGTTAGATATTATGCCAAAATAAATAGTTGTTTTTCCTCAAATGCGATTGGAACAAACCTCTTGGCCATAAAGGCTAAGCACGGCGGTCTGGGGATGCCAAAGTGGGGAATTTGGCTAGTATCTTACATATAATATACTGTAAAATAATATAATATACAATATAATTATTATGCTTTAGTTGATCTAAGCGCCTTGCTAAAAGTAGAAAGCACGTGACAAGCTTAACAAACTACGCCAACTTGTTTTCTTTTCAAAACTTTAACCACAATGAATAGTAAGGAATCTATTGTTTTTGTTTTGAAACCCAAATAGCAATTAATTATCTTAATTTATTAGTAGACAGAGTTGGTGTCAACCACAAAACAAGATGAGCCAAACACTCATTCACTCACTCTCACTCTCTCTTTTTCCCTCATTCTCTATGAACCGTCTCATTCTTAACTTCCCTGTCTTCAAGTTCATCATAATTATCTCTTTCACCTCTCACATTCCTCCTTCAACGTCTCTTCTCGTTACCCCCTCTCTTCACGACTCTCAAGTTCTGTATTGGTTACATTATCTCATAAACTAACATTTACTGATATCAAGTAATAATTATCTCATATCCCTCCCTCCCTCCCTCTCCCTCTCTCTCTCTCTCTCTCTCTCTCTCTCTCTCTCTCTCTCTCATCCCTAGGCATGAACACTCCCACTAACTGGGGCTCATATTATTCAAACCCTTTTAAATCGCTATGGTTTATATATTCGCACATCGCTCAAAGCTTGTATGGTCACATAGATTTACATATACCGATATTGACAGACAAACCGAACGCGCCCGTAAAAATCAATAGCGCGGAAATGCGATTAATATGTATATTATGTAGCATTGGAGTTTATGGGACTGTATAACCAGGCTTGTGTTTATATATCCTCTATATTTATATATACCCCATACATTCATATATTTCATACAGCACAGGTGCCGAAGGACGACATTATCCAGCTTAGGAAAGACATGTATCAATCAAAGGGTTTGGACAATTAGTAGACAATAAACCAGAGGTAAGGTACTTGAACTACATAACTTGTTTAACATTATATATTACTCTCTTTTATTTTGATCAACTGGGATGTCTGTGTATGTGTGTGCGTTTATATATATATATATATATATATATATATATATATATATATATATATATATATATATACAGTTTATATATATAAAAACAACAATCACAACACAAACCTCCCTAACCACAGTACAACCACAATCACAACACAAACCACCCTAACCACAGTACAACCACAATCACAACACAAACCACCCTAACCACAGAACAACCACAATCACAACACAAGTTACCCTAACCACAGAACAACCAAAATCACAACAACACTAACCTCCCTAACCACAGAACAACCACAATCACAACACAAACTACCCTAACCACAGAACAACCAATCACAACACAAACCACCCTAACCACATAACAACCACAACACAAACCACCCTAACCACAGAACAACCACAATAACACAAACCTCCCTAACCACATAACAACCCCAACCACAACATAAACATCCCTAACCCCACAGAACAATCACAACACAAACCACCCTAACCCCACAGAACAATCACAACACAAACCTCCCTAACCACATAACAACTCCAACCACAACATAAACATCCCTACCCCACAGAACAATCACAACACAAACCACCCTAACCCCACAGAACAATCACAACACAACCACCCTAACCACTTAACACAACAACCATCAGTCTCCCTGCCACACTCATTGGTTATGGTGATTGCCCACAGGACTCACAACAGTATTATTGGTCCATTCTCCCCCTCTGTCCCCTGTTGGAATGACCGCTCTTTAGGCCTTAACTACCCTCCATCCACCTCATTTACCTCGGTCCCTGAACACTCTATCATGATATGACATATTTATGTACTATTAACCCTCTCCGACATATGACGCGATTTTGAGCCTATTGGGGATACTTTAAAGCCTTTGTTGTTGTTGTTGTTGTTGTTCCTCAGGCTGCCTGGCCGAAGAGGCCCAAGGCCCCGAGCATGGCCAAGGCCATTTCCGAGTGCCCCAACAGAACCCTCCCTGCCTACCACAATAAAACCTGGGTGACCTAAGCCACTCCATGGCGGGGAGCTAAGGAGGGCGCGGAAACACCCGGAAACCAAAGCCCCACCCAGGGCCCTGTGCCCCTCAGCAATTATGAAGAGAAATTTGAGGGGCAAAGGGAAAAATGTGAAGCTTTGGCTTCCAATCTACCAACCTCTAGGTTGGCAGATTGGGAGGTCAATCCACGGAAGAGACGCCGTCACTTGAGATCTAGAAAATATATAAGTAAAAGGAACAGTCAGAGTAAGCTATGGGTATGGCAGAGATCGCTCAGTTCTCACTCTGATAGACCAGCCCATCACCACATGACTAGAACCCAATCCTCTCAGCATCAGCTAGGAAAGGCCCTAGAAAGCTGCCTTTGGCGGGGGGATAGCTCCCCTATGTCAACCCCTTTCGGGGTGGGGCACCCGCCTTTGCTACCATCAGGGGTATTTAGAAACCTTTAGTTTAGTTACTTCAACCTCTGCAGTTGTCTTTGAGTTAGCTGTGGGCAGAAAACGAATTTTGGAGAGGTAATTATAGGAGTGAGAGAACTCTATTTCTTATTGCTGATCTGACAACCTCTGCGTCATAAATGCGTGAAAGGGTTAAGGACATTTATCGATATAAATATTTTATATATTCTTTCGAATAACAGAATTCACAGTCCCAGTTAAGCTTCTTTCGTTCAAACCTTTCATTTGATATAACTCTTTCCTATATATCGCTGCTAAACCCTCAGCATCACACTTCAGCTATATATTTCTTATATATCTTTCAGCTTTGTCTACAGTAAATATTCCCTTTCTTTTATTTCGCAATTGAAATAGGTGATATTTACTTCGGCCAACGAAGTTGAACGGAAGTTATATTTTCGCCTCCATTTGTTTGTTTGTGGGCAGATAAGATATGTACCAAGGAAGAAGTTATTCAATCTAAGAGGCGATCTGAATCATATCCTGGGACCAATATCCAGAAGAAACTGTAAGCCTATGATATTAATGGTAAAGCAAACCAGCGAAGGTTGAGGTAGGCGCTATAACGAGTGCCCCACTAATTAGATCCCTTAAGGGGGAGGTAGTTGCTTGATCTGGACTCCCTTCTCCCTCATGTTTAACCCCAATAGCTTTGAGATCTTAAGATCCATTAGTTTGGCGATTTGAAGACCTTTCACTCCATCTCTGTTATTATTTGGACTTTTTGTGCCATGTAGATGTCGATTTTTTTCCTGGCGACCGATAGCGAGCCTGTAACATTAGGAGAAACCATCCTTCGGGCGAGAACTTTTTCTGCCCACAAATGTACATAATTATCACGAAGGGGGGGGGGGGGGGGGCTAGGGTGTATTTGTGTATTTGTTAAAGCTTGATGGAGGTCTAGTGAGGAAACTAAGAATATATATACATGCATAAATAAATAGACCTACAAATAAACGGTACCCCCTTAAGCCTTCTTCATTTAGGATATATTTATTGAAATAAAGCTGTTTAAATGCTTGTTTTTTATTATCGTTGTTCGTGTACTAATGTTATATACATACTTGTTATTGTTGTCTTTAATAAAGATCATTATATTATTATATACACTTCTCTGCACATAACGCAAATTGTTTGTTTCTTCCAACATCCACTTTTAGCGTTTGTTATTTTTATATATCTCCCAACCTCTCTCCCTCCCTTCCTTCCTTCCGCTTCACGCTCTCCCTCCCTCCCTTCCTTCCACTTCACTCCCTTCCACCAATAGTCCTGTTCAGGTAATATTTATACAAAATGTCCTTCCTGAATTGTAGCCTATACTCTTTATCACGCATAGCTGACATTCTAAGTTCATACAAACCTATTTTTCACTTATAAATATATTTCTTCCTATTTATAGTTATTATATTAATGACGATGACAGAAACACGTTCACACTCATGACAAACAACGATCTCAGATTACAAAGGTTCAATAAGTAGATAGCTATCTAATCTTTAATAGTGATCCTTTCCCATAAACCCCTCGCACATCATACTACCGAGAACAACAATTAACGTGACCCAATAAACTGAATTACTTATCTGAACCAACGGTACCTGTGTTACTCTGACTTTCCCCGAAGACAGGTTCTCACACACGAAGGATGGCTTCTCTTACCTGTCTGGAAAGGAAGAAATATATTGGTCAGCCATTGATAAACAAACAATAGTGCTGGTACACTCGCATGCCAAAGTCTTTAGGCCAATCATACATTTGTTTGGACTTCACTTATTTCTAATTATGGAAGTATATCTCTGGAAACGAATTTATGAACATAATTTCCATAAATCAACTACAAAACTATATATATTTGTTATTGAAAAGCAAATGTTATCCAAAAATCAGTCTAGATAGATATACTTTCATAAAAACACATAGGAGGTCCTCGACATCTTTTGAGTGGGCTAGAGACTATGGTAGCTAATAGTTTTATAGTTGATACACTTTGAGAACATCTTATAAATGATCTCTCTCTCTTTCTCTGAATATATTAATATATATTTATGTAGGTGCCTTTTGAACCTTGGGAATCAATAGTACATAATAACGATACTAATGTGTTAAAAAGAAAGACTTGGTAAGTGAAGGAAAACACAAACAGACTGTAGGAAGCTAAAGTAACTTGCAGAGAGAAGAAATAAAGTAATGTAAACTATAAGAAAAGGGGAAGATTACATGCAAAATCAAAACAAAATATACAGTACGAGGGTAAAAGGAGAACCACTTACAAATATCCTACCCGTCTTTCTCTGCCCTGTTCTGTCTATCCTTTACCCTTTATTTATCGTCCTTATGTGTCTCCTACCATTGTTGTGTATTTCTTCCTTCCAAGTTGTTGATCTCTATATTCCGTATCACTCTCTCCTTGTCTTCTTACCGTACTTCTATTAACTACCGGTACTTATTTTCCTTCCTATATCAGACGCCTTTTAATTGTTCCCACCTTTTATCTCTTATCTATCACTAAACAATCCGTTGCCACTGTATTTTGTCCATAGTCTTCCTTTCTTCATTCTTCCTTATTACTATCTTAGCCATTCCCTATATTCCAACATTCTTCCTCCTTCATTTCTTCCTGTCTGTAACTTATTACCCGATTGTTTTCCTTAATATCTTCCACCAGTGCTTTCTTTTCACTCTCGGACGTTCTGGCTGGGCTGGGCTGGGCTGGCTTCCTTCCAACCTACCTTCCCTCCTCCTTTCTTTCTTCCCTCCCTCCCTTCCATCCTCTGACTGAGTTGTACGAGTATTGGACTGGTAACTTGCGGGACAAAAGTTTGGAACATAATTAAGCCGTCGGAATATTGTGGACAGTTTGTTGGTACTCATGCCCCCCCCCCTCCAACACACTCACCAACTTCCACTTGAAACAAAAACGTTTAATTAATATTATACACGCATAACCATGCATAAAAACACGTGAATTAATTTATTAGCAGAATGAGTTCATTAACCAACTTTTAATTTATTCAGCACTTACCCGGGGCATGTCTACGTCACAACTGACTTAGTGCCTTTTCTATCATTAGGCCAACTGTACTGTTGTGTATGGCCACGATATTATAGGCTAGTTTATTTACTGTTCAACTAACAAATATTCTTTCTCTTCCCTTCATTTCTGTTCCCCTTCCTCCTGTTTCCATTTCCAACCATTCAACATTCCGGTCGTCCCTAATCAGTCCAACTTTTCCCTCCCTTCGTTCATTGTGTCCCTAATTTCCTTTGTTTCCTCTGGTTCCTAATTTACGCTGTCGTTCTTCATTTACTCTCTCTCTCTCTCTCTCTCTCTCCGGCCTCATATATCAACAACAGTATATTGACTGTGATGACACTCTTATAGCTGTTATATTGGCAGGTATGTGGCCCATATATTGTCTATATGGATTGTACAGCGAACTTCATAAATCTGTTATACTGACTTCTACTATCTTCGTCTCTCGGATATATTGGTTGTGCACCAAATATAACCGCTTTATGGGATTGGTTGAAATAAATACAATATATCGGCGTTTCTGAATTGAGTTTCCCCTGTATTTATTATATTGCTTTCATTGTTGACCTAATACCTTTATTGGTTTAAATGAATATCATAATTGTTATCAATTCAATGTCAACTGTTTTCATGTATTATATACTTAGTTCATGCCAGACGATCTTAACCAACTTACAATGGAACTCTCGTGCCTACAGCTACATTTCCCATAAGTTAAGGGGAGATGATCGGTTTTGTTGTTGGACACCCTTCTCCGTCATGCTTAGCCCCATTAGGTTGGCGATTTTAAGACCTTTCGCCCCTTTTCTGTCAATATCAAGACTTTTCGTGTCATTTAGGTGTTTTTTCCTGGCGAGCGATAGCAAGTCCGTAATTTAGGAGGAACCGTCCTTTGGCCGGGACATTTTTCTACCAAAAAAGGTACAAATATATCTTGAAAGGGGATCCTGGGGTTGTTTTTTTAAGTTTGATGGATGACTAGGGAGGAAACTAGAACACACAAATAAATACATGCAAAAATCGACCAAAAAGTTAAGGGTATGACCAGGAGAATTTATAAGAATTTGAAATAATTCGATAATCCCAGTGCCCTTTTGGTGTCAATAATTATACCATCTATCTATCTATCTATTGCCTGACGCCGTGATCCCCGAAGGTGTGGCCACGAACGAACCGCCCCCATGCACCTCTGTCCCCAGTCAGTCGACGCCCCTCCCCCCAACCAGCACCGCCTTCGTTCATGTAGTTCCTCACTCCATCCTTCCACCTCATATTCGGTCTACCTCTCCCCCTCTGTCCCTCCACCTCGCTCTCGTACACCCTCTTAGTCATTCTCTCGCTTTCCATACGTTCCATATGGCCGAACCATCTCAAGTTGTTCCTTTTCACACTTTCCAGCACATCTACCTCCACACCACACCTCCTTCTTACTTCCTCATTAGTCTGTCTATCCCTCCATGTAACTCCGCACGCACTCCTTAAGTAATTCATTTCCACTGCTCTCACTCTTGGTCTGAGTCTCTCAACCAACGTCCATGCTTCGCTTCCGTAAGTCAGTGTCGGGATTACCACACTGTCATGCTACTACTTTATACTATGTTACTCCCTTCAAATGTTGGCCCCGACAATATCGTGTCCGTGAGAGACTGTCCAGGTATTTCTGTACCGGGCCACCACACCGGTAATTAACGAGCTCACCTGTACTAGTTTAGGGACATCAAAAGAACAACTGTTTTCTCTGACCCTTTCTCTCACTCGATTTGAGTTTCCTTTACTCGCTCCCGCTCTCGCTCTCTCTCTCTCTCTCTCTGTCTATCTGTGTGAGCATCCTGGGGTCGAATCCCCGGACTGCCACATGTGTTTGTTAATTTCATGAATCGATTTTAGGAGTAGAGTTGGTTAGTGGAGAGAACATAATAATTACACACTCCAAAATGTCAACACCAATTAGTTACTATTAAGATATTAGAAACTCTAGCTCTTTCTTTCCAAACAACATACCAGAAGTGGTAAACGTAAAATACCAAGCACTGTCTAATACTAGATTACAATTTGCTGTAGTGTAGTAGAAATAGGAAAGTTTGTATTAGTTAAATAGTTAAACTTTGGTAAATCTAAAAGTGTGAACTTTTAATATATATTACAATAAACCCAAACCCAAACCTAATGTATATTTGGTCCGTGACAACACTTCAGTCAGGTTTGAAAAATATCCCCCAAAAGTAGATAGGAGGGAATATAATCGACATATAAAGAAAATAACTTTATAGACAATCATGCGCTTGTATTGGTTTCCGGTTAAATGTAATTAATCAAGTGTTCTTCTTCATAAGGTATTGATCATTATTGTGGATCATATAGGACTCTGGACTGAAGGATGAGGGAACAGAGACTGGTGAAATGAGAGAAGGGGAGGGAATATATTGGCTAACATAAACGTATTGAGCTGTTGAAGGAGATATTGCAGGCAGGCTTTATACATTGGATTTGGTAAAACCATCATCATCACTGCTGTCACACACACACACACACAGAGATATTCACTACACAGACACACCATCATTATCACTGCTGTCACACACACACACACACACACACACACACCTGTAGGTCCTGTAGGTCCTGTAGGTCCTGTAGGTAGTAGTTGCAGGCAGTGTTGTCCGCCCGTGGTCACGCTGATGCGCCACCACTAGTACATTCCATCTGCCCGTCTCTGCGCCAGCTGGTCCATGATGCTGTTGCTAGCGGCACGGAGGTGGTAGTGGGGCAGTTTGGGTTGATCAGGTAGTGTCCAGAGAAATTTGTCCAGTTGATTTTTAAATTTCTCGAGACTTGGTGCAGTTGAGTCACGCAGATATCTGGGTAGGGCGTTAAAGAGAAGAGGTCCTCGTGTCGCAAAGGCGTTCTCCTTGAGCGTCTTAACTCTGGTGGCTGCTCTGGGGTGTACCCGCTGTATGTGGCAGAGACGGCCCAGTCGTTGATGGATGTGAAAACCTATATTAAGGTTGTTGGTTGTGATGCCAATCAATATTTTGTAGACATATAAGATGGCATATCTGTCCCTGCGTCTTTCTAATGAGAAAAGCTTGAGAGTTTCCAACCTCCCCCAGTAGTCTAGGTGTTGGACGGCAGAGATTTTATTGGTGAATGAGCGTTGAACTGCTTCGAGTAATTGCTTCTCTCCCACCTTCCATGGGCTCCATAGCTGACAGCAATATTCCAACAGTGGAATGACCAGTGACTTGTAGAGCGTCAGCATGGGGATCATGTCACGCGTTCGGAAGGTTCGTAGGATCCATCCAGCTTGGTTACGAGCATTCTTTGCCACATTGGTTATATGCATTCCAAATGTACCATCTCGACTGAGTGTAATACCAAGATCTTTTACATAATCATTAGTATCAATGCAAGAGCCGTCATCTGCTGTGTATGTGTGGATATTCATATTTCGGTCTGCACTGTAGTTCATGTGTTCAAATTTGTTATTATTTAAAGGACATGTTGTTTTGCTCTGCCCATGAGTAAATTGTAGTGAGATCTGCCTGAAGTGAATCAGCATCTGTTGTAGAAGACACTTCCTTTAATACACGAGTGTCGTCAGCAAAGGAGGACACAGACGAATGCATGACATGTTTATTTATGTCTGATATGTGCAGCAAGAAAAGTATAGGTCCAAGAACTGACCCTTGTGGCACCCCACTAGTGACGATGGATGGCTTGGACACTGCACCACCAACCGCGACAGCTTGTTCCCTGTCAGTGAGGAAACAGTGCAGCCACACCCCAAGTTTTCCTGAGATTCCTGAGTCTCGTATCTTGTGGAGGAGTATGCCGTGGTCTACCTTGTCAAATGCTTTTGCAAAATCAAGGTAGACCACGTCGATAGCATTTTTATTTTCTAGCCCTTCTATAATTTTTTCATGGTGAGCTAACAGTTGCGAGAGGCACGAGTGGCGCTTCCGAAACCCATGCTGGTCCTTGTTTATTATGTTGTTTTCTTCAAGGTATATGGACATATTTTTAAATATTAGCTTTTCGAGGATTTTGATGACATGCGAAGTTAAAGCAATAGGTCTATAATTTTTTGCTTCACCCTCGAACCCCCTTTGTGGACTGGTGTAATTTTAGCACATTTTAATTGTTGTGGTATAATTCCAGAGTCGAGAGAGTTTCTATAAAAAATCTGTAGAGGAGCACTAAGGTCTGCTGCGCAATTCTTGAGAAGTGCGGCCGGGAATTGATCTGGGCCTGCTGCTGCATTGATACCAATTTCCTTTATAGCATTTACTATATCATTTGTGGTAAATTATATGTCAGTTAGATTTGGCATGGATACTTTGTGGAAGAAGTCGGTCGGTGAGTCAATTATTTTATCACCTCGAGGGTGGCTAAAGATGCCCTCGTACTGTAGCCGTAGTATATCGACAATCGCCTCAGGTTCGTTCTTGGTTTGGCCGTTCGCATCTGTCAGTGGACCAACACCCACCCTTACATTTGATTTGTTTGCAGCATACTTATAAAAGTATTTTGGGTTAGTTTTAATGCAGGACACGGCTTGGAATTCTTTTCTGCGATTTTCTATTTCTACTGAAGTCTTGAGTTTTTCTTCAATGGAGGTAACGTTGGCTTCAATTTGTTGTTTATTTAGTATGCTCATACTACGCTTCAGCTTCTTGCGTAGGTTCGTTCGCTTGCGCATCAGTATCCTACGATCACGTGGTATATTTTTCTGTGGTGACGATTTTCTAAGGGGTACATATTTTTCAGAAATTTTGAGGCATATTTCCAGTAATTTGTTATATTGGGCCTCGGGACCAGATTCCTTAAACTGTATGGCCCAATCCACTTCACTAAGTTCTCTTTTAAGGTCTTCCCAGCATATAGATTCACTGAGAAAGTTGAGTTGATTGAAGTTCACAGCCATGGGCTCTGCAGGGCTGGGAGTTCTATGCTGTGTGTTGGTAACTATGTTTGTCGCCATTGTAATAATATTGTGGTCCGACAGGTTGGTTTTGTCTACTGTGAGGTTGTGGATCAGCTCATCATTGTTGGTCATTACAATATCCAGTATATTATTACCTCTTGTGGCCATATTGACGAGTTGATTGAGATAAAACTCTCTTGAAAAACGTATAAGTGCTTCTGCTTGAGCTCGCATGTCCGGTGCTCCTCCATAGACACTTTCTGAATCCCAGTTAATTAGCGGGAAATTCAAGTCTCCAGTGAGCACAATGGTTGGCATGGGTGGTGGTAGATTGTCTAAAATATCTTTAATTTTTGTTAGTTGATCCATAAACTTATTAGTTGGACATGCTGGGGGTCTATATATAGTGATGTAGATCATATTAATGTCTGTAATGTTTAGTACCTGGACCTCTGTATAGGAATTAGATTCTGATAATAGAACGTTAGTGAGAGCTGCAAGGTGATTTTTAACGTAAGTGATAATACCCCCTTTTTTCCTATGACCAGATCTATCAGTTCTGAAGGAGGTGTAATTTTCTATATCTATTTCAGCTTCTCTTATACTTTGAGTAAGATGCGATTCTGTTAGGGAGAGTATGAGTGCATTATCTACTTGTGCTATTTCTGCAAGCAACTTTACTTTGCCTTTGAATTTGTAAGGTAATAGGCCTGCTATATTGAGTGAAATTAGTGTGTGTAGGGTGCTGCTGTTTACCTCTTTCCTTGTTACTGTAGTTCCTGTGATGGAGGGATGCACCACTGAGTCAATGGATTTTCAGTGCCTGCATTATTTGTTGTTGCACTTTTTGCATTTGCTGCATCTGTTGCACTAAAAAATGTACCGTGGTATCATTTTGGGGAGATTGATTTACCCACGTATCTTGTGTTCGTTGAGGTCTATTTAACCACGCACTCTGTGTTTGGGGATTTGGTGCAGGAATGGCTGAACGAGAAGGTGGTGGTGGTGGTGGGTAAGTGGTTGTTTGTTGCTGTTCTCTACACTGGTCAGATGGATATCGACGAGTGCCCTTCAAATGAAGTCTTTTGCACTCCAAGTTTAAACACTCTCTCCTCCTTTCTGAACCATTACATATAGGTGGGTGTAGGTATTTGCACTTATCACCATGTTTACATCCCTTTACGGGATCACGACCGTTTATCTTGTACCTGTTACATAGACTTGGGTGAGCAAAATGGCAGTCACGTCCTTTTCGGCCAAATTTACACTGATTATTTTTGTAGTAGTAGCATAATTTATTTTTCCTTTCATCATTTTGAAGATTTCTATTATTTGTTTTATTTGTTATGGTTGGTGTGCCACTTTGTTCTCCGGAAAAAGGTTCATCACACTTACCACCGTTTTCAGTGGTGTTTTCCTTGTCGTTGTTTGGCTGTTTAGCCTCACTTTCCTTTTCCTTGTCCCTGTCCAGTAGGGTATAGACGAGAGCAAACTGCCGGTCGCCTTGTTCACCCAGCTGTTGTCTAACACATCCCTCGCAGGTGTACTGACTCCTTGTGTTCAGAAAATTCACGATGGCATAGACAGGGAGGTGTGTGCAATTGGCATGTATATATTGTTTACACGTTCGGCATTTCAAACACTCTAACAAGCACTGGCTGTTACATGATAAACAGTTTGTGTCTGCAGGAGGCAAGTTACTTTCGGGTATAGTACTCATGTTGCACTGTATATTTTCCGGTTTCACTAATTTCCCTGCACATGCCTAAACTAATTAAGGAACAAATGCAAGTCACTGGTAATTATAAACTAGCGATGAGGGTACCGGTAGTGGTAGTTAGGCTGGTAACCGGCAGGCGGTGCTGGCTGTCAGAGCAGACGGCAGGATATGGTGTCAGGTTTTCACTAATATTTCAATAATCACTGGCCTAAATTCGTTCCAGACAGCTTCACAACCGCCACGGTGTTTCGATGTTTATCTAGGTAAAGTCAGAGTACCGCAACTTCACTACTTTCGAAGATATTGATGAAAACAGAGGAGCGCGGGAGTCACTGTTCACACCGGGCACCGCCAAAAAAAAAAAAAAAAAAAAAAAAAAAAAAAAAAAAAAAAAAAACCCCCCCCCAAAAAAAAAAAAAAAAACACACACACACACACACACACACACACACACACACACACACACACACACACACACACACACACACACACACACACACACACACACACACACACACACACACACACACACACACACAACCATTGGTATTAATACAGGATGGTGTACACAGACTAACACCATACATTATTCAGGGTGCACTACGACCCCTTGGCCATAAGTCCCGTTATACATTACAGGGCTCACAAATTATCCAAACTGATATTGATCAAACCAGAGGTAAATACAGGTTAATTATGGTACACCAGGAGACCAGGGGGAGTGAGTGAGGGATGGTGGTGGTGTGGTGGTGGTGGTGGAGAGGATTGAGGAAGAAGTAATGGGGAGAGGGAGAGGGATGAATCATAATAGTTAAACTTAATTAAATTTACTTGTTTTATTATTCACAACAAAATACATACTGTATAGTTACAGCATACAACATAAAATGGAGTAAACATAAATACACATGTATTAATGTTGACAGTGGGGGAGAGAGGGGTGGTAAAATATGAATGTTTGTGGGAAGAGGGAGAGATGTGCGGCTGTGGTGGCAGTAATGAAACGACATAAAATGGAAATAGTGATATTCGAAATTAATATTATCCTCTACACGAAAAATATAACAAAGCAATGAAAACTCGCTCTCTCAATTACTGGTACGAGGATATTCAATACAGTTATACTAGCTAACGTATCGTGTATCAATAGTAGCATCATAGATAGGCTTGGCTAGGGTGAGATGGGAGTGGGTTGGGTGAGTGGAGGGGATGGTGATATAAATCCATGAAGGAGAAGAAGAGGATAACATCTGACAAATGGGAAGGATGGAGACGGATGGGTATGATGGAAGGTGGTGATGGACACAATTGTGAAAGAAGGAGATACATACAGGTAGTAAACACGAGATGGAAGAAGGTAGTAGTAACAAAGAAGAAAACAAGTAAAGTATCACACAACATAGTAAAGAATGTTGGTAAGTCAACTGGGTGAGAACAGTTGTTGGTGGTGGGGACAAAAGGCAGCTGATGTAGAAAGAGTACCGGTAGTGATAATAACAATTTCTGGGATAGTAAAGATTGCTAATAAATACAATAGGGTAATCTGGAAACATAGTTGATCATTTGCAACAACTTGGCACATAACAAAGCAACATGTATAATATGCTTCATTATATATGTATATATGTATATGTATAGAGGTGTTAAGTATAATCTGTACTATACAGCACTTTTAAATATGCTGAGACCAACACATACACAAAACAATATAGTACGGTACCGGTATACAAAATCCATAAACTGTATACTGGTGTTGCAGTAGAACGTACCCTCACTCTTGCTCACACACAGCTAGCTAGCTCTCTCTCTCTCTCTCTCTCTATCTCTCCACCTCTGCCACCAACCACTCCAGCTGTCAATCAGACCGTTATAAAGACCTCGTTATCGAAGCCATCCGACCCAGAGCGCCATTCGTCATTCGTTCTCCTCACACTTCAGATATCACCCCTCAATGTTATTACAGTATACCGGTACTCAACTACCAGCAGAACCCTCCACACACCCACACACACCCACACATATAATATAATATACTTAGCATTGTACAACTCGAACCTCACTGTCACCCTATCTCTCCATTGGTCCCCGACTCCCCATCATCAACTATATACTGTATATCAGCTATTGATCCCCCAATAAAATCAACCAAACAGTCCGGTATTCAGAAATCCCCCAAAACAATTACAGTCTCCGATTCTAAACTTCTATATACATTTTATGATTCCCCTACTAAATACACTTCTCAATCTCTACCCTCATTGCACTTCATACTCAACCCCAACACATATAACATTCTGAATTCCCATTACACATCCAATTCTCAGCTTTTAATTCAAACTCTGAGAATCACCCAAATGCACGTCCATTTCTCAACTCCTACCAATACACTTTTATTTATCAGTCCAGTCTCCAGTCCAATAACACTTACATTTTCAGCCTCCGATACCAATCCTGTGCCCCCTTCCCCCAGCCAACCCACCTCACTAGACTGTGATGGCTTTCCCTTCACACCACTGAAAGGTATGGGAAGTTTTATGACACTGCGGGTATCGTAGGTTGTGTCACCGATATTGTGCCCCTCGACTCACACCAGAGGTTATAGGGAGGTTGCTACCTATTCTACAATAATTGCCATGTTGCACACCTAAACTTGATATCATGTTGGATTCCTCAATGAAGACAATTGTATATAATCTATCGTGAAATACCTGTCATACATTATAGTACAGTACTTGTAGGTCTCCACATTACGCCAACAAACACTGTATACATAGAAAACAGTGGAAGATATACAAGATGGCAGAGGTGAGAGTGATATCTGTCCCGCCACACCTGATAAAGAAAGGTGATAAAAACCGACCAGGTAATGTTTCTCTCACTACCAACAGCCACACGATATTTTCACTAACACATTTATTGTTTTCATGCTCAGGTGCCCCTTTTGTTGTGTCAGTATACCGTATGTGTATGTACTTATAGTTAATATACAAATAGAGATACACGACGTTACACACACCCACTCCTTGATTTCTTACTTTTTGAACAACATATATTTCTATCTCCTGCTGTCATTAATCTATTCAACTTTAATTGTATATCCTCTCTCTCTCTCTCTCATCATTATCATCACGACCAGAACCGTATGTTAAAAATTCAAGCTGGATTAATTATCCATCCGCCCGACACCTGACATTTTCCGACCACCGACCACTGATAGCCAAAACTATAGGGTAAATAAAGTTGTATTACGTGTTGACCGAGTTCCTGGTGTGATGATGGTGGTGGTGGTGGTGTGATGGTAAATTTATATACAGGGTGCCCCAGGAGGAGAGGGCATAACTTTGGGAAATGATAGAACAAAATATTCTAAGCCTAAAATGTTCTATAACAAAAAGTTCAAATCTCGACCGGTATAGAGATATTGAATGTTGAAAATGGTATTTTCTTCAGTATTTCCCCATAAGGCTGGCTTAGCTGTCCTAGGGCCTACCACACCTCTATCTTTCTGCAATTATTTTACCATGTTATTTTAAAGATACTATAACTCTGTAAGTTGCAAAATGATTATAGACATATTAGCTCACTTTGGAGTAGTTGGAAACTATTTGACATGGAAGAGTCCATTACAGTGATACGGGGGAGTGATACTACATAAAACCTTCAATATTTGTTTAACGGTTGAAATTTGGACTTTTTGTTATAGAATATATTATGCTTAGAATACTTTGTTCTATCATTTCCCAAAGTTATGCCCTTTTCTCCTGGGACACCCTGTATAATATGGTTCGGTAGTACATTGGTATTTATTTGGCAAATATAATTTTGTTAAACATATGGGGAAGAGGCAATATGAAATGTAAAATACAATACCAAATGTTTATAGGTCTTTTTTAATTATTGATCACGGGTGGGATGAGAGAGCTGGCTGCATGATGAGGATTGATTAATTGATTGATTGATAGAAAACTTGGCACCGCAACAACAAGGCCAGATGGTGCCGAACAAGCAAACATATATGCGGAAAACTAAAACCTTAAAACAACATTACTAAAATTAGACAACGTAAAGGCAATGCAATAATAAAAACTGAAAGAGGCCACCCTCTTTCAAAAATAAAAACACATCGTCTCCAGGGGAACCAGCCTCCCCTCCAAGCACCGAAGAGACAATAATGATCAACCGCCTTCCGGTGCCGCAAAAGTAACCTCCGACGTAAGTCGACCAAACTGGAACACTCAACCAGCAAATGTCTGACAGTAAGGGGAACTAGACAGTCAACACAGAATGGTGGTAACCTCTACACATAAGGAACTTGTGTGTGAGCCTGGTACAGTATGTCCAATGCTGTGGCGAGCTGAAGCAGTTTCCAACCTGCGAGGCATGGTAGGGCAAGCTCTTGGCGAGACTAGCTTGTTAAATTCTCTGAGCTTGTTAACAGTAACACAATTCCACCGTGTGTGACAACGAGGACTAACAACAAACATGAGAGGAGTATGCAGATCACAAGCAGTATATGTGAAGGTCTCAAAGCTGCAGCTTTTACCAAAGCATCCACCCTTTCATTAGCCTTGACACCAACATGTGCGGGGACCCAACAAAAATCCACTCTTTTCCCTCGACTATGAATGTGAAACAGTCACTCTAAAATCGCTAAAACTATAGGATGGGAAGAATTAAAAGATTCCAGGGCCATAAGTGCCCCTTGAGAATCACTAAAAATAGTAAAATGATTGTCTTGGTGAGCAAACACCAATTTTAGAGCTAAAATTATAGCAGACAACTCTGCAGTAAAAACTGAGGCAGCTAAAGGAAGACTACCTCCACGGCTGAAGTCGGGGAACACAACACCAAAACTAACACCTGAGGCAGATTTAGAGCCATCAGTATACACAGACACACTGCATGATGAGGAAATACCACTTTGATCATGAGCTAGGGTCTCATTATGGATTTAATTAAATAATGCTCATAGTTATTAATACCAAAGTCGATAATCCTGCATATATATATACAGTATATATATAATATTATGTACAAGATTTGTTGTGGTATTCAATATTAATCGCTAACTCTCTTCCATCTTAATGATAACTGCAACATGATTCACTTGGTCAACTGCACAACTGTGCCAGAATGGTAGATAACAGAAAAAGAAAAAAGAAAATATGAAACAATTACGAAAAGTGAATATGAACAAAATAATGGAGGACCCGATTATCTTGGAACTTGTTGAGGAGTAAGAATATAATGAGTGGGTTGTTAGCTTGTCGTTATGTTCAGGCTAACGGCGAGCAAATTTAATTAGAACATTTTCCAGGAAGGAACAGCCGAATTCATAAGATCTGACAAACCTGATAAAGTGTGTAAACTAACGCTGATGACTTTACTTTGGCAGTAATCTCCCTACAGTTGTCCTTTAGTTTTATATGGTGGCGGGTACTAGAATGCAGTTAAAGGGTCCACTGTTTCCCATACCTTGAATTATCTGATCTCTTCAATCATTCTTCAATCTTCAAGGTGGAGTATCATGATAAATACGTTAAGACTCACCATAATACCAGCAAGGAGGTTTATGATCTACAGACACAATTTGAGAATGAAGATATGGCTAACACACTGGATATTATTATTGTCTTGAATCATTCCTAGATTATGGGATTTACAATTTTTTTCATAGCATGTTCAAGATGTATGTGATGCACCTAAGTATTAAGACCTTCTATGTGTTCGAATTTCGTTATTTACTGTATAGTGCATTCTGGATACTATTAGACGATTTTAATGAACTTAGAAAGGACCTCTTGGTGAACTTTGGAAGTTGCCTATACTGTATATACAATCAATTCCCGGGTAACAGGAAGGACGACCAAATGTGTGGTTAAGAGAGAATGGTGTGATGATGTTGGTAATGATAAGGTAACATTGTGGAGAAGGAGGAGGAAGGAAGAATGAGTAATGTTTGTGAAGGTTTTGCTACTTGTCTATCTACCAATCTATTATTGGACGCCTTACTCACCTTTATGAGGGTGGCCATACACAGAGCGCCCCCAAGCAGACATATATCCAGTAAGAAGGATAACCTGTGCCAGTTTATTCAAGGATTTACAGGATAGATAATTCGACTTAGGGTCCGTCCGAGTCTGAGGCCCTCTATGTATCCGTTTAGCACTCTTTTTCTACAGCGCTTTGCGGCTAATCCATCCACTAACATGCTTCACCGTTAGGTAAGCAGTACGGATTTGTATAAGGTTTACTCCCCTAGCCAGGTTGCCAACAAAGGCTGACGATTCCCATCCACCCAGATTTTTGTAAGGCTGTCTGCCCTAGATGGGTTGCTGACCAAGGCTAACGAGTGCCATCCACCCGGTTGTGCTACTGTTATACTGGTGTTTTTGTTGATGATCGTATATGAGAGGTGTGAAGGAAGGGAAGATTAATATCCCATGAATGAACTATTATGATAAGAAACATAAGCTACACAAGTGAAATATCTGAGATTCACTAGTTATTGTTCACCGCTTTGTCTTGTATCGTTAGGAGGTGTTCGGCTATTCCTGACCACAACTGTACATTGGGAGAACACAACCAGAGCTTATGCGGCTATAATGTTACCTGCCAGTTACCAGTCAAGGGAACGAGACTGACAGAGCTGCTAGAAGGAAATATAATGTTACCTGCCAGTTACCTGTCAAGGGAACGAGACTGACAGAGCTGCTAAAATGAAATATGGAGAAATGTATAACTATACGAAAACCACAATTACAAATTTTGATTCCAAAGGGTTTCTGTGATACCGTTGTCATCCTCTATATAAGTAATCAGACGATTATTTTTGTTATTAGTTAATTATTACATCTTTAGTAAATAAACCACAATACATATATTTCTTATCAACACCCAACAGATACACAATACCAATGCGTCATCCTTGCTGTGGGCTACCCTCAATATTTGCGATCATGGAAAATCACTTGATTCTGAATTATTTTACTGAATTATCAAACCCTCTCTCAATTGTTCATATGTGTTCAATATACAGTATGCCAGAGGGATCTCTATTGATCTCACTCAATAATTCATCTCTCTCTCTCTCTCTCTCTCTCTCTCTCTCTCTCTCTCTCTCTCTCTCTCTCCCCCTACATTATTACCCCCCCCCCCCTCTTGGTGGCCATCAATAACGTAAGCCCCCCTATCAGCCTACATATAGTATTCATCGTTGCCTGGGGTTATATACCGCCCGTGTTGGATTTAAACGTTTAACAGGAGGTTTGTTTTTCTGGACCCCTTCTCCTTCATATTTAGCCCCGTTACTTTGACAATTTTAAGACCTTTTGTGCCGTTTAGGGTTTTTTTTTTTTTCCTGGCGGGCGAAAGCGAGCCTGTATTTTGCTGTTTTTCTACCCCAAAACAATTTATAGTTTTTTCTCGAAGGATGGTCTTCGTGGTATTTTCTTAACCCCTTCTGTACCAGCGACGTCTCCTTAAGTTTAGTTTAGGTATATTAGACGATGTTGTGCAGCTTAAAAAGGATCTGTGGTAGTGAAAAGGGTTAAATGAGATATTTCAAAGCATGCTCATTACTGGAGGCCCTTTTTAAACTGAATAATATCGTCTAATAGTAGCCAGCATAATGTTAAAAGGACGGTGCCGGTATAGATGGGGTTAAGCTTGATGAAGGTCTCTAAAATATTATTAAAATATATGAAGTAATACATACAAATCTGCCCTTAACCACAGTCGCTCACTTCGCTCTCAAATCTGCCCTTAACCACAGTCGCTCACTTCGCTCTCAAATCTGCCCTTAACCACAGTCGCTCACTTCGCTCTCAAATCTGCCCTTAACTACAGTCGCTCACTTCGTCCTCAAATCTGCCCTTAACCACAGTCGCTCACTTCGCTCTCAAATCTGCCCTTAACCACAGTCGCTCACTTCGCTCTCAAATCTCACCAAAGTAATTCCGGCCATAGTAGGAGTCGGTAACATTTATATATAATACTTCTACCTGAAAATCCAGTAATCCTTGGTGAAAAGTAAATTATTGATAAACTAAGTCAAGCTTTCCATAATAAGTGTTATTAGCCACAAACACACGAGCGATTAAAGGAATTTAAGTAATCTAATCGATTAGATTAGTACATTTTACGATATACAATATACCAAGTTGATATCTCTCTCTCTCTCTCTCTCTCTCTCTCTCTCTCTCTATCTGGTGGGTGGGGAGAGAATCTTCTGCTTTGCTAGTCTTAAAAATCAAATTAATCTGAATTGCCTAGTAGAAGCCGCAGGGTCTGTGCAGTCTGTGCATCTATGTCACTAACTCTCTCTCTCTCTCTCTCTCTCTCTCTCTCTCTCTCTCTCTCTCTCTCTCTCTCTCTCTCTCTCTCTCTACTTAGATGTTCATTCATTCTCGCTCTCAAGTTATGCCTTTCCCATCGGTCTTTACACACCTCCCTCCAAAGATGTACGGTACGGTTTGCTCTTCAGTAAATCTAGAGCCAGATCAGATCAGATGAGGTATTGAGGGATAATCAGAAGTAACGGTCTACAGTATGTTCTTTCCTCTCACTAGAATATTACGCTTTCCTTAATGCAGTTGGGTCTTAGTACATGAATAGATTGATATTCAAAATTCGAAAATGGACATCAATCGTGATCGTGTACTCAACATTGAACTGTCTTGGTGGTGAAATGGTTTAGGTGTTTATTTTCTGGGTGTGGTGTCCCGAGTTCGAATCCCGGGGGGGCCATTATGCTTTCATTAGTTTATTCAAGTACATTGGGGTTTGTGATTGATATTAATGTTAAAGAACGGGGTGTTACTTTTATATATATATATATATATATATATATATATATATATATATATATATATATATATATATATATATATATATATATATATAGCGAGAGAGAGAGAGAGAGTGTACAGTATATAATATAAACAGAATACAACAAGGCAATCAGAGATGGAAGACAGTGTTTGGCACATCTATAACACAGGCACCGAAATGTTTTGTCCCGTAAGTTGATGAAATTCGTTTATAGGGCAGTATCCCACCTCATTGTTTTCATTTTCTCCACACACACACACACACACACACACACACACACACACTACTTTGTACATCGCTCTCGCTCTCTCTCTCTCTCGATATACACAGACAAATCTCGCTATGGGAAAACACACATCAAAGTGGGCCCTGAGTGACATGTACAAAAATACACTGGCAGCGAGAAAAAAAAACAGGAATCTGAAGTGCAAGAGAGAGAAATGGAATGGAAAAAAGACAATACACATTGAAGAAGGCAATCCCTATACAAACAAAAGTGTAAAATAACTGGATATATATGAATTAAGCAATAAATATAGTTGTTACTACATTAGCTTATAGTAAATATAATGAACAAAATAAACTAAAATACGAAAAATGCTACGGGAACTGCTAATAATAGAAACTAACACGTGAATCGAAAATATAAAGGATAAATTGAAAATCTAAATTAACAAATTATCACAAAGATAAGTGATGAAGGAGGATGAGAGATAATGCTAGAAAAACTAAAACAGTAAAAGGCCAAGGTGAAAACTGTGTAAAGGGAAGTGTTGGGCTGGAGTTAGAAAGGTTATGTTGTTAAAGTTGAGCCCAAGTTGGTATGAAAAGAGAGTTTAATATATCCTGACCATACTGAGAGAGAGAGAGAGAGAGAGAGAGAGAGAGAGAGAGAGAGAGAGAGAGAGAGAGAGAGAGAGAGAGAGAGAGAGAGAGAGAGAAAGAGAGAAAGAGAGAGAGAGAGAGAGAGAGAGAGAGAGAGAGAGAGAGAGAGAGAGAGAGAGAGAGAGAGAGAGAGAGAGAGAGAGAGAGAGAGAGAAGGGGGTGGGGTAGAAGTAGGCATGGAATTGGGAGAAATATATAAAGTAAGGTGACTTTTAGGAGTTCAAAAGATAAGATGAAGACTTGGACCCTTTGGGAGGAGGAGGGAGGGGAAGAGGATATTTGGTGGTGGTGTAGGAGGTTAAAACAGAAGAGTAGGGAAGCATAGAAATATGGAAATAACACGATAAGAAGATACCAAAATAAGACAAGATAAGAACAGAAGGGAAGGAAGATAATGGAGAATGATAAACATGGGAGAATAATAATAAGAATAATGTTGACTAAGGACTAGAAGTGTAAGCGAGAGGAAGAAAGGAAGGCAGAGCGGGACCAACCAAACGACACAACGCCAGGTAATAACACCAACATATTTCCAGCGGCAGGAAACATGCAACCAAGTACAACATTAAGGAAGGAAGGAGGGATAGCGGGCCAGATGGAGGTGGTGACCAGCAGGAGGAATATGGAGGTAAGCAAGGAAGATCATATGTGAACTATAGACAACAGAAGGTGTGAAAGAAAGTGTACGGTAACAATTACTAATTAATAAAGGAAGGGAGGAGTCAGAGATAAGAAGGAAGAGATGACACAGACGCACGCAAGAAAGCAAGGAAAGAAAGAAGAAAGGAGTTAAAGGTGAATTACATAAAGATGAAAAATAAAGTGAGATAAGTTATTCAGCAGAACTTTAAATGCTCTAGTAATACACCATTATTGGGAATATCCTTAAATTTGCCCCTAACATATAAAATCAATTGGGTCAAGTTAAAGGTAAATTTCTGTTGCCTGACAACTATCTGAAGCTATGACGTCATCACAATACTGGAAGGCGCGAAATTTGCAAGACAGTCAACTACCAGACGCCGCCAGATATAAAAAAATTGAATATTTGTTTTCTTTACTGACGTAAATTTACTTTATTATACACAAACCTGAGCATCCTAAATATGTTTTGATGCATACAAAATATACATCTTACTAGGTATGCAGCTTATGTCATTCACCTTTAAAAGAGGATGAATGGAGGGAAAAGAAGGAAAGGTGAGAAGGAAAATCCAGAAAGCCTAATGTAAACAAATATATCATAATTGGATAACCAAGCAAGTGAAAAAAGAAAGAAAAGATGTGTTAGATGAGAGAGGAACTGAAAGCAAGATTAACAGAAACAGGACAAAATCGAGGAAGAAATTGCTCACATGAAAGAAAAGAATAATAGCTGTAGAAAGGAGGAAGAGGTGAATTGTTAGAGGTATAAGGGGAAACGGTACGAACAATATAAAGATTGTCTAGATTATACGAAAAACGATGATACAAGTCGAAAATATTATAAACTAAAATATTTATACGCAAATTATTTGAGATCTAAAGGGGAAAGCACCACTGCATATACTGCATAAGCAAAATCAATAGGTTACAGCGAACGAAGAAAGATAAAATTAGCTAAAACTTCAAAAGGAGTTTGAGGAAACAAACTATAGCAGGTGAAGGGTTATAGTCAAGATATAAACAATAACACAGCACAAAAAGAAAAACAAGAAAAGAAGGAAATGAATTCACGAAAGGAAGAAGTTATGAGGACAATGTAATAAACTGGACGGGAGCAAGGAAAGAGACAAAATAATACAAGATAATAACACAAAGGAGTAAGAGAGGGACTGAAGGTATTAGAGCCAAGAAGCAAATGGGTAATGAAGATGGCTTAACCCCTTCTGTACCGGTGACGTCTTATTATTTGACTTCAGCTACATTTAGACGATTTTATGAAGATTAGGAAGGATTATGGTAGCTAAAAGTATCTATTGACATAGTTTATAGTCTTTTAATGGATTGACGTCCTTCTTAACCTGAATAAAATCGTCAAATATTTACCAGAATAGAATGGAATTGTCGTTACCGGTACTGAATGGCTGAATTGGTGTTAACCTGTTCCAGGAGGATGAGGAGGACGAGGAAAAAAGCATGAGTAGAAGGTTAACTGAAGGAAAGGTGGACCATGAAGAATGAAAACGAAGAAAAGGAAGTCAAGAAGGGGTAGGACGATATAGAGGATGAGGAAGGAGAAAATGGAAAAGAGAAGAGGGAGGAGAGTAAAAGAAGAATATAAAGGGGCATAGTAAGAGGTGAAGGAAAAAGAGCAGAAGAAGAAAGGGGAGAAACGAAGAACATGGAGGGCAAAAAAGAAAATATACACAAGCGAAAGATGGAAACGAATGACAAGAAATACAAAGAGAAAAGTGAAGGAAACCGAAACAACGAAAGTATCAAAGGTAAAAATATGAAAGACGAACGAAAGAATACTAATAAATATGCCAACGTAAAACAAAAGAAAATCTTACATATATGAAATGTAAAGACTAACAGGAAGAAACAAACGAACAAAATACGATGTAACAGAAGAAAACGAAACTAAGTGGAAAACAGCCACATCAGATGCAGTTGGAAGAGACTAGATTAGCTCTCGATAAACAGAAATGAGATTCCCTGAGCATTGCACTGGATATCGTCTCGTAGATTCTGTATCGTCACGAGGCAATGGAAATTGTAATTCCACTTATGTTGAAATTTCACTAAAATAACAAGACAAATACGCTTGGTGAAAAAAGTATCTGCACCGCTACCCTGATCAGCTGGTGTGTACAGCTTGGTATTATAGGTCGTAGGTCGTAGGTAGTAGGTCTTAGGTAGTATAGATAAGTAGTAGTATAGATGGATATAGCTGCAGTCAGAGATGCCAACCCTACCGAGCTGTATACACTAGATGATCAGTGTAAGGGTGCAGATACTTTTTCGACCAAGTGTACAATTACCTAGTACCGTAACGTAATGTATAATGTGGGAATGCAAAACAGTGCGTGGAGAGAGAGAGATTTAAGTATCCCAGTGTTGGTAATAAACAACAGAACCATCCATTATAATTATACAGCCAGACTCTCCACCACTGGCAGGGGTCGCCAGGGTTATCAGTCATACATGGAGGGGGGGGGGGGGATAAACTGTAGTAGGAGAAGACCTTAACAATAAAGTAAAGTGGGAAGGGAAGTTAAATGAAAGACTTATTACAAGAGTACAACAAAACAAATTAGATATGGAGAAAAACGTAAGAAATATTTGGATCTAGAAAGACTTTACATTATTGTCAAGAAAATGCAGGAAGAGAGAGAAGTGTAGGTCAGGAGAATAGCATCAATTAGGAGAGAAATAGGAAGGATTGTCTATGGTAAACTTCTTGTCTTCTCTCTGTATTTTGCTAACCTATACTAGGTGAGTCTAATTAACATTTAAAATCGTGGTTTATAATGACCAAAGGACAAAATGTCAAGTGTCCAGTCTCTACTTGCTAAAGGGCTAAAACTTTGACCCAGCTTCACACGCCAAATGAAAGGAATAAATAGACTAACTGTATCGCATTACTGAGCTAAACTTAGCACCAGCACTTTCCAGGCAGCTATGAGGCAGAAGAAAATGTGTGATGGTAAAAACTATGAATAATGTTTTAAGAGTTTTGCCTCGACGATAGTGGAAGGAAGATTAAAGGTTTTCTGGACGACCATTTCTGGTCTTCATACTGGGAACCTTTATACTGTTTTCTCGTCACTGTCGTCCATGACTGTATACCAATTTGCCTTTAGATTTAGTATATTCAGAGCTTTGCTTTATTATAGATTTGCACTTTGACAGGTTCGTTAGGAATGGTAATTATTTAAGAACATAAGAACATAAGAAAATGGGAGTCTGCAGAAAGCCGATTGGCCTAAATGTTTATACATATTTTAATAATGCATCACTTAGCTCTACTCCCACTAGTTCTGTATATGTTGATAGAACTAAACTTAAAGATGCCCTTAAATTCCTCCTTTTCAATACTTATGTTAGATTCGGGCCTTACATTTTCAAACAAATATTAGGAATTCCTATGGGTGGAAATGCTAGCCCTTTAATTGCAGACTTATTCTTGCTTGCTTTAGAATTTAAATATATAAAAGACTTAGTTGACAGTAGCAAGAAAAATAAAATCCCAGAAAAATTAGCACTTGCTAAATTGGTAAGTAATACTAGTAGATATATTGATGATATTCTCGCTTGCAATTTGTTAAATTTTAATCAAGTTGCTAAACTTATTTACCCTAATTCTATTCCCCTCACACAATGTAACGTAAATTATAAAGTTGACAATTTTCTTGATATAAATATAGAAATTGTTAATGAACAGTGCATACTTAAAGTATATCACAAAGTTGATGATTTTAATTTTAACGTAATAAACTTTCCTTTCCCTAGTAGTAATATCGATAGTAAAATAACTTATCTATCTATCTATCTATTGCCTGACGCCGTGATCCCCGAAGGGGTGGCCACGAACGAACCGCCCCCATGCACCTCTGTCCCCAGTCAGTCGACGCCCCTCCCCCCAACCAGCACCGCCTTCGTTCATGTAGTTCCTCACTCCATCCTTCCACCTCATATTCGGTCTACCTCTCCCCCTCTGTCCCTCCACCTCGCTCTCGTACACCCTCTTAGTCATTCTCTCGCTTTCCATACGTTCCATATGGCCGAACCATCTCAAGTTGTTCCTTTTCACACTTTCCAGCACATCTACCTCCACACCACACCTCCTTCTTACTTCCTCATTAGTCTGTCTATCCCTCCATGTAACTCCGCACGCACTCCTTAAGTAATTCATTTCCACTGCTCTCACTCTTGGTCTGAGTCTCTCAACCAACGTCCATGCTTCGCTTCCGTAAGTCAGTGTCGGGATTACCACACTGTCATGCAAGGACTTCTTCACTTCCATACTGACCACCCTATTTCTTGTTACTGCTTTTAGCGTTCCTACAAATAACTTATAATTGTTTTTATTCCCAGTTAATAAGATTTTGTAAAATCTGCACTAAAGTAGATGACTTTTGGGCTAGAGCTAGGTTACTATACAGACTCTTAGTGGACAGAGGTTTTGAGGCAAGTAAATTGTTCCATAAATTTAATCTTTTTAGGGTCAATTATTGTGACTGTATTCTAAAATTTGACATCAATAATTTTAATCAAGCATTTTTAACTTGAAGTTTCTTGTATAACCTCTGCTTACTTGTTGTCTGTATTTATTGTTTTTTGTCTGTATTTATTGTTTATCTTTTTCTTTTTCTTTTTCTATTATTAATATTAATATTGATGATTTTTTAAATTTATTGTTCTTGTTAAAAGAGTACTCTTTGTTTAAATCTGTTGTTACTTCATATTTTGCAATTATTTGTCTTTATATTATATGTATTCATTGTCGATAGTATCAATTGCTTACTTTTGCGATTTCCTTAGTTTATTTGTGCTATAAATGTAGGTTATTTGTAGGGTAGTTATTGATAGGGCTCACTTGAGGCATGCTATGCTTACAGGTACCTACCCGATAGCACGCACTATCGTTAGTGAGTGCTGTACTGTATTTTATATATTATTTTGTAATAGTATAGATATCTTATCAATATTTGTATTTTGTACTATTGTTAAAGTCTTGTCATGTTGCAAATTTGATTTTAAATAATATTTTGACATTTAACATGTAGTTTCTTTATTCATGCAGAGTTTAGTAAAAATTTGCCAGAACGTCCCGGACTTCCCAAACTTGACTACTTCCTTTAACGTGACGATAGTGCGTTGTTATATGTGCGATTAGTTTGCTTGGGAAACAGATTAACTTGCTCATGTAGTAATGTACACCCTATGTGGTGGATTGTGTTCTTTTATTTAATATTTTCATTTTAGTAAGCGTTGTTTCCACATAGCGATTTTGATAATTTAATTTGACTTTATATTGTCCTTGTCCCAATTTTGGTTTGTTTAGTTTGCAAGTTTTACATTTTAATACAATGCATGAATGTCTCACACACACACACACACACACACACACACACACACACACACACACACACACACACACACACACACACACACACACACACACACACACACACACACACACACACACACACACACACACACACACGTAGCCTAGTAGGTAGAGCTCTCGTCTCACACACGAGGGGTCGGGGGTTCAATCCCCGGCCGGGCGGAGACAAATTGGGCTTGTCTCCTTTCATGTGTTAGCCTCAGTTCACCTAGCTGTAAATAGGTACCTGGAATAAGTGGACGACGTTGTGACGTCTCATCTGGGGTTGGCAAAACTGGTACAAGGCGAGACGGGTATCATATGGTTCACCTAAGCTGATGGCTACCTAAGCCTTCGGGCGAGACGGTACCGTCTATAGTGAGAATGGTACCATACAGATCCACCCTAAGCCTTCGTTTCCGATGTCGCCAATTGGCTAAATACAGACTACACACACATCCACAGCCATTCCAACAGTACATAAAACACTTAACATGCATTTCACGCAATACATTCCCAGTTAAGGAGGCGCGATAATAATGAGCTTAGCTCGCGTTGCGTGGATTCCCCTTGACGAACATGTAACTGAGTGAGTAACACACACACACACACAGTAACATGTACAGAGTCTCGGAGTTCTCGTATATATTGAAGGTACAGAGTCTGTTAGTTCAACACCTGATGTTAGGTGGACAATAGTGTTACATTAACCTTTAATGTCAAATTTATAACAGTAGCTTTATTTTTACCTGAACGTGGGTAAATGAATGATATGTATTATTGTTGTACAGTAAGTGTGTTTGTTGTTAGGAGGGATAGAACAGTTTGAATTGACTAGGTTGTTGATATACTGAGTGGAAACGATGAAAATATGCAAAAATGCAGCCTAGTAGAAGGTCGGAATTACCATGTTGTGAATATGTTTTAGATCCTTACACAAAAGAAAATATCGATATCCACATATAGGCGAGTTCATTTTACATACCATAAAACATAATTATGTACACGAACGAATGTCCAACACGAGGCAGATCCCTTATACATTAACCAAGCCTCCTCCATCTTCACACAAAAGCGACCACACTACAACTATCTTCTACATCCAACCAAAATTTGTTACACCTAGCAGAAAAAAAAGAAAAAAATCCCTTAAAAGATGATTTCTAGAAATAGATTTGGAAAAATATGAAACTACTAGATTTAAAAATCATTGCTATGCCAAGTTCTATATTTTACAGAATATTATGTTACATAATTATATTTTGAAATAACGAAGTACTTAAAATGGGGTCATAACAATTGACCCGTCAGTTGAAAAATTATATATATATATATATATATATATATATATATATATATATATATATATTATATCCGCACATATAAATATGTTTTATACGTAAAATCAGAAAACAAGATCGTAAAATTAGCAATTCGAGAGAAAGCCAAACTGTAAGAGTTTGGGTAACATCCCGGACGTGAGAAGACAATGTTGACCTTTAGGAATATACCAGAGCCAAAACGTTGGAACTGCCTCTCCAGGGACTGTTGACTGATTATTGGATTTTGGTACATTTTTCGTTCCTTGAAGTTAAAGAGAGAGAGTGTGTGTGTGTGTGTGTGTGTGTGTGTGTGTGTGTGTGTGTGTGTTATAGTGAAGGAGTGATGTTCGTCACATCAACTATGATGACAGTGGCATAGTCCACCATAACGGTGCCAGGGTGGAACAACTTTGCCAATGTCTGTATTATTAACGGTAATTACAAGGGGGGTGGTGGGGGGACAAGAAGGAGGCGGTGGGGGGCGGGGGGAGAGAGGGTATGTATTAAGCAAACCACCCACCAATTTTCATGACAATTTTTAAATGCATGTTGGAATCCCTATAAACTGTACTTCATTTTTATGTAAGTTTGATAATTTGGAAAAATCGATTAAGGGAGAAAATTAACATTGAAAATGATGTGTAAACACACTCCCATAAACGGCGGCCCGCTATGTTATTGTAATTTGCGGCCTAATTTCGTCTGTTAATTAACTTTCTCCTTAATTGGAACCCCCTATGAAATACAACAGATTATGATGACATAAGTGACGGGTGTTTAGAGGGGGCAGAGCTCCCCCTTCAACATATTACGTGTCCCACAGTAACTTCTATTATATAAACAACCCAAGAATTTTCACAGATTTTTTAAATTTCATTTAGGATGTAATATAACCTATACTCCATGTTAAAATAAGTGTCAACCCTCGAAAAATTCTATTAAGGGAGATACAGAACCTAGAACCTGTAACCTGTAACGATATTTGTCCAGTGTTTCCCACAGACGACACCCCGCTACGTCAGCCATGTTGATACTATAATTGAGGAGCGCTTTTATCGAAAATATTCGACTATAACGCCCTCTCCCTTTCTCTATGTGAACTAATGATCAACACGTCACTATGTTTCTGCCATATTATTGGTTATTTTTTTGTATACGTCACCATAGTCACGGTATTGAAGGAGTCACCCAATCATGAATTAATATATGGACAATTACGTCATTTTAGTCAGCCAATGAGTGCATTGAACTCCAGCTCACCGGCAGGCAGCATGGTTTTAAATGTCAGTTGCAGGATGGCCAGTGTCTGTAGTGGTTGTGCACTTACCCCTGATACAATAATCATAGAAATTTCTCAAAACAACCAGGCAGCTCTTAAGATACTTACAGACCACGGTATATTGCCTACAAGTGTTGAGTGTCCTAGGTGTGGACATCCTTGCCATTACCGGCCAGATAAAGATCACTGGCGGTGTACAAACCATTATTACGAGGAGAAGTCCAGAACACGCCGTGACTGTCCCTTTGTTACATAAGGTTGGTTATTTATTATTATTATAGATGTACAAATTTATATAAAGTTTATTTGCACCTATAGTTTGTTTTCGGTATTATTCTAGCGTTACTTACACAGCGCACCCATCACTTTATATGACTTAATTCCTATACTGTATATGTCAGTAGCGGCGGAAATGCATTAAAGCAATTATAGCTACTGTAACAAAACATAGTACCTCCCCATAGACGGCACACAACACGACTCGGCGGACCTCTTTCTCCCTGCATTTCAGTCTAATTAACACTAGGAATTTACCTAATTTTCTATCCAATGTACTATCCAACCAGCGGGGGTGTGGGGGCGGCAACCCCCACCCATAATACTAGGTTAGGTTAGGTAAGGTTGGTAGGTTAGGCTAAAATTTTTAATGTTACTTAATTGTTGGATAATGGATAAGGAGCTTACTGGGTAAGTTCATTTTCTATCCCATGTACCATCCAACCAGCGGGGGTGTGGTGGCGGCAGCCCCC